>OU426990.1:84166243-84766243 GCA_911387755.1 Chrysotoxum bicinctum | reverse complement strand
CTCGGATGGGACGACCCATTCAGACTCCCAACCTACGAAAACCGTCTTAAACTTATAAATTTACAGACCTTAAGACTACGTCGAGATAATGCTGACCTTCTATTTTTACACCAGTTATTATCTGGAGGTATCGACTGCGTAGACTGGCAAAACACAAATCAATCTCGCCTCAGATCGACACCACTCTTCTGGATACCCCTTCACCGAACCGAGTACGGCCTAAATGAACCACTCACAAGAATGCTTAGAAGTGCTAACAACTCAACTATTGTTGATTTAAGTAGTTCAAAAACTGCCCTTAAAAATGCTCTCCAATAATTATACCTTCATTTCACGACCCAAGAATTTAAGAATTTTTTTGTTCAGTTTTAAGTAAGAGGCTTGAATTAAGCTTAAATAAAAAATTAAATTAATATTATGTTTGTGATATTTTTTCCAGTTCCCTAATTAATTCATTACTATTGACAAAACTAAGCGGATTATAATCTGTACAACAAAGATTGTCAATAGGGAAGATAGTACCTTTGTATCTCAAATTTGTTGCAATATATTCTATAAGCCTATCACATACAAAATCTGTTACAGTGATACCGTAATATGCATACTTAATCGTTTGAAGTTGAATTGAAAAAGTACCAGTGTTACCAATTGCTATGTAAAATTAAACGTGAACATAAAAAAAAAGAAATACTTTTTTTCATCCCCACACCACTATGAGGTAAGATAATATCTGATATGTTTTAAGGGTATCCTCAGTAGGCCTAATCCTTTTTTAATTAAAAATAAATAACCAAAAATTTCAGAATAAAAATCCGTGGTGTTTGGTATAAAAATGATAACTGCATAGATATATTTTTCTCAGTAAAGGCAATTTAATTTGTATTAAGATATTGTAAATTGGCTTTTGAAATAGCGGACACATTTATTGTCATTTCAATCCATATGTGTACCAGAATTAAAATATATCGAACCACCCGCTTAGGTTCTTACTCGATATTTATACCAAGACCACAGAAATCATCTAACATTATAAAATAAAACACTTATACATAACATGTGCATAAAATACTTCCGCTCTTGCGGATTAAAGCGCTCCATTGCTTGTCTGTTTGTATTCTGCAGCTGTCTCGTTCACAAATGTCAAATATGATTGACGTACGACGCCATTGGCAAAACTTATAAAATCTTCCGATAAGGTGATCATACCTTGTATGCCAAAACTACTTCTCGCGAACTATATAGATAACCAAGATCGTTTCACGAACCTTATCAGCTTAAGTATAAAAATATACAAATAGTAACTGGACTCCTCACAGGTCACTGTAAGCTAAGAAGACACTTAAGTATTCTTGGTCTGCTAAACAGCCCCACATGCAGATTCTCATGACGAAACTCCGGAACACAAGTATCTTGGACGCTCCCAGGTAGAAGAGAGTGACTTATCCCCTCTGAATGTACTCCAAAAAATCTAACTCATCAAAGCGATGCACTTAGAGAAAGAACAACTCATCTAGCCCTGGCTGAGAGCACAATAGATCTTTAGGTCACAGTGGAAGCCCCATCTCAATATTCATTCCTTCGTTCATAACACTGATATTGTTGTGAATATTGTTTGCTAAAACAACTTTTCCTATGCTCTTTGAATGATCAGTTTTTACAAGAAAAACATTAATAGACCTCTGTTTGAATTCCTTAAAGAAGCACTTTAAAGCTTGGTGGTTTTCATTTCTTCTGTGAAAACACTTTTATCTTACGAAAAATAATTTAAAATATTGTTTTTCAGTAGTGCACATTAGTTCACCATCTTTTTACTTGAGACTTATAGGTACTTCTATAAGGCAAGTTATGCATTCGAAAAAAAAAATCGAACTCGAGATTTTGATAAAGTTGACATTACGATGATAGCGAAGACCAAAAAAGTGGGTCTCGCAATTCTGTCTGTCTGTCTGTTCGACTACAGCTAAACGGCTCGACCGATTTTCTTTAAACTTGGTAGACATGGGTTTTATTTTTTTCCCCCATTTAGTTTAACCTAGATAATGGTTGAAAAATTTTTTCCAAAAAATGGTTATTTTCGGTACCCCTCTTGGAACAATTTTTTTTGTTTTTTGCTTTTCTCAAAAACGGTACGACCGTTTAGGTTTTTAAAAGAAATTTCACGTTTTTTTTTTTTTTGAAAACTCAATATTTCGAAAACCCCATGCTCGATTTTCTTAAAACTTGATAAAAAGAAGTTTCTTAAGATAATCTACAAGATATTGGAAAAAAAATTTATTTTACCTAAAAATAACGGTACATTCCATACAAATATTAAAAAATGGTTTTCGAAAATCGTATTTTTTTCCAAAACGGTTCTGAGAATCTTGCTTAAATTTTTAGTCTTTGGATTAATTTCAAAGATCTATAATTTAATACGACAAAATTTGAAAACAAGATATTACTTGTACTGAATGTACCTACCATAGAACGATTTTTTTAAATTTTGAATTTCTCATTATCGGCATAAGCAAAGCTTCTTAAAAGTTGAAAAAACATTGCATTTCAAAACTTGAAGAAAAATATTTTTTTTTGAATTGTGAAAAAAAAAAATGTATTTTTTTGTTTTTGAAAATTCAATATCTTGAAAACGGCTCAATTTTTTTTTTGTAAATCTAATTTTTATTCGAACAATAATAAAAACCTTAAATTGGCGTACAAAATTTTTTCTTAAAAATGTTTTAAAAAATTTTTATATAAAAGCTTATTTTTTTAAGAAACGACTACAAAGACTTATAATTTTTGTTCTTGCATAAATCTATATTTGCTGGAATCATGTGGCATCCTGTTTTTATCTCCAACTACTAAAGACAACTTCTTTAGTCATTTAAAAAATTAGTTTTATGCTTATGAACAGTTTTTCTCTCATAACATTAGAAAATTACATCTTTTAAGTGGAGCGGTTTTAATAGCAGATATTGAGTCTTATTTTATAGCATCTTGGAGTTAGTTTAGGTTACTTGATCTTTCAATTGATTCATATTCGAAATTTTTTTTATTTCATATTACCTTAGACGATAAATAATACCTGATAACTCTCCAATAATAATTTATATACGCATTTATTTTTATTTTATTTTCAAGTTCTTAAGTTTAAGAATGGAGATTCTTGCCTCTTTCTCCCTCAATCTGCAAAATTTTCTACAATTCAAACAAAACAAACAAAATTTAAATTTATACCCAAGTATGTAGAACAAAAGTCGAAGTAATCGTCTGACACCACTGGCTTTCGACGAAAAACATAAAACATACCGACCAACCGCATAAAAATTTAAAAAAAAAGATACAGATATTCTAAGCGAAACAGTACGTACCTAGTGATCAGAAATCAACGAGTGAGGCACAGAATACGTCTCTTGAATTTTGAATAAGAATACAAGATCGAAGAAAATTGGACGAAATATTAATTCTATTCTCTTCGCTGTATCGTCTGCCGTGTGTGTTTTACTTTTCTTTTTGAAATGAAACATTTATTTTCGGATTCGGAGCCACCCCAAACTCATAGCCGTTCAGTTGTTCCGCAAATGAGACGTTGAACGGACTCGCTTGTTATTAAAAAAAAAAAATAATTAAAATACAAAAAAAAAAACATCGCGCGGACGCCCAGGGTGAATAGTGTAAATGAAGTTGACTCCTTAAATACAGAAAAACGGTTCTTTGACCCCCCCCCCCCCTCTATAAATGGTGAAACTTCAAATATAAATAGATCGATAATAATTGGATCGCCAGGGAATTGGTGCGGGATAAATTATAAAAATATCTTTTTGCCTAAAAACGGTGCTACTTGAAAAATACCCCACGTCTCTTATCAAATTGAGAACCTGTATATTAGGTGTATCAGTGCTCACGAAACGATACTTTTTTTCTTAATGACGAATTTCATTTTTTTTTAGTTTGTTTTTGCTTTTTAAGGCCCTCAATGATATAAAATAAAAAAAGACCAAAGCGTCGTTCACTTGGTCACACTTACGTGATATGATTGTGGAATGAGGATTAACAATTTTACTTGCGTTCTTTGTTTTCCTTTTACATGCGCGACTTCCCCCCCCCCCCCAAGCTTCGACGAATATACATACATGATAATGTTTATGTGTCTCAAGAAAAAAGTGAAGCCCTTTATTTTGTTGGGTTTTGTGGTGAAAAGTTCATCTAGTTTCCATGATTATGTGCAAATATTTCTTTTGGTTATTTTCAGCCAGATACAAATTTGACAACAACTAAAAATGGCAGAAAGAAAATTCATAAGTTCATAATTTTAAATATAAAAAATATACATTAATTTAAACACAGAATATTTTTATACAAAAATATCTTTTAAAATTTTTAATATAATAACTTAGTTTTTTGGTCTTTGAATTTCAAAATGATAAAGTAGAAACCGCGTGTTAAAAGATAAATAGCATTATTTGACAATTTTCTTTATAAATTAGAGAATTTGACAAAGCAACAAAATGATATTTTATTTCGCTAATCCCACTTACTGACGAAGTCTTGTCAAAAATATTTAATTATTTACTTTGTAGCAGGAAATGTTGTCCCCTTTTTCTTATTACCACGAAATAAACAATTGTTTTGCAATCTGGAAATATAATTATTAGTACAGGTACGATTCGACTCTGATTGTCAAACATACAAAGAACAAAAGGGGATTATTTCCCAACATCTCAAGGCAATACAAGAACTCAATTAATAGTTTTTGTGTCTTTAATTATAAAAAAAACTGTGGTTAAGATTTAATTGAAATTTTGAAATACGCGTATCCACTGCACATGTCACATTGATTGTATTGACAGTGGTGGCTTGTGGTTCATTGCCATATACCTGTGACTCATGAAAACCTTTGTTTTTATACCCATTGTTTTTTGTTCCCCTGAAGAAGCCAGCAATCCCTGTCAAAACATCGGTAAAAGCTAATGCTAACTTAATTGTTTTACTTCCACATCTAGTGTGACCAAAAATCCGATGGAATAATAAGATTTTCCACTTTTGAACTTATGAAAATCTCACAAGAAGAAGTCTTACGACACACGTCGAATCGCACCATTTCGGTGGCCAATTCACATCAATCGGCAATCGCTCATGCATTCTGGCACGGGCTGAGTGGCACGTAGCGGCGTTCTGTTGAAACCACACTTGTCGTCGGTATCCATATTATCCGATTCTGGCCAAAAGTAATTGGTTATCATGGACCGATATCGCTCGCCGTTAGTGGTAATGGTCTGCCAACGTGTCATTCTCAAAGGAGTAAGGACCGATGATGATGCAGCCATCCCAAACATTGACTTTCTGTGGATGCATTGCAATTTGGTGGATCTCGTGTGGATTGTAATAATCCCAAATTCGAAAATCTTGCTTGTTAACGAACCCAATCATTCAGAAATGGCCACCGAAAAATGCGCGAAATGCTCAAAATGTAGCTCGAACAGAAGACGGACTTTGATAAAACATTTTGATCATTTGTACATGTTGTTGAACGCTGTAACTAATTTGGTTTGATAAGACAGAATAAATGACAGCCAAATTGACAGAAATGTAGCTTCAACAATATGGCTGCAACCACCTGTCAAAGCTCTGCAGTGTCTACTAGGAAACCCTCTATACTTGAAACTCATGTTCTCTTAAAAATAAATAAAATATTTTATTTTCAAAGTTTTCAATATACAATTATTATATGTGTTACCCAACTATTAAATTGTATATTAATACCAAATCACGATAGTTTTATGTTTTAGTTTTATATTTTAGAATGGTCACCATATTTTATATATAATTCTAACACCGTGCGTTGCCAAATACAGGGTGGCGCATAAGTAACTTTATGATGTATTTGTTGAATAACATTCTTCTTTCTGATTTTTTTTTTTGTCTTTTGCATTTATTTAAATTAAGATGATGGTTTGGAAATATTTTCACATTATGTTTTATTGATATCTAATATCCCTCAAATGGTGCCCATTTTTTGTTTCGACCGACCTAGCGTGCTTTTTTAATAGCATTTTCTATTATTTTAAGATACCAGCGCAACCTTTCTTCTCGGATAAGCTGTTGTTCGATTCTTCGCCTTTTGTCTAACACCTTACTTTTAAGGTACCCCAAAGAAAATAGTCTGGAGCCGTTAAATTGGACGAATGTTGTGGCCATTTAAGATCAGAAAAACGTGAGCTGTGGCTCCATCTTGTTGGAACCACAACTCTGGATTATTCTCTACCTCTGGCTATAAAAAATGTTCAATTATAGTCCGGTATTGAAAGCCATCTATATTAACCGCGACTTGTTCGTCGTTTTCGAAAAAATATGAAAATGGTCATATCTGAGGTTATTTCACAACATACTGTGCAACTAAATGGAGCCCATATTCTTCAATTTTCTTTAGTCACCTTAATAATGAGGTGAAAATAGGCTATTATAAGTTTGTGAATAAACTCGTTTTTGTCTTGGAACAATATAGTGATAGATGAAAACTCCGAGCATACTGAATGCGTATTGTTTTGCGGATCATTTGCCTTAAACTCATGAACCAATTGAATCTTATATGAATAAAGGTCTAACTGTCGAAAAATTCCTTGCAAAGAACGCCTAGACATTACGAACTGCTGAGAACGTCGCACGGTGAAAGTTTGTTGCTAGCACCCGAGTAATGTTAACATCATTTCAAACTGCACTAGTTCTTCGAGCATACCTGCAGATAACAGACAGAGCCTTGATACTGAAAACGTTGACCAGGCAATCGGTCAATTTTTGGGCACATTTCGAACATGAAAGAAATTTGTCGACTTTCAAAATAAAATCGAACAACTTTGGTTCTTTGTTCTGTTTCGAGTCCTTCCATCATAAATTTCCCAAATATTTTAAATTAATTCTGAAAAAAAAAACGTAAACAAAAAAATTATTCCATAATGAAATCATAATGTTACCTATTCGCCACCCTGTACTAAGTATACGATTTTTTTTTTCTTTTAAATTAAAATCATGCAAAAAAGAATTTTGAAATTTATAGTTTCGTAGAACATACATTTTTAGTAGATTGATTTTGTTAGTGCTTCGCCATTTGTTTTACTTTTAAATAATAAATTTCTTTAATATGAGTATAGTTTGTTTGGCCGGTAAAAATTAGGTCAATCTCTGCGATGCTTGAGGATTACTCATAAACAAATCTTTCATGAATATATTCGAAAAACGTGGGATTAACTTCAAAATACATAACACATGTGGCTTTTGAGATTTAAGAAATATGATTTTCAATCATGTTTTGAGTATATTCAAACATTTCTATGTAAGTTGAAAAAATTTAGCAGCATAATAAAACTACAAGCATTAAATATTTGTAAGGACTATAAAATGCGTAGGCGCATAAATTATGTATCATTAAACAAGTTTTAAATGTAAAAGAGAATAGAGAGTGTAGTGTAAAAAGTGTTCTCGTACTCTTATGAGAAGGTATGCAGAGTTGAAGCATACGTCAGTGTTTTCAGAACGTAACACATTTAGAACTGGAATGTAGGAGACTTTACGAACGTGTCAACGACAGACAAACCTTGATAATTCTAAAATTCCAATTCGAAAATAAAAGGTGTTTTATAAGACCCAATTCATTCAAAAATAGAAAAGTCATAGAAGTCAAACACATGAAAGGACTTTTAGTTCTCTCACATGACATGAATATCAGATGTCAATTAACGAAAAGTTATTAATAAAATTATTGGTAAGAATACAAACCTTAGGTGAAACAACATCTCCAATCGTTTTGGCGACCTAACAGATTTGGCCAATGCTGGATCTAATACTCTCCATTTGATATCTTTAAGCGCAGATTGAACACTTGCTCCTTAATATGTAGGTACATACGAGTAGGTGTCATAACCGGACACTTTCTGACATTTTGATCCCGCTCGAGTTGGGAACTCTTCGAACAATTTCTGGAAAAGCTGTATGCAAACAATAGCTATCATTGAATATATAGCAGATAAGCAGATAAGATAAATATAGACAAATCTCAAGTTGCTTGTTATAAGTTGACGGGAAACAAAGATATCGAAAAGCTTAGAACTGTAAACTTCAAAATTAGCGTGCCTCTTGAATGTGCAACTGATTTTTAACTTCCCATAGGGAGTTATTGTAATCGGTCCGATTTGTCAAATTGGAATTTTTGACATTTCTCGACGTTTCAAGGTCCCTAGAGGCTATATCAATCATTTTTAGAGAGATGTCTGTGTGTGTGTGTGTACGTACGTTCGTACGTTCGTACGTTCGTACGTTCGTACGTTCGTACGTTCGTACGTTCGTACGTTCGTACGTTCGTACGTTCGTACGTCCGTACGTTCTTGTACCATTTTTCGTCGTCGATATCTCAAGAACGAGTAAAGATATCGACTTCAAATAAATTTTATTTAATAGATAATAACTTCGAAAGAGGCTGAAAGGGCGTTTATTAAAATTCAGTGAGTAGTTTTTTCACTATAACGGTTTAAAAAAAAAGTAAAAATTTTGGTTAGTTTCAAATATCTCACGAAAAAATAATGCTATTGACTTCAAATAAAATTTAATGTACTCATTATAAGGTCGTACAGATTTGGTATGAATTTGGAAAAACAGGAACATACCGTTATTTTTTTAAATAAAAAAAACTGAAAAAAAATTTTCATAACCCAGATATTCTAAGAACGGAAAACAATTTGAAACTCAAAATAATTTTATTTTACGAAAAATAATGTGTTTGACAACTGGTGAAAATTTCAAAAAAAATCAGTTTACAGTTTTTTTACAAAAAATAAAAAACTATATAAAATTCTATTGAAAATTGGTAAAAATTGTTTTTCGACTCAAATTTCTCGAGAACTAGTAGTGATATTGACTTCTAATTCAGTTTATTTTATACATAGTATAATTTTGTACAATTGCTAAAATGTTGACAAATATTGAATTAATAGTTTTTTTTTTTTGTAAATAAAAAAACTATTAAAAATTCTAGTGAAAACTAGTTAAAATTGTATTTCAAGTCGAATTTCTTGGGAATAAACACCGACAGTGCCTTCTAAAGTATGTTGTTTTATACATCGATACCTTCCCGTAAGAATGTATACTAAGCGACATTTCTAAAATTGTTCAGGAAACGAAAAAAACGAAGAAAGTTCTAGTTGAACCATAGTGTGCTAAGAGACAATTTTGGTTAAACTAAGTGACATCTAACAAAATTTTTTGTTGCTCACGACAATGAGATCCTTATTAATGTCGCTTTTGCATAATTTTTTTGGCGGATAATACAAATTTCAGGGAGCAACATTATTTTAATGAGAAAACATGGCAGTTGATAAATTTTCTTTTATTTTTTATTTATTTATTTCATCTGTCGATTATTTCTATCAGACTACCAATAACTTATATTATAAAATTGAAGATATAAAATAATAATAATAATCATAATAAAACAATAATAATAATAACAAAAATAATATAAAATAATATGTACAAGTATTGATGCATTTAAATTACGTTGAGGACATTATGTTTAGAAATACTCCTAGATTCACTGAGGTCGATTACATTGCAAATAGAGTTATAAGCAGTACAGGATTTAGAAATGGTATCACTACAGCCATAATTCGTTCTATGGTACTCAATAAAGAAAAAATCTCTAGATCTTATAGATCTAACCGGAGCATAAATATTGAAAAGAGATAGTAAAGGAGGACAAACAATATGATTCATAAGGACGTCCCTGGCCAGCATTATTAAAAAATATTTTCTTCTGGTTTCAAGTTCAATCAACCCAAGAAGCTTACAACGACTTATATAAGAAGGAGAAAAATTCCAATCCAGCTTTCCAATAGCAAAACGCGTAAATCTCTTTTGAACGTTTTCAATTCTCTTACTGTGACCAATATAATATGGATCCCATATTACACAGCAGTATTCCAATATTGATCTTACTAATGATGTGTACATAGATTTTAAAGCATGAGGATCAGAAAAGTCTTGGGAGTTCCTCTTAAGAAATCCTAACATTGCATTGGCTTTAGCAATTATATAGTCATAATGATGTAAAAAGTTAAGTTTATGATCAAAAATCACACCTAAATCCATTTTAAAATTAACTCTAGTGAGTTCAGAATTCGCGATCGAATAGTTAAAATAAAAAGGATTGCGACACATGAAAAATGAAAGTATATTACATTTAGAAATATTAAAATGCAGTTTATTTATCATACACCAATTGCTAACATTATTAAGGTCCTCCTGAAGAAGTCTACAGTCATTAATGCTATTTAAGGACTTAAAAATCTTAAGGTCATCCGCGTACAGTAAGCAGTATGAATGCTCTAAGTACATAGGAAGGTCATTAATAAAAAGAAGGAACAATATAGGACCTAAATGACTACCCTGCGGAACTCCCGATCGATTAAAGATAACCTTTGACACGGGAAGGTATCGACATAATACAATTATTAACATATATGGTTAAATTTTGACAAGTATCGAATTGACAGTTTTAACAAAAATATAAAAAAAATCTACTAAAAAGTGGTAATATTTGTTTTTCGACTAGAATATCTTGAGAACGAGCAATGATATTGACTTTGCCATTATTTAATTTTATACATAATACAACAAAAAATGGTTTATATTTGACATACTTATATCTAGTTTTAGAGCGGATATATTTTGTAAGTACCCTTCCATCAATAACCAAACCATATCTTTTATATTCGAATATTTCGTTTTTAATTTTTTTTCAATTAAAATGTTTGGAACCGAAATAATAAAATAATTTCTATAATATAATATTAAAAAACACGGAAATCTATAATTCAGTATATAATATGTACCTACCAACCTTCGTAATTATTACAAGTTTTCAGGACCACAAATGGGAAGTTATCAGTGTGGGTCGCACCCAGCCTCTTTTTTCAATAGAAGCACAAATAATCATATACAGATGTCTCATCTCCATACAAAAAAATGTCCTAAGATATTTTTTCAGCAGACAAACTTTAGCAGACAAAGATACAAAAATCAAGAGCGAGAAGAGTACTACAATGACCACAATGTAGGAGAGCGAAAAATGTATCTTTGCATTGGGTAAGCGACTAAGCGACAAGCGTTCTTTTGTTCTCATCAAAATTTATACAACAAATCGTACCAGACACAGCGCATCCCTTTCCCACCGGGGTTATATTGTTTCTGTTCTACTTTTTCTTATTATATTTTGTCATTCGTAGAATTTCTGTGTGGATGGATGTTGTTTTTGTTTTTATATTTGCCTTTTCCTGTGTTCCTTTATTGGTTTTGGTGGCTGGTGTATGCCGCGGCGACTCCTTGGCTGGTGTTTTTGTTTTTTTTTATTTTGATTTCTTGTGAGGGTATTGCACTTTTTGGTAGGAATTTTCTTGTTTGGATTTTGGCAATATCTTTTCGTTTTCAAGTGTATCTGCTTTGGGTAGGTATAGAAAAATGGAAATGGATTTTGTATGTTATGTGAGTAGGTTATGTTGATTTGCTTATAACTTGAGAATTATTGATTAGATCTTTAAGGACAAGCACTTAAAATAAAGGTAAAATTTCTAGTTTTATTATAAAAAAATGAAATTTGAGATTTAGATTAAGCTTTTTTTTACATGCCAGCCGATGTTTAGCTACTTTCTTTCAAACAATCGAAATCTATGCAAAATTAGGTATTCCCTCTTTCAAATCAAAATGCATTCGTGTGACTTTGTATTCTGCAGGAAGTAGGTACTCGTAGGTACATATTTATGTTTCTGTTTTGTTAATTTTTTTTTGGAGATATTATGTAGACAGAATCGAAAGTGAAAATTATTTCCTCGTCTCAAGAAAGAAGAACGGCATTAGCAGGACGGTTAGGTATTAGTTTTTAAGTTTCTTTACTTCTTTTTTTAGCTTAGTACATGTATAGATCTGTGGTCACAGGGAAAAGCTGCAAAAGTCTTTTTTACTAATTTTTGAGGAGAGTAGTTTAAAGTTTTTAACAAACGCGTGAAATTACAAATGACTATATAGGGCGATTGAAAACTTCGTTCAGGTTGAAACAAAAATTTAAATAAAGATAATTTTACTCTCTCTTAGTTAAAAATTGAAATTAATTATCTGCAGTTTAGTTGTTTTTCCATTTTAAAGAAATTTTTTGTTTTGGTCTAAAGACTACTTTAGCTGATTTTCCTTGTCTATTCTGTTAAATTATCCAGTTCTTGTGTCAACTTTAGTTCTTATTCCTAACTTAATAAAGAAAAATATATTGTTTTTAGCAGAGAATGAGAACCAACTTTGAACGTTCAGATTAGACTAAGAGCCCACAGCAATTTTTGGGTGTGATTGATAACAAAAAATAATTAGCATAATTAGATAGGCCTTTTATAGTTATTTACAAATGTGAAAGTCTTGCATACTCTAGTGGGAGCAATAGTGCACAATAGTGCATCGAGTATGCAGTTCTTTCCAGGTCCAAATAATTGTGATAACAACTTTGCCTAAATGTAGAGTTAAGCCCCTTGATTAATAATATCGAGGTCCAAGACGTTTTACAGACAACCTTCTGCCTGCCAGACGCGATAAGAATAGGCTACTTCTTGCACTAAGAAGCCCACCTTCAAAACGTCTTGGACCTCGATATTTGCATTCAGGGCACTTAGCTCTTCATTTTGAAGTTATGGCAAATTTTGTATCCCAATTTTTTAGACTTTGGAAAGAACTGCATACTTGTTGCACTTTAATGCACAATTGCGCCCAATAGAGTATGCAAGACGTCCACATTTATAAATAACTACAAAAGGCCTATCTAATTATGCTAATTATTTTTTGTTATCAATCACACCCAAAAATTGCTGTGTGAAAATGGAGCTGGAACAGGTTGAACAGTTTATCCTCCTCTATCTGCTGGAATTGCTCATGGAGGAGCTTCTGTTGATTTAGCTATTTTTTCTCTTCATTTAGCTGGATAGAATGAATGAAAATACAAAAAAAAAAAAAACAAAAAACTTTTCATCATGCATTGTAAATTAATAAAAAACAAATCAAAAATTGAAAACCAAAATTAAAAAAGTGTTTTTTATCTTCATCGTCACTTCTTTAGTCTGATTAAATGTTGATTTCGTTGGAACTAGTTTTGAGATTTTTATAAAAATAACTAAAATCTGGATTTATGTATTGTAATAAACCCAAAAGATCTTTTTCTTATCTGGTCCTGCTGGGCTACTTTTATCTTAGATTAAAATCCATAGCAAGTTGCGCATGTGTCTAGTTTGGAAACTTTTAATTTTAAATTCAGTGTTCCGAATAGTTTTGAATATTTGGTAAGGCTCACATGATTACAAACTTCATTTCTATACATGGAGTGATTTAAACTGCCATGAATATATTTTTACTTGCGACTTATAGTTACTATAAGGCAAGTTATGCATTCGTAAAAAAAATCGAACTCGAGATTTTGATCAAAGTTGACATTACGATGATAGCGAAGACTAAAAAAGTGGGTCTCGCAATTCTGTCTGTCTATCTGTCTGTCTGTCTGTCTGTCTGTATGTCTGTCTGTCTGTCTGTTCGACTACAGGCTAAACGACTCGGCCGATTTTCTTTAAACTTGGTACATATCATTTTTAAATTCCCAGTTTGGTTGGATAATACGAGTACAAATGAATGTCATATGCAATGCACAAACTTGAAACCGTGATTGTGAAATGTCAAAATCATTAAGCTAAATGTACACGATTGGTGGATCTTACAATATTGTCAGATCTGTCAGTGAAAAACACGCTTACAATGTCTTACAACGGTGTAGTCTTACAATTAATTGTCAGAAAATTTTTCTGACAATTAATTGTTAGATCATTGTCTGACAATTAATTGTAAAAAATCTGAGAATCATGTGTATGCTAGCTCAGAATCATGTAATCTTCCAATTATGTAATTGTCAGAAAATGTATCTGACAATTAATTGCAAGACGGTAAATTGTAAGGTATTTGATAATCACGTACACACACAATTTATTGTCAGGCCTGCCAATTTGTATCGTTGGCTGACGTTTCTGACGTTTTTTAGCATCATACAATTTTTTCATTGTCAGACAATTTGCAGCCAAGGTTCAATTGAAGCAGTTTCCATAACCAATAATAACTGACAATTAATTGTGTGTGTACACGGTTGGTAGAAATTCTACCAATCTCTTACAATTATTTGGCCAGCTATCTGAAAATAAATTGTCAGCCAACTTCTGACAATAAATTGTAAGAGATTGGTGGATTTTGTACAAACCGTGTACACACACAACTTAATTGTCAGCTCATTGGTAGATAATTGTCAGACATTGTCAGGTCTTACAATATTGGAAGATCTACCAATTATGTACACTTAGCTTTAGTTGTGTTCAACCAGAAAGAGGCCAGTGTAGAGTAGTGTAGTGCAGTGCAAGTTCATGAAAACTGTCAGAGCAAACTTAAGCAAAACCGTCATACGTCAGATCTTAAAAACAGGCATTTTTCTAAATTTAAATTCAAAATAATTCACACACATAATTTGAATATTGAGTTATCAAAAATAAAAATGTCTACTTTCTTTAAATTAAAATAAAGTTTTCTTAAAATGTTGTTCTCACTATTAGAAAGAAGAAAAAAATGAAAAAAAAACCAAATATAAAAAATAAAATTCTACTAGAGGTAAGAAAAATAAGTATTTAAGATAAAATACAAAAAAGCATCATTTTCCTAATTTATTTTTTTGAATTATTTTATTATTTTTCTTTTTGGCCAAATGTGTGGCATTTACGTCTGAATACCAAGGACAGACAGGTGAAATTGCGAGACACACTTTCTTTTTCTTCGTCTTCTCTACCATCCTATTAACAAAATTGATCAAAATCTCGAGCTCATTTTTTTCATAACCTGCCACATGTATATTACAAGTACCTGCATCGCCTGTTAAAACCGAATCGGCGGAGGGTCTATATCGTCTCGGCCGGGGGTAGGCGCAAATTTTCTAGTAAGTGCCTACAAATTTTCTTGTAGGTATGTACATATCACATAGACATAATATTTACAGGAAGGAATTATGTTAATAAGAACCTAGGAACATTTGTATACTCTGTATCTATTTATTAATATCCAGCTTTTTACATAATCAAACAAAAAAAAGTTATTAATTATTTTTGTTTAATAATAATATAAGTAAAATTGTATCAAGGGAGGTCCTCATAGCCCTACTTAAGTATACAATTAGTTAAAAGACCATCTAATACAAAAAGTTCTTAATTGATAAATGATTGTATTCAAACTATTTAAATGCTTATCTTATCTTCCTAAATACAAACATATTTATGTATGTACATATATATTAGGGTGTGTCAAAGTGCTCAACTATGGTATTTTCAAATGTAATAGCTTTTAAAAGTTGCATTGCTTATCAAAATTAAGTCCTGCGTTTACAATTTTCATTTTAATTAATATCTTTGGCTCGCTCAAAAATAGGATGAAATCCAAGAAATTTTGATTTTTCGAGATTTTTGAAATGTGGTGTTGTTTTAAATTGCACCGTGTGGATACAAAAAAAATTATATAAAATATTTTTAGGCTTCCAAGTCAAAGATAATTGCAAGAAAACACTTTTAAGCTTATATTTGCCTTAATTGAACACGTGATAAAGAAGTTATGAAATAATAAAAGAAGGAAGAAAAATCATTTTTTTATGTAAAATCGTTTTGTTTTTTTTACAAAAAAAAATTCTTAAAAATCAACGGAACCACCTACAATATCGTGGTATATTTTTTGTAAAGACAAAAATTCTTTCTGTATTTTGTTTAATTTTTTTTTAGTATCTATACGTAAAAAAAAAAAAATTTACTGTAAATTAAATTTTTTTTTTTCAACTTCAACCGATTTGAGCGAGCCAAAGACGAACAAAATCATATTTTTTTTTACATGTTCTTAAACCTCAGACCCTAATACAACTTTTGATCACTATTACATTTAAAAATAAGAGTACTTTTTTGCGGCCATACAAAAGTGACACACCCTAATATATATACATATGTACTGTACAGTGTACATAAGTACAAAATTTCCAAACTAATTTCGTTTCCTGCTAGGTATACCTACATACGTACTAAACAAGCTCTTGTCCAAAATCTTGAAATTTATAATAATAAACCCTAAAAATACCTAGGTATTTTCCTACCTACATTACCTACTATAAAAATATAATATGTATATATAATATTCCTGGACTCTTACGAAATAGAAAAGGCGAATGTAACTACATAATTACGCAACAAAAATGTGCCCTTTATTAAAATCAACTTCAGACGAATGAAAAACAATTAAATAAACAAATTCCTTCCGTCATTTAAACTAGGTATGTACAAATACATACATACATAACTACCGACGACACAGTTTATTGAAACAATCTTTCTAATTATCAACCAACTTAAATAATCGGTCAAACCCAAGAAGCACACATTTTATATTTATCGCAAACCTCAGACAACCCAAAAAAATCAACTGTCTGCGGCTTGATCGTTACAAAGGGGTGAACGAATATTGCAAATATAAACAAAAATTGTAGGAAAGGGTGAACAATAGAGAAGCAACACATAATTGAGAGAAGAGAAATCCTATCCTACAAAATCCTGCGAAAAGAACTTTCATTCTCGTAGAAAAAATGCTTTTTAAAAAGCTAGCGGAGCACGAATTTGAAATGGTGCAATCCTTTAAATACCTTGGGTCAATAGTAGCAGCCGATAACAATATAGAAGAAGAAATACGCGGGCGGCTTCTCAAATCCAACAGAGCCTACTATAGTCTGTCAAAGCTTTTCAATTCCAGAAATCTCACCATAACTTCAAAACTGCTGCTGTACAGGACCATGGTCCTGCCAGTACTCACATATGGATCCGAGACTTGGGTGCTTAGCAAAAGGCACTCTGACCTCTTAGCTGCGTTCGAGAGAAAAGTCTTAAGGAGAATTGTTGGCCCCATATGTGAGGAAGGACGATTCCGGAGACGGTACAATCATGAATTGTACGCAATCTACCTAGAAGCAGATATCGTGACAAAAATTAAGCTCGGTAGACTCCGGTGGGCAGGGCACCTAGCTCGCATGAGCGAAGAAGAACCTGCTCGGAAAGTTCTTTGTGGTACATTCTATGGTAGACGACAGCGTGGTAGACCATGCTTGCGCTGGAGAGATGGCGTAGACCAGGACGCCCGAAGGCTTGGGGTGCGCAACTGGATGGCGTCGGCTAGAGACCGGGATAGGTGGAGAGACTTGTTGAAAGAGGCCAGGACCGGAACCCGGTTGTCGAGCCGATGATGATGATGAATTGAATCTAAATTTAAATTCCTATTAAAAAAAAAAGCAAATGCATTTTATTTGTCCAGAGTAGCGATATGCTTAATTTACACTGCTGACAAATTGCATATGTATATTCTATCATGATTTATTTCATAATTCAAAATTATCAAACAATTATCACAAATTTGCAAAAATATCAATCGTGCATTTTACATTAGCATGCAATAAATCAACATCAAATTCAAAATCAAGAATCAACAATACCCACATGGCATATTTATATTTATATGACATATTAAAGAAAAAAAAGAAATAAGTCGAAGAACACCGTCTTATTTCTTACACAAGGTTGAAAAAAGGCGAGCACCTGAACTCCTGCAATGTATTATCTTCCTACTGAAATGCAATGTCCCCTATTACACGATGTCTTACGAGACGAGGCTCACGTAAGTGCGAAAAAGAAAGCAGATATGAGGAAATGGGATGCAAAAAAATATTCCCGGTGAGTACCGGGCTGATTTTTAGTAGTCTCATTTTGACGTTTCTTTTTCTCATATTCGTTTTATGTTGTGTTGTGCATTAAAAAATACGAACAACAGTCAAATTTGAGACATGAGTCTCATGAGACATGAGTCAACGTGTAATAGCTTTTGCCTCAAGGGATACAAATTTAAAAGGAAAGTCAAAAATGAGACATGTCTCATGAGGCAACGTGTAATAGGGGAGAATAAAATACAAATAATTCCCACTCCTACTGGTATACATCGAAAATTTTATAGGACGGAATGTAGGGTCTTATTTTTTGAATACAAAAGCGGATGTTGAACAAAGAGGATCCGAAACACAATGCTTGGGGAATAAGGGGATAAAAACCAAATAAATAAGGCGGTAGTATTTTTGTGACTCTCTTGTGTTTCGATAAAGTATAAGATACAAACGAGAGGCAGAATGGATAACTTAAACTTATTCGATGTTTTTTTGGTAGATTGTGTTATTTGTGGATTTTCTAAAAGGGAAGACGATAGGAATAGTGTTATATGGACCCCACGCCACTGCTACCTTCATACCAGGGTTGCAAAAGCTTAACTCACTTTTTACCTTAAGCTTGGCTTTAATTCACAAGCTCATGGGTGACTTATGAATAAAAAAAATTATTCATAAGTCAGTTGTGAATAAAAATAATTAAATCATAAGCTTCTTAGTGACTTATGAATCAAAAAAAAAATTAATTAAGAACCTACTAAGTGACTTATGAATTAAAAAAAAAAATAAATCATGAGCAAGTAAGTAACTTAAGAATTAAAGAAAATTTAATTCAAAAGTTACCTAGTGGCTTATGAATTAAAAAAAAATTAATTCATAAGCTACTGGATTCGTAAGTCACTAACTTGCTCATGACTTAAATTTTTTTAATTCATAAGTCACTTAGTAGGTATTTTTTTTTTTTTAAATCATAAGTCACTAACTAACCTATGAATTAGTTTTTTTTTAATTCACAAATCATGTACAGACTTATGACTTATTCTTTTTTAATTCAAAAATTCGCAATCCTGCTTCATACTGTCCCTATGCGATCGCTCTTAGTTAAACTATATTAATTCTTAAGCCTTTCGGCTTAAGAACTATATTAGTGCTAAAAATCTTATGAAAGACACTTAAACTAGTTAAAACTACTTAAAATAAACTTAAACTACTAAAACCAGAACAGCCAAAGCAACTACTCTAGTTGATTTTACACTTAAATCTATGTAAGTCAAGCATACATTTTAAGCCAACTTTCTCTACCAGATAACCTGTCTCTCCGGTCCCGGACGGACACAAAGGCGCTCTTCCTCCTCCTTATGCGAGGACTTCTCGGCTATAAAGATCCGCCTATCCACAGATCTACGGCCGACGCACGTGGTAGATTAGTGGAATCGCCATTCTATCCTAAACCAGCTCTCCACTGTCTAAGTAGAGGAATGCATCGGACTGGATGACGCACGTTTAGACACATACTCTCATTAAAACTCATCATTAGGGTAGTAAGCCTCAACAATAAAGCTGTTGGTCGAGTACATATCATTCCGACTCTGGTGTTCTGTGTAATCCAAGGCACCCGCTAAGACACTGCCTATAGGCAATCACCTTCATCCTACTATCAAGCCGGCTACTGTAGAGAAACCCTTTCGCCAGGGCAAAGGTTTCCCTAACCCTGGTTAGACCAGAATTTATATGCATTTCGAAATACAAATACTGTTCCCACCAAGGTACTTAATCAAACTTTTACAAGCCAGTGACTATCCGTGTGACTTTCCGATCACTAGCTTGCGCCAGTCCTTTCTCGTATCCCTTGAGACACTAAATGCAATGGAGTCCTAAGCCTATGTCATCCTATGCACATATATGGGCATTCATTTTCCATTCTAAAGAATACGAAAATAAAAATTAATCCAGCTATTTCAGCTGTGAGTAGCTTAACAAAATTGTCGGACTCACTTTAATTAAACTAAAAACATTGAACGAAAAAAAAATGATTTTCTTACTTTACATTAGTAATAAGAATACCAGCAATTTTTGAATTTTCCATGTTCAGTTTTTTAAACAATATTAAAATTTAAATATTCTTTTTTGGTATAATTGTTATAAAATTAGAAATAATAAAAATTTTAAATTAAGACACGCACTGCAGTTTCTTCTTCCTATTTTTTTTTTCTAATTGTCATGTCATATATTTTGTAATTTGTCATAGGTATCTTAATTTTCAATTGAATTTTTGTATTTGTTTCCCACTGGTTGTAGGTAGAGGAAATTTTTGGCAAAACCAAAGTTGAATAAATTGAAAAAAATAGACTTATATTTAATTCAAAACATTTGATAATATCTAAAAATAAAAAATTTAAATTAACCGATTCGTTTTTCATTTAAACCCGACGATTTTATTTTTTAATTATAAGATTTGCATAGCGTCATTCAAGCTCTGTTTTCATTTCAAGTCGATTTGTGTGTGATTTGTGGAACCAAAATTACACGCCTTAGGGTTGTTACATTTTCTATGCACATCGCCTTGTGCAAGCAAATCTGTAGAAACCTTTTCAGGATTTTTGGCTTTTGTCTTTGAATCCTTGAAATTTTAATTGCGACGGTGAAGGAAACAAATCAGAATAAATAACCGACATTTCACTGTCATCTTCAGTGTTGCAACACTGCCCATCATAATGAGCACTTGAGACATCTTGTTAACGCACATATATGTGTTTTTAAAGCTCCCTTAGGCACATTAAAATACCCCCATATGTCCTTCGGTGTATACATGATTTCGCAAACGAACCCTTTCTATGGCACCTTCTAGTCTCTCCACACCTTGACATCATCTTATAGCTTAAAAACACCCCAGGGATAAAATATGTTCAACACATTGTAATAAATCATAGCCATCGTGTCGCCAGTTGATGATGGCATCGAAAAAAAATTAATTTTAATTTTCTTAAAAACTCGCCTCTGAGCGCAAAGGATCAAAACAAATCCTCTGTATTTGGCGGGGAGCACAAAATATACGTATAAACGAGTACCAAGCATTTTGTGGTTTAGCTCACGTCTGGGGATCATTCGTGTGGAAGCCGTATTGCGTGTAATGGCATGTAGTACGAGTACATAGTATATGTATATTCGCTTGAAATATGAATTATTATGGAGAGTACGAAATAGACCCTAGACCCAGTCAATCCCCCGGAAAAGCTCAACCAGATATGTATGATTTAACCAAAGTGCAAAGAGCTGTCCTCCCCTCCTAAACATACAAAAAATAGACTGAAATCCTTGTGATACATGACGACAGCAAAGGATTCTCGAATATCCCAACCATCTCATACTAAACAAGTGGGTTCGTAGATTTTTTGTGCATTTATTTTGGACCAAAACAGCTTCATCCTCACCAAGTACTATATTCACAGGGAACAACAGAAAATCTCGCGCAGATAAAACCAATACAAATAAAAAGTAAACATCCGGGAAGCCAGCTGCAAAATATAGCACCAGCATCAGAAAGAGAATCCATAAAATAGGACACATGCAGGCAGGGTCGGACTTAAGCATCAAAAAACCGTTTATTGCATTGCAATTACGAAAACAACTAATGTCTGTTACCACGGAGGATCGCTTGCAGTAAGAATTATTTCATTCCAATGGCCCCAATCGATTTAACCCTTGCAATATTAATCAGTTATATTTTTTTCCTCAAATCAATGATTAAATGAACAAAACTGAAGTCCTTCAGAATAATTCTGTGAAAGGCACAGCGGCTGAATCCCCAACAATTGAATGTCCATAAGTCGCAAAATGGTATTCTGTTATAGTGCCTAAATTTAGGATTCAGCCGCTGTGCCTTTCATCATTCCTTCTAAAAACTTTTGAGCGAAAGACTTTTGTCTGCGGTGTCTTATCTCGCCTATGCGGCCGAAATTGCTATTTGCAGTATCGGGAAAGCATCCTAATACGCTAAAGATCTCTTATATACAATATGCTTTAAAGAACTGTTGGATAGGCAAGCACGCAACGTCGGCATCGCTTGGAATTTATTCTAACGATTTATGCAGAAGCTGCATGGCCGAAGAAGAGGAGTAATCGATCCCTCATCTTCTAAGTCCATGTCCTGATTTATCGCAAAGACGTAGACTCCATCTGGGACACTTCCCCTATAATGATCTTAGTGATCTTAACAATTAGGGAAAAAGTCTCTCAGATTCCATGTGGTATCACAATGGTACAACTCGAACTCATGTACTACTGTACTGAGGGACTGCCACTTCAACCTGTATAAAAAGCAGTCTCCCTTGGTGGTGAAAATACAGATACCCAAATATTTTAATTTAAATCGCACGAATCTCTTTACACGATGATTGATTTCGTACACCGGAAAAATAAACGGCAATACAAAGAAAGACTTGGGTATCCCGCTTAGTGCGTTTGAAAATAAAAAAATTGTGTCTTGAATCGAGTTTATCCACTCGTAAAAGCTGCATTTACTTGCTCTATAGGACAATTAGTGGTTTCGTCTATACAAAAATCTAGGTCTTAATCAAAAATATAAAATATTCTGATAATGAAGAAACGGGTAAAGTAGTTTTCGTCTTTGCGTCCATGCGGATGTACGTCATTGCGCTCGTGTGTCCACTGTTTATCGGGCAGCATAAGCGGGTAAAATAACTTACTTAAAATTTCCTTGAAAGTATATATGTATATTTTTATATTATTCCGTTGAGGGTTTTCGTTTCAGCTTATCTAAACCAGGTAGTTTCTATACAGAGATTTTGAGTTTAAATTTTCTTATGATATTGACTAAACTTCAAACATGTACACTGAACCAAATCGCGTAGGTGATATTGAAGAAAATATTTTGTTAATTTTTGAAGAATCAATTATTCAAATCAACAATTTTTCATAGTATTTTTCTTCATATTGAAGACTGAATATTCAAAATGAATAAGGTTTCTTCAAATGATGTCAAATGATGAATGATTTAGTATTTTATTCAAACCAAAGAAATTTTGTCATATCTACGAAAAGAATTTGTTAATTTTTGATGAAACAATTATTCGAAAAGACAAATTTGTATTAAGTTTTTTTTACTATGTGTGTATGTATATCAACTTAAAGCAAGAAAAAAAATAAAACCAGTTTAAAAAAAAAGTGTGAGTGCCAGGACTCACGGTTAAGATGTGTAAACATCAACGTTCGTCCGAGTGCCGAATTTTTGTTATCGAACGTACCCAATAAACATACAATGCAATCGTACTAGTTTGTGACTTTAGATATACCCCTCACACACGCCACATTGATCAACCTAATCGACAAAGTACTTCGCTTTTGTATGGGCATTTACACACCAATACGCCGACGTAGAAGTACATGCCAAAATCAGCTGCTAAATGGTAGAGTTGTAAAATTTTAAATGAAAAGTGAAAATGACCGAAAAATATTTGAATTTTAATGCTCCAGAACCACTTGTTTGTGTTGATCAAAGCTTTATTGAATTGTTGTTGATTGAATTTTATTCTTGCTTTTTCAGGCGATTTGTAAATTTTAACAACTAAAACCGAATAACATCATAAAAAATTGTTTCAACGAACTAGTTCGGTCCTTTTTACACGCCATGTCGGTACACTACTTCGATTCCCAGAGTTCGCACTGCTATGTCGACACATATTAATTTCACAGACCCAAAAACCTTATCGACAATATGCTTCGATGAAGTAGTTCGTGGTGTGTGTTAGGGGTAATATTCAAATGAAAGCCACTATTTTTCCACTTATACTTAAATCCAAAAATATCTCTTCATAGCTGTACATAACGCTTTCCACCTAAACACATGTATTTTTGGACCATGTCCTGTAAAAACGTTTTGAAATAATCAACTATTTTGTTGTCTTTACTTATTTCTGATAAAACAATTATTTCGGAACGAGTCCAAGAACATTTTTCTTGTTCATTTTTCATTATTACTTGTGTTTAGGATACTTTTAATGTAATAATCAAAAAATTATAAAGTGAATTTAAGATTAATGGGATCAAAAACACTAGTTAACAACTAAAACCGAATAACAAAAAAAAAATTGTGTCGATGAACTATTTCGATCCTTTTAAGGCCAGGCGCGCACATTCAATTTTTAGTTTCACAACTGTTTAGTTGCTAAAATGAAACATATGGGCTTATATGGGACACCACGCACTTAGAGCAACTCGATTCGAGCAACTAAAAAGTTTGTATTTTGACACAAACTAAACGATTGTTTAAAATTAATTCGCTACAGTTGAGCTGTTTTCTATAAGCGCACGAGAGAAAAGAATGTGAGCGTGAGTAAAGAGTTGCCAGTGCGCGGTACTCTATCAACTGGTGATTAAACTATTTGATTTCGATCACAGTTGCTAGTGCGCGGCTAGCCTTACACGTCATGTCGGCATACTACATCGATTCCCAAAGTTCGCACTTATTCATTTCACACGACCCAAAAACCTTATCGACAATATGCTTCAAAAAACGCATTTTCAGAGTTGAACTTTAAAAATCCTAAAAATGTTCTTCAGGGCAATCAGTTGACATCCATCAATAACGTGAAGTGGATTTTTTAAGACATTAAATGAACCCGCTATGAAATTTTACACCAGTTGATTTGTCTTTCGTCTTTTTCACATATTTAGGCCTATTCGGCGAGATCTTTTATTCTTCTCTTCTGTTATTCTGCTATGAATATCCATACAAATGTTTGAGCTGTCAACAAATCTTTTATGAATTTTAATTTTGGTATTCAGCACGCTAAAATCTGTTACAAATCTGCTAAGAAAACTTTTATGAACTGTCAAATGTTCGAACATAAAAAAAATCTTTTACGAATAGCATTTTCGGTATTCAGCATGATAAAATCTGTTATGAAATCTGTTAAAAATCATAAAAGAATAAAATACAAACTTCTGTGACTTTTATTATAAAAGATTTCAATAAGTGAACAGGTGCATCAAGTAATAATGAATATTTATCTTTTATTTCTTCAATGAAATGAGACAAATGAAAGAAAATATATCAAAACACATATCATATACTCGTAAACATATAAGTAGAGTATGGCGATGGTATTCAAAGAAACATATGAGGTAAAATCGTGTTCCATTGTATGGATACCCATAGTGTGTAAGGCTAGGCGCGCACATTCAATTTTTAGTTGCACAACTGTTTGGTAGCTTATAGAAAACAGATGAACTACTTAGTTGAATGTCCGCGCAGGTAAATATAATTATATGTTCGCAACTGTTTAGTTGCTAAAATGAAACATATGGGCTTATATGAGACACTGCGCACTTAAAGCAACTCGATTCGAGCAACTAAAAAGTTTGTGTTTTGACACAAACTAAACGATTGCCTAAAATTAATTCGTAATAGTTGAGCTGTTTTTCATTAGCGCAAGAGAGAAAAGAGTGTGAGCGTGAGTAAAGAGTTCCCAGTGCGCGGTTCTTTTTCAACTGGTGATTAAACTATTTGATTTCGATCACAGTTGCCAGTGCGCGACTAGCCTAACAGACTTTTATAAAAGTTCGAACCTCTGAATACCAATCATAAAAGATCTTTTAAGGTGGAAATCTTTTATGATTCATAACAGAAAAACTATAGCAGAATAACAAATGTGGCAGAATAGGCCTAATTGGTCGAGAGGTGAAGAAATATTAAGGGATTGAATTAAGTTCTAGCCAGCAATGGAAAGTAATAAAATCGAGATTTCAGTACTCAAAGTCTCCAATGTAAACACGATGTCGTAAGTACGCAATATTAACAATATAAACATGATGTTAAATGCAATCGTCGGTAAGGTAAATTGCTACACGGTACGTGTAACCGTAACGGGTTACACGGGACGTATAAGTTTTACACACGTTTTCGATTCACTCTACCGCCGGGAAAGATGTTTACACATCAAAAAATCATTTTTGAGGAAATTTTCATTAAGGATGCCTACTAATTATTTACTAAATTTCAAGAAAGAAGGATGAAATTTAATTAATTTCACAAAATTTTGTGGATTTAACACCATAACGAAAAATTTTATGCATTTCTTCAAAATGACAATATTTCTTGAATATAACAAAATTTTCTTCAAAACAACGGATAGGTTTCATTAACCGTATATATTGATCACCCTTTCTTCAATTCTACCTACTTTTTCTTCAATATGACTACCAAATTTTTGGTTCAGTGTAATTCTAAAACTAAATTTCGTTTAACTAACTTTAGCCAATTCAAACGATTTTATTCATCAAGAGAGCCCTTTTGAGGCCCATGACATTAGGGGGCCTATTTTAATTTACGGATGATCCTGCACTGCACACAGGTAGCAAGTACTAAGCTTAATAGAAGAGCAGGGTTTGAGTATTGGGTTAGTTGGTGGACAACAAAGGATGCAGGTTTAGTAAATCTACGACACGAGAATGTGAGGATAGTAGAATGCAAATACACACCGAATGAGGCACGGATGAGATGTTAAGTGCATCCATGAAATTCATGGAAATTTTATGCTAAAGTTTGTTGTTTTTCTGTTGTGTTGTTTTTTTTTTTTATTTTTTTTTGTGTTGTTCGTACCCTACATATACATTGTACTTGTGCATTTTCTTTCTATATCCTGTTTTGTTCAGAGTTAGCATTCCAATTCAAAATGTTTCCTGCAGGACTTTCTATTGTATATTATGTGTGTATGGTGTGTAGAAGTGAGTAAATTCAGAGTTTTAAGGGATATTCTTTGCTGTCCTCATACACAAATATAGTAATCTGTTCGAAACACAAAAAAAAATATAAATAAAAACAATAATGGGTATGCAGCAAAACAAAGGACTTTCTCTTGAAGACAATCCAAAGATGGCAGCTAGAGTGAGCATTTAAGAACTCAAGCGTACTCAAGAACCGTTGTGTTAAAAGACGGTTAACGTGGAACTAAACATTTAAAATTATGAGAATGTAGGTAGGTGGATTTAGTTAACTTTGATTTTTGCTTTGTTCTTCCATCTTTGTTTCGTTGAAAAGTTAATGAATCGTAGGTATGAAAAGGGTAAAGCTTCTTAAGCGGGTCAAATATCAGATCAGAAGAATACGATATAAACTTTTGAAGAGGTATTTACTTGAAGGATTTATGAAAGAGTAGATTAATTTTAAAGAATTTGTGTAGTTAATAAAAGAGTTATGAATTTGAGGACGGGCAGAAAGTGATTTTTTGACGTTTGACAGTTGAGATTTATTTTTTAATTTTTCCTTTCTGACGCTGCTGTTTTGAAAAAAATAAACAAAGTTGCCTCCCTTTTCATAATCTGGGTTTCGAGTTTTTACGTACAGGGGGTCAATTCTCTATCTGTGATACTGTGAAGTGATAAGTTTTTTCACAACTTCACACACTATCCGATTCGCAATTTATGAAAAAAATTAATAAAATGTCAAAATATTTTCAAATATTAAATTTGTTTTCACACTCAAATGATTTTGTGAAAAGCCCTGATAAAATATGAAAATTACAAAAACAAAATTATACTCAAAAAGTCCATCAGTTATCCACACTTTTATACGAAAAATCGTATCAAACTGTATCGGTTGCTTTTTATTAAGGGGTTATGAATACCCTTATAATGATTATCTTAAACATATTTATAGCTGCACATATTCTGTTTTATTTTTTGAAGTAAAACTTTTCTTCCGGCGTTGGGGGTAAACAATTTTGTATGGAGCAGTTAGTGACATGTCAAAATGACACGTTACGTTATCAGCCAAAGACAGCGACATGTATTTTAGAATACAAAATGTTTGTACGTTTATAGGTTAGAGGTTTTGCGTGAGGGAAAAGAAGTTTTACTTCTACCGCGCATAGGTCACACACAACCTTTTTTTTATTAGAAACTTGTTGCTCGCGCCCGGATGAATTTCATGTGTGGTGTCTGTCAGTCAGTGAGTTCGTCAAGAATGAACTTAATCAATCGAATATCTCCTTGAATTTTTTGAATTGAAACAAAACAATTTCAGTACGATCACGATTTTATTGAAATGACATAAATTGGAATTCATAGTTTTGACAGTCATTTGTTGGTGTTTAAATGGGCTCATTGGAATGTTTGGTGATGAACGATATTTTTGGTATCTTCCGTCCGGAAAGAAAACAAATAACACCAATGGATTACTGATTCTTCAGCACGCCATATACAACAACTGGTCATGGGAAAAGGACGACAATTCAAGGTTTATTCCACGCACTTTTTAAGGTGGGTATTGTGATTCAGTTATCGTCATATTGCGAATGCAAGGCGAACCGTTAACTGGATTAATTTTATAATAGTTGGGTTAAAACCTCGTTCTCAAATAACATTCTTTCATTTGGAAAAACCGTTAAAGTTTTGTTATTCAGCAATAAAAAGTAATGATGCAAGTGGCTGAAATGCGGTTGTTAATTATGGTATTTTAACCCTCCTGAATTTTTGGATCGTATCTTGAGCTAAACGTTCATTCTAAGTGTCAGTGTTTTTTGTCACATTTGTAAGCTCTAGCTGAGCAGGTCAAACTCGAATATATCCCTTGTTTTGGAGTCATAATTGATCGCCCCTGAGCACTTTTTATGCGATATGGCTGCGACCGCTGCTTCACTCTTCGTCTAATTTTGTCGAATTGAATCGACGCTCATGTAGACAAATCGGTTGAAAGGTGAAATAATTTGACCGTCAACCCGAGATCTCTTTTACTTCCTTTTATCGAAAGGATAGGTAGATCTTGATTAATTCGTTGACATAGGAGTACTACAGGATTCTGTTGTGGGACCACTTTTATTTTAAGTTATTATCAATAACCTTTCTGATGTTGTTCAGGATTGCTTGGTTCGCATGTATGCAGATGACGTTTTAATCTACATAAATCGCGCACTTTAATTGATAGAAAAGGCTGTACTTAGATCGAACAAATGAGGATCTAAAACCAATTCAACTATTGCTAAGGGAGAATGCACTTAGGATCAACCTTTCAAAAACAGTTGCTTTGATTTGTTCTGAAAATTACATACTATCTGCAATTTTTCTCTGCAAAGATATAATTCTACTATTACTATATTAGGCTTTATCCTAAGCCAAGATTTGTCATTGTCTCACATGTTAACACCATTGTGTCTGTTCTGGGAATTATTAAAGTTTATTATTTTTCCATTTTTTTTTTAGAATAATTTTTTTTAATTCTTTGTCAGTTAGTAAATTTAATTATATAATTCTTGTTCTGATATGTTGAAATAAAAATCGTAACAATTTGTATACAAGATCAGAACCGCAGGTGTTTAGTGAATTCTTCATTCAGTCAGGTTCAGCTTACCGTAATGGCGCTAAGCTGAACATGATTGAATAAAGAATTCACTAAATTATCTCAGGATCTAATCTCCTTTACAAATTGTTACGATTTTTGTGATAAAAAATCATCCTTGGACCCGTTTGGAATAAAACAGTTTCACTCTCTTCACAAGAGCTCACTCTAGGTGGTTTAACGATATAGAGAGAATGTTTTCCCGATTTTCTTCTCGCTGGTGGGCACTTCAACCTAAACTGACCTGAGTCTTGAAAATCTGTGATGTATCCATAAGAGAATAATTGTACTGGGTGGGTCATAATCACAACCAAATTATTCTCCAGTGGCACATTTAAACACCTCCCAGACTCATACTTTCCAACTCTGTTATTTGAATGTATACTCCAAAAGTCTACTTCATACAACAAATCTACTGTGTTAGCCAAATGCTATCCACTTGTTTGCCCGGAATTACACAAAACATGCAAAGAGGGTCGGAATTGGGGTGGCTTACCCTTACCTTTCTCCTCTATGTATGAGTCATAAGACTTGACTATCCTTACCGTTATACAGAAATAATTACACCTGACTAAATATCAACCGTTAAATTTTAATGAATAAATCTATTTTAATCTTCCAAATTTCAAGCTACAAAAGGGCGACATAGTACTATGGCAGTGATGGCGGCTGGCCGATGATTCCACTTTCACAGTGTTGACTTGGCCTCTCTGTTATTTGCATTGATGATGCTTTCTGAAACGTCAGGTGGTGGTGTGGATGTCGGATGAATGAAAATAGAAATAATCCTTGAGGTCTTCTACTAAATTAAACTGAACTCAAGTAGAACTTGGCACACAACACAATGCCAGCGATGACAACGACGACGATGCCAGTGGAAATGGAAATCATATCTAAACACTCAACAAACAATTTCGGCAAATTCCACAAAAGCCTTAAAGCCAAAGTTAAACAAGGATGTTGTTGTTGCCATCTACCTTTGGTTTAAGAAGAATTGAAATTCCATTTTGGCAGGAAATCCTATAACCAAGTCTGTGCCAAGCACACACATTTCGCGGAAAGCCGCAGCAATTGTTTGTGGTATGAAAAGGGAGAAGAGGCTTACGGATATGCAGCAACTTTTCTGCAATCACAAGGATCAACTTCTTCTTCCAAGGACTACGACTACTGTACCACATGTCTGAATAAATGAAGCTTTGTGTTCTGTTCTAGAGAAGAGAGGTTTTCCTTCTTCGAATGACAATTTTATACCGTTCAAAGCAAAGGGCAAAATAAAATCAGTGTGTGGATTGGAATTCTTGAGATACTGTACATTGCCGTCTGCAGTTTTTTTTGTTGTTGTGGGAATGGATACTTTTGCTTTTAGTCCTTATGACTTCTTTGAGATAAATTGAATTTCCTGCTGAAGAAAACCAGATTCATAAGTTGGGAAAGTGGAAGTACCTTTGATGATATTTTGAGACAAAACGATTGAACGTTGTTGTTGTGGATTGCAATAGTCAAAGAAGTTGCAGATTTGACTAGAACACTGGTGTAAGGACAAAGAATAAAATGTTTTTCAAGGAAGTTATTACACAAATTGGTTTTGCAAATGTTTTTGTATAATACTTTGTGGAAAGCTGAAAGGCCTTTGACAGAAGTTCAGTTAGTCTAAAAAGGTTTTTTCATTTAGATTTTTGAGCCATATGCTAAGAACGAAGAGATGACTTGTAGATGCCGTAATATATTTGACTTGGCTGTCAATTTTTGGACTCAATGATATGGCTGTATATTGGTGAATATATACATACTAAGGCAGATTAAAAATCGAAATTAAATACGATGGTTAGAGCAGAAGAGGTTTTAAGCAGCTTTAAGATTATAAACGTTCGTTATATTTGAAGAATCGATTGTTTTTAAATTATTAAATTTAACTTATTGATCATATCCTAGGGGAGTTACTGAAATAGAAAATATCACTTTACTAACTAAGGAGTATCGTTACTTTTACTTAATATTGTATGGATTGACGATTTTCAAGTCAAAATGTAATTTTAGAGATGCACTGAACCCCCCACATTTGTACAGAGTCTCAGCATATGCCATTTCGTTTATACGCTAGTATATTTTTACTTGCGACTTATAGGTAGATACTATAAGACAAGTTATGTATTCGGAAAAAAATCGAACTCGAGATTTTGATCAAAGTTGACAATACAATGATAGCGAAGACTAAAAATGTGGGTCTCGCAATTCTTTTTGTCTGTCTGTTCGACTACAGCCTAAACGGCTCGGCCGATTTTCTTTAAACTTGGTAGATATCACTTTAAATTTTTTCCTCAAAAAATAACGGCACCTGCCGTTAGAATTTTGTTGGTCGAAATTTTATAAATATTTTTTTTTTAAAAACTGTTCAACAGATTTAAAAAATAAAAATACAAAAAAAATTAATTTAGTTAAAGCTAGATAATGGCAAATATTCGAACTAATTCGTCTTAAATTTTGCGCCACTAATTTTTCAAAAAAAAAATTCGATTTTTTTTAAAAAACCCAAAAAATATTTTTTTTTCGAATATTTGTATATGTATGTACATATTATCTTAAACTTAAGGGGACTCCTTCTGAAAATTTTTGGTTAAGATAGAGCAATTAATGAGAAAGTCAAAAATCAAAAAACCGTTGTATGACAGATACCGTTAATAACATTTTGCCCCGAGATTTTTTTTTTTGACTAAAATGTAGTCCTTGTGTTAGAGCCGTTTTCGAGATAAGAAAGATTTTGAATTTCGGGTGTATGGGGTGTACAGTTAGTTTGAGAGCTTAACAAAATTTCAAATTTCCCTCTAGAGAATCACCGAAGACCCTTAACAAAATGGCTTCAGTGGCCTAGGCTGTAGATCGAGGTACAGACATACAGACAGACGGACGGAATTGTCAGACCCACATTATTCGTCTTCGCTAGCATCGTAATGTCAACTTTAATCAAAATCTCGAGTTCGATTTTTTTCCAAATGCAGAACTTGCCTTATAGTACCAATATCGCAAGTAAAAAGGATAAAGAATCCGTCCAAACAAAAATTTTCTGTCTTGGTAAAAATCCATGAAAAAATTTTTTTTTCTAAATATATCATTAAATAAAAATTCAATTAGTTCTAAGTTAATCTAAGAAAAGTAATAAAATGCATTATTTTGTATTATGTTTAATTTTTTAGTTTACTGAGATTTAAAATGTTTAACTTTTCAAAACCCTACAAAGTATAGGTATAACCTATAACACTTTTCTGTTATTATGCATGTATATCGTATAACAAAATTGTTACCGAAATAATTAACTATTTAAAAAGGATCACAAATATACACTTTACACAAAAATATATTCACAAATTCATATTTAATATTGTTTTTTTTTTTTTGGTTAAAAATATCATAACTACAAAGAAAAAAATTATGGGAATGCTGATTAGTTGAAAATTTTGAGTTTTTGGTATATTTAAATAAATTTTCTACATCCTACAAGTCTTAAATCATTTGTAAGATTAAGTGGATTATTCTACAAGTACGATTTAGTTTTTTTCTACACTAACTTGTAGCTTTGTTTTACAGAAAGAGAGAAATCTTATAATTTCCCACTTGCAATGTTCGCTGATTACACTTGTAGAAGAGCCAGCAAACTTGTAGCTTTGTGTTACAGAAATTTGTTACACTTGTAATAATTCACTTGTACTACAAGTACTTGTAGTTTTGTGTTACAGGCCCTTGGTCACTCTTTAATAGTTCTTATTTTGAAAAATTGAACAAAATCGGTCGAGCTTTTAAGGATATACATATACTGAAATAAGCCTGAAATATGGTGACAATCAAAATCCTTTCAGAAGCATATTTCCATTAAACAATTTTTTTTTTATCAAATGGAAGATTTTTCGGAACTGTTTTAAATATTATAGGTAAGAAATTAATTCAAACTTGTTAGAGCTGTTTTTGAGAAAAATTAAAAAACAAAACAACATCATTTTATACGTACAAACGGGTACACATACAAACACACCGCCATACGCACTGAAGCCATGGCTCAAACCACTATTTCGAAGTTCTCCTCCATTGCACGAAATTAATACTCGTCCTATGCATCAAAAAATGTTAATAGTTGGGAGCCCCTATATAATAATTATATTATATATTTTGCAAAACAAAAAAAAATCAACATCAGAACTCCAGTTTGTCAGAGCCTTTTTTTGACACTATCATTTGGTTCAAATAAAAATATAAGTGCTCGTTTACGATAAATTAAGTTTCTATAAATCACTTGTCACTTGCTTAAGAACGAAATTTCTTAAGTGTTAATTCTTTTTGAATAATAGCCTATTTACTTTTGCCCACCACTGTCAACAAGTCACCTTCTAATCATCGAGCAAAATAAAACAACTTGAAAAGCCACTCGAACGATAATTATCTCCTGTGATACTGAAACAATCGCAGATAGCACGAACCCGAAAGGTATAGCAAGTACTTATTTATAGCATGAAGCTCTGCAGCTGATATTGAAAACTCAAATTCTCACACATAATACTCGTACAAAGATCGTCTGACAATTCGTATTTCTCGTAGGAATCATTACAATGATTCTTGAGCGTAATCAAATTGAACTTCGTATAGCAATTAACCAGGAGCTAAAAAACTATACGTTTCGTTAACTTCATTTAGTCGGGGATTCTCGTGATAATGGTCTGCATGGCTTGCCTTCATTTCGTTGTTTATGAAAGTCTTAAACTTATGCATTTGTCATGTGCATTTGTCGAAAAAAGAAAAAAAAAATATGGCGTGTTATTCAAACATAACGTTCATTACTATTTTTGAAAATATTTTATTATGAATTCGATGAAAGGCATTTGATCTGTAATGAAGCATAAATGAGTTATTTTGGAAGAATGTTTTTTTTTTTGCTTGATACAGTCTATGCTTAGTTTATTTTTATCAGAATTGTTAAGATAAATGTAGCTATGATATGTATATTACTTGAAACTGTCGATTTCAGCAGTGTTATAATTAATTACACGTGTCACTTGTACACCTGCCTCAAAAAAACAAAAAAAAAAAAAAAACTATTTATGCCTTCATCTTTTGAAAACACGTACAGATAAAAATTCACCGGTTATTACAAAACATATCTACATATTTGACATATAATAATAGATATAGAATCTTTGAAGGCATTAAAAATATATTTTTTTCATTCTTTGCTGTTTGGGTTGAAAATGATATAAAATACCTACAACACTACTCCAAATTCCAGTGAAAATTCCTGAAAGAAAATTGCCTTTGAAATCTTCAGTTTACATTTCTGAGAAATTTTCCATACCAATTTCTTATCGAATGGTAAGAAACTTAGGTTTTATGTATTTTAGGCTCGAAGGTATCCATAAGACGTTCTTTGTTTCAACTCAATCTATAAGATCCAGAGGCTTGATGAATCTTATACACCCAGTTTATGTGTAGAAAATTATTATCTTGTAAGCTTCTCTCGATTTTTTTACTTGTGATATATACCTATATATACATACATACATAGTAAGCTGGAAGGTTTTTTACTTGCGACTTATAGGTACTATAAGGCAAGTTATGCATTCGTAAAAAAAATCGAACTCGAGATTTTGATCAAAGTTGACATTACGATGATAACGAAGACCAAAAAAGTGGGTCTCGCAATTCTGTCTGTCTGTCTGTCTGTCTGTCTGTCTGTCGGTTCGACTACAGCCTAAACGGCTCGGCCGATTTTCTTCAAACTTGGTAGATATGGATTTTAATTTTTTACCCCCGGACGTTTTTTTCTATTTTTTTTTAAGACCAAAAATAACGGTACCTGCCATACGATTTTTTTTCGAAATTTTATAAATATTTTTTTTTCTCAAAAACTGTCCCACAGAATTTTTAAAAAAAAATTCCAAAAATTTCATTTGGTAAAAACTAGCTAATGGTTGAAAAAAATTTTACAAAAAATTATTATTTTCGGTAGCCCCCCTGGGTCCATTTTTTTTGTTTTTGATTTTCTCGAAAACAGTACAACCGATTTTAATAATTTTTTTTTATGCCAAAGCTCCTCTAAAGTTTGAATATTATTACATATTCAAATTTTCAATTTTTAATTTTTTGGATTTTTAAAAAAAAATTCAAAATTTTTTTTTGGAATCTCAATATTTTGAAAACCTCATGCTCGATTTTTTTCAAACTTGGCAAATAAAAGTTTTTTAATATAATCTACAAGATTTGAGAAAAAAAAATTTGTTTTATTTAAAACTAACGGTACCTTCCATACAAATTTTAAAAAATGGTTTTCGAAAATCGCATTTTTCTCGAAAACGGTTCCGAGAATTTTGCTAAAATTATTTTTCTTTTGATTAATCTTTACAATTTATAATTTAATAAAAAAAAATTTTAGATCTAGATATTACTGACTGTACCTAACATAGAAGGATTTTTTCGAATTTTGAATTTCTCATTATCGACGTAACGGATTTTAATGAAATTTTTTATAAAAAAGCTCCTAAAAAGTATAAAAAACATTGCATTTAAAAACTTAAGAAAAAATATTTTTTCAATTTTTTGAAAAAAAAAGTAATTTTTTTTTTTTTGAAAAATTCGATATCTCAAGAACGGCTTAGTATTTTTTTTTTGGAAATAAGACTTTTATTCGTACAATAATAAAAACTTAAGGTTGGCGTACCAAAATTTTTTCTTAAAAATGTTTTAAAAATTTTTTACATAAAAGCTTATTTTTTTGAGGAACCACTACAAAGACTTATAATTTTTGTTCCTGCATAAATTCATATTTGCGAATTTTGCCCTTAAAATTTTGGTGGGGGCAAAACCCCCATTTATTCGGCTTAATACAAGCTAATTCTTAATCTAACTTAAAAACTAAGAACTTAAGCTAAGGTTAGTGAGGGGGAGGACGGTTCAGAAGCAGGAGTTTTAAGGAAGGAGTGCTCAGGTTAAAGTCGAAGAAGCATATGTTTAAATTAACAGCCCGTAGCATGCGAGAGACAGGTTTGTTGGAGCCGTAAGAGGTTCGGTGGGTGGGTATATAAAAGAGACGAGGGTTTCGTGTATTACGGGGATTAGTATTGAGAGAGATGGAGTTGTAGAGCGACATGCAGTCAACGGAACCGGAGAGTAGTCGATGAATGAAAAGAATGTCTGATATCTCTCTTCGTTCTTCCAACGAATTCAGTCGATCTAGATAGGGAGGCAGAATCAGAGGATTGTTCCATGATAGACCTCGAAGAGCAAAGCGTAGGAATCGACGTTGGATGCTTTCGATTCTGGAAATATGAGTAATTTGGTAAGAGCTCCAAACTTGAGAGGCGTATTCTAGCTGTGGACGAACAAACGATATGTATAAGGACCGGGTTACGTAGGGGTTGGAGAATTCTTTGGACCATCTTTTGACGAAACCGAGCACTGAGTTTGCTTTGAGAATGATATCGTCTATGTGAGTGAGAAAATTAAGCTCTGGGTCACATATCAACTGTGGGTATGGGTTGATTATGGAGCAGGTAGAGACGGGGAGGAGATTTGTTACGTTTGCGTGAAAAAGTAATTGATTGGCATTTGACGACATTAAGCTCCATGCAATTTTTTAGACACCAAACTGAAAAACTGTCTAGATCCTTTTGAATAAGCGAAGAGTCATGAGTTGAGGAAATGGTCTTGAAAAACTTGGTATCATCAGCGTACAGAGAGACAAAAGAATGTTTGATGACCCTATCAATATCATTAATAGCAAGAATAAACAAAAGTGGGCCGAGGTGGCTGCCTTGGGGGACACCGGAGGTAGCTAAGAAAGGGCATGAGGTGGCAGATCTAAATCGAACGCTGTAATAACGGTTTTCAAGGTAAGAAGAGATCCACTGTAAAACCAATATTATCTATAAAATTTGCCAAATTCAGCCTGATTTATGTGCAAGAGCTATGAGAATTTCGACATTTCGTATATGCGCCAATCAGCGGAGCTGCTGTGGACATTTTAGAATTTCAATTAGATTAAATTATATTAAAATAAAAAAAGATTAAGAACGCTAAATGGCAAACCCTTTATTTAAGAAGTCTTTTTTCGATACATAATTATTCTTAAATTTTAAAGTATTTTTACAATCCTCACACTCCCCTCCTAATTTCCCCATCACCCGTGCTGTGTTTAACATTATAAGGGTCTCTTTACATACCCTTGAGCGCGTATGAGTTATAAAAAATAAAAAATAGAGGAAGTACATAAATTTTATTTTTCATGATTCGCTTTTTTGAAAAGTAGGACCAAAACATTATTTCAAAATAATAACCGTCTGTTAGATATTATATTGAGAAAAAATTGCACACAAACAAAATGAAATTTATTTTTTTAAGCAAATATAATTTTCACTAAAATTATAGCGAATGCTATAGGTATAAACAATTATTTGCATTTTATATAAAAATGCTACCTATATCTATAATTACTCATATAATGGAGCCTAGTGTTTCCCGAAAGAGTCAATTCTTACGAATATCTTTGTTTAAAAGTCTGCTTGGACTGGACAATCAATATTAATCTTGAAGAAATATGGATTTTACTATTTTGGCTTTATGACTTGGAGTTATGGCTTTATTACTAAAGCAGTACAATCGTTAAAGAAACTAAGAATCGCAAACTCTATACTCCTCAGCTGACTTGTTAGTATTGTAGGTTTTGAACAATAGCGCAAAAAACAATCTTAAGATAAATTCACTAATTGGTTGACAATGGCTTGCGGAAGGTGTTCACATTCCGATTTATTCATCTTTAAATTCGACTATTCCAAGATCGGTTTTTCGACTAGACAAATTTCATTACATTCAATAGAAATTTAAAAAATAGTACTCAATTTAATAAAATAAGTCTCAATTTTGGTATGAACAATTTTTTTCTACCCAAGTCATGGGTTGCATGACTTCTGTTAACAATTCATAACTGTCAAAGCTGCCAAAAATATAAAAACAAATAGTACTTCAAGAATTTCAATTTAAGCACGCAACGATTATTTTATTACTTTTACTTCTTTTTAAAAAGGCTTTCAACTTAAGTGGCTTTTATTGTTAGATCATACAAAATTAATGTAAGCACAAACTTTTGTACTAAGGATATATCCTCAATGGTAGGTAATCTCATCCCCAGCTTTTAGTAAGAGATCATTCGATCTTCAGAATTATCGGGCATAGGCATAGGCTTAGGATTTCAGCAGAAGGTGGAATTGCAATCAAATTAATAATTAATTTATGTGCTGGGTTACGTAACTCTGGTTAGAGTCAGTTCTGTAAAAGTAAACCTTAACAAGATTGGTCTTCAAACACAAATTTTAAAATTAAACAAAAACAAAAAATGTATCAGCCTTTTAGTCACTACTGTATGCATTCAATTGGGTAACTAAACTTAAACGTTTGCCAAAGTTGCACCCCTGAAACCAAAAGAAAACAAACGAAAACAAATTCAAAAAATTAGAGAAACAAAATCGAAACAAAAACAAACTCAATCACGCAAAACCGACAAAAGAGGGCTTTCACACTCGACTCGACTCAATTCAGTGCAGGTTATATCATCAACCACCCACCGTCATCGTTGTTTAAATAGACGATAAAATCATAACAAATATCGGCAGCTATAGATACTCATACAGTAGACTCTCGTTAACTTGAACATACGATAACTTGAACATTCCAATAACTTGAACAAATATTTTTTCCCTTTACGCATTCTATACCTTGAACGGACTATTTTTAAGACTCAATACCTTGAATTTTTCCCCTAAGTACTCTATAAGTTGAACAAGTATAAAATGTATGCGAACTCTGTAACTTGAACAAAGTTTAATATTGAATTTCTTAAATTTTTGAATTTATGCAAGGTACCTGGGATGTTGGTACACAATGCAAACGGATTTTGTAAAGGGGAATCCCAGGAAATTTCTTTAGTACTTCCGTATAAGGTTTTATTTTTCATAATCGGTGAATTTCTTAATGTCATTTGAACACGTGCGTATTTAGGAATCGAAAAACGTTTCAATTAAAATTATTTATTAAAAACATCATTATTAATTTATGTTTTAAAATCATTAAAATGAATTTTTGTTAAATAAAAACAACAATTTTTTAACTTGATCCAGTAACTTGCACAATTCTATAGCTTGAACACTCCTGGTTTCGTCCGTGTTCAAGTTAACGAGCGTCTACTGTATATACTTACGAGTATACTCTTGTTTTTTTTTTATTTTGTACTTCAGTTTTCATTTGAGTATTTTATTCAGAAAATATTTCGCGATAGTGAAGGTCGAAACGAAACCGTGGCCGCTTTCGACGACGTCGTAGTTGCCGTTGCTGTCCGACCACGTTTTCGGTCGTTCTCGTGTTTTTCTACATATATCACCAAAAGTTTAAAAAAAAATATCTAATCCAAAATAATAATAAAAATAATATTTTATTTCCTCGCTTTTGTGTTTATTTTCAGAGCAAAAAAAAATTAAAACTAAAAGAATTTCATACCTGAAACAAAGCCAAAAGAAAATTCCTTAAAACCAAAAATATATTACGAGTATTAAACAACAACAAAGTAATAAATATATTTTTATATAATTTTATTTTCGAAATAATAAATCCAACAAATTATAAAAGTGTTTGGAAATTTGTACCGAATTCAAAGTTAGTAAAAAAAATTGTAAAACGTGGATACTGTGAATCATAAGACAATACATTTTAAAATAAAACAAAGAATTTAAAATTTAACAAAATTTTGTGCTAATTGAAGCAGCGGACGTAACTTTAAGTCAAAATAGGAAACGAGAAAAGGATACACAAAAAAAAACCAAAACCAAAGATGATTTACATCGATGACGCTGATCCTGAAGGGAGTAAGTATTGATTAAAAAAATATTTTATTTAATTTTTTTTTAAATACACAAGTGTTTGAAGGGATTTAACATGTCATCTTCAAACTAAGATTGACCACAGGCGAGACAAAAGACTTGATATTTCATTTGTACTATTGCTTTGCTTCGGTTCGGTTTGTCTAAACTTTGAGTGATTTTTTGTTTGGCTGCCATCCATTCTAGATGAATTCAACTACAAGGCATGTCTGCCAACTCCATACAACTAAACAAATTTTTGTTGACTTTTAAATAATTATAAATAACAAATAAGTGTTTGCACCACGAAAATGCTGTTATTGCAAAACGGCATTATCCATATTTTAATTTTCTACTTGAGGTGGTCTTTTGACAATCTTCATCATATCTATAAATTAATATACTACAGATTAATCTTAATCCATAGTAATTCTCACTAAATTACAGCAAATCGTAAAAATTTGCAATTTATCTGTCAATTCAGTTGTCAAACTAAGAATAAAAGCGAAAAATCTCAAGAGTTATTTTGCTGCCTGCAAGCTGAACTGTCCTAGAAATTCTAAAAATCTTTGTTCATATAGACATTTTTCTCTTTCTAAATCTTTGATGTTCTTATCAAATTGATTTTCAATGATACCTAGCCAGTTCACGTTTCTGAGATATTGTTAAATGTCCGGAGGAACAACCTGAAAAAAGATTTCTCCACTGCAAATAAGATTAAAGATTGTAATTCATTGCAAAGTTAAAGCAAAAAATGAATGCTAAATATTCAATTATTTTACCTTTTTTTTGTAAAGAATGTTTTAGTGATATTACCAGTTGTATAACTCCCTTTCAACAATTCAACCGTAATACCCGCGCATTAGCGAACGCTATCAGTTTGCCATTGACCCTAACTTCGAACTTAAATTTGGAGATTCTTCTTAGCCGCACAACACGAATATTTCCCTCCCATTACGATATTCAGACACTCAAAACCAATGTGTATCGGTATCTCCTTTTGAATCCTCTCCAACTATAGGTATAGCTGTAATATTTCTGTGAGCGAATTCTATTGGAACAGCAAATCGTTCACATTCATACCATCCAATTTGGACCAAAAGAAATTGATTATCATTGATCGGAATCGGAAGCCCTCTGCGTTAACGGTGATGGCAATCCGATGCTTTATTGTTTCCGAATAAGTACGAACCAGTGAAAATGTCACTGGCTCACAATTCACATCGCACAGTGTCACTCTGCGAATATTATGCCACTTGGTACACTTCTTCTATAATGACATCGTTTCAAATCCGTGAATTTCGCTGAGCTACTCTTTCTTCTAAAAATGGGCCTCGTTATTGAGGGCGATTATATGGCTGAAATGGAGGCCCGCTTCCAACTGCTCGCGCCAACAAAGTTTGTATTTTTCTATGGTAATTTGTATTTAATGCTTACAATATTAAAAAAAAAAAAACAATGGCCCTTAGTAATAGACATTCATAGAATCGGTTTTAAAGTCACTTTTTGTTAGATGTAGAAAAGTTGCTTTTAAAATTTCGTAGTAACAGATCAAATTTACAAAAGTCTTATTTATACCAATAATTGTGACTCATTTTCATAATTTCGTTATTGTGAACTGATACACAAACAGATTTCTATTAACCAGATTCGTAAAGTTCTATTGTGATTCTATTATTTTAAATTTAACTTAGTTACAGGAAAGCCGCTTTTAAGTATTTATACTTGAAATTTGTTTTATTTCTACGAATGTTTGGTTAAAATCGAACTTAGGCTAGATTCGGTTCTATTACTAATGGGCCAATAAAATTAACAACAGATAAAACAATATCGCCGTCAAAAACTGCAAAAATCTACCCATCTCTGCAGTTAGTGGAAAAAAAGGAGAGAGTGGCAATAATTTCAAGATTCAATAAATTAATAAATTAGAGGCCATCGTAGAGAAACTTGACTTACATCTCATCCATGTGTGTGTTGCCAACTGGAGTGTAGGGGACCTTCAAATATTCCATGCATCCTTGTCAAGTTTAATGGCTTAACACTTTTCATGACAAGAGATATCCTTGGAGGACTTTTCACTTCGAAGCTCCGAAAAAGATTGTTGAAGGCATTTTATGAATTGTTCACCTCAAAACTTGAATAAATTGATTTTTTGAAACATTGCCACCAGCACATAGATATTTATATACAGAGTGTCCCAAAAGTCAACGTCGAAACGAAAACGAGTGATAGAGGGTAGGTGGTGACAGTTATTTATCAGAAAAATAATTTTAAAAAATCGTAGCTATGTATGTATTTGGTGAGTTATAGACATTCGAAAAAAATCGACAAAATGGTCACCTTGTGACGGTCTTTTAAGTGCGTGATTACAAATCTTATTTTTTCTCAATTTTTGTTGTTGTTATGGAACCTTGAATAACCCTGCTAACAATAATTGCATTCAAAAGTTTCAACACACCTGCATCAGTTTTAAAGAAAATATCACTTTCATGCCAAACTGAGTAATCAAAAATTTTACATGACCCTAATTCAATGAACTGTACTGTAAAAAAAATGTTGTACGAAATTTTTGCAAGTTACCTTAAAAGTTGGCATGTTCTATTGTTATTTCAAAATGGTATACCATTTTTAAGAATATTCCATAATAACGGAAACAAAAATGTTTTCTTCAAGTAACCCGGTTTTAAGATAGTTCTTTTTAATTTATTAAAAAATTAACATTGAATACTCTCTAGGCTTCCTTGTGTCTAAGTTTAGGTTCGAAGGGGGTGAACAGTAATTTATAAGTAACTACTACCAGGCCCAGAGTACCGCGAGCTATCAGTGCTTCATTTCTATTATTTTGGTTTTGGTTTTAAATAAAATTCAATTATTCAACAAAAATTATACCAAAAGTTTATGTAGATTAGCTTTAACAAATGTTGAAATTGTTTGCCTCCAACGGCAATGCAAGACTTATATCTTCTTTAAAAAGATCGGTTTATAAGACGGGCGAATCTCCTTGACTTGATGTCTGTAATAGCCTCCGTGATTTTTTGGCGCAGCTCGGCTAAGTTTTCGATCGGTTTTGAGTAGGCTTTTTCTCTTACTGCCCCAAAAGAATTAAATCCAGAGGGAAAAGAAAGAAATCCAAAGACCGACGTTATCATCCAACTGAATAAAAGGTCTCTTTTTTCTCGTAAGCATCATCACAGGTCACAACTAACTCGGTTACAACAAGAAAAAAGATGAAATTCAGTATGGAAACTTATGTAGGAAGACAGTTTAGTAACTTAGAGGAGCTCTCTGACATTCCAAGCAAAATTATCTTAAAATTCGTTAACGATACTAAATGGCTTGAGAATTCCTAAACTCTGAAAGCCGCCTTCAACTACAGTAGTAGGTACGAAAACGACTTAATGACGTACGCGTCCTTTATAGGAGTAGCACCAACGGAGAATGGGCACCTCGCCTATACACCTGCGATTGCCACTCCTACGTTGAACTTGAGCATCAGTGGGTTGATTGGTCTACCTCTATCTAAGATTGGCAAAATCCTCTTTGTTATGGAAATAGCCTATTCGACTTTACTAACGACCAAGCAAACATATACACCAAACACTGACATATCAAGATCATCTACCAGGCGTTGCAAGGAGCCACATGCTCCTACGGGCCTGGTGGGGGGGATGATTGCTCAAGTGGGGTAAAGGATAGGAACACGCCCTGAGAAGACGTATACCTCTCCCTAGTCAGGTTATTATGTGACGACAGTAACTTCAATACTTTAGATATACCCTCTGAAATTTCAGGCTATAGCGAGCTGTAACCCATCTACACCCTTAACGGGCTTGATTGACATAGAATTATCATAGGGTATCACAACGGATCTACGTTGATCTAAGTGTGACAGTAACAAGATCAACTGTCAGTTCACTAACCTTACCTAACCTAACCTAACCCTAAGTTAAAGTACTCTTTATTTCCGGATCTATTCAAATATGTGCTAGGAACTCTTTTTTGAGTTTTTTTTTTTTTTGTAGAAAATCAAAAATCAAATAAGCTTATTTACTAGTGGATCGATGTGGCGGTCATGGAACGAATATTTCGCAGACATCTATAAATACGAGTCCCTTGCTACGCTAAAGTAAAAAAAAGCACATGATTTAAATGGATATGGGAAATTAAATTTCTTTAATTAATTCAGCATAAGTCCATCGGGCCAAATACAATAAAATTAACAAAATTAACTTTTTCCAAATATTATGGCTTTATTAGTAAGACCAAACATCCTTTTTAATTATGGAACACAACGTGGTCCAAGTGGCTGCCTCGGCTATATTCAAAGAAGCGCATTATTCTGTCACTTTAATTTTCCAAGACCTTGCTGTAGCTCACGGATTGCTTGAATGATATTGGTCTTAAGTGCTTGAATCGTTCCGGATCGTTGGCATTGGTCCTTCACGGTTCCCCACAAAAAAAAAGTCCAAAGGGATCAAATCCCAGTTCCGAGGCGGCCAATTGACATCGCCAAGACGGTTAATAACACGATTTTGGGAATTTGGTGCGCAAAAGATTGATTGTGGCATATGGTGTGTGGCATGATGCACCATCCTGCATGAACCAGTAAAAAAAAAAAAACGTTTCCGAGTCCCACATTCGGCAATTTTGTTTGTTAACATAGCCGCCGAGATAAAAATGCGCCTTGTCAGAAAAGACGATTTTTCGCCCAATATCATTGTCCAATTCAAGCTGCGAAAACGAAGCGGTTGTTCGTGCACCTTCAATTGCTGAGTCAACTGGACCTCTTAATAATCTGAGATCTTTGTGCAGAATTCTCCTCAGGCTAGTGCGTGAAATGTTGAGCTGTTGAGATCGATGGCGAGTTGATGATTGAGTCTCACGCTCTCGACTACAGCAGCCACATTCTCGTCTGTGCGCACCGTACGACGACGAGGACCATGAGTGTTTTCCACTAGCATACCAGTCTCATGAACTTTTTGCACAAACTTGATCTGGGTTCTTCATTTCGTCAAAATTTCTTTCAAAAAACGCACCCTTTGGGCTACAAAGTACTCACTTTGAAAATAAGTTTTCAATATTTCCCAACGCTGTTAAAACGTAAAGCGACTCATTTCATTCGGCGAAGGTATACCAAGATAATCTATGATTTAAAAAGAAATCACTAGATGGCCCACCCTGTACATTTTTGGGTGTGCAAACTCGGAAGCAAGCCACAAACAATTGGCCATATGAAAAACAGGAATTTCTAACGATAAGTCTTGTGCTTTGATGATTGTAATAGCAAAGTCCAGAAACTAAGGTTGCGCGTACAGTAGTGCGATAAAGCAATGCGATGCTAGAAGCAATGCGACAAGCGTCAAAACAAACAATATGAACTTTCTCGCACAAGCTCGCTTGAAAAAGTGGTCAAAATAGTTTCTGAGCGAGTTGTTTGCGATAGGTATGCGAGAAACTCGCAACACTCGCATCAAATATTGCTTCACTGTGCGCACGTAAACGCTTCTCGCATCGCATCGCTTTGTCGCACTACTGTACGCGTAGCCTAATATTCGTAGAACTCAAACCGCTTCAATTCGAATAAAACCATCGGCAGGCCTTTAAAACTGCCACCGATTTATCATTCCCTTAATTAAATTTGCTAACAATTTTTGTAAGGTCAACATAGTTCCGTTGCACAACTTTGGTGCGTTTAAGTTGCAAGAAATCATCACCGATGAATCAATCTTCAATTTTATTACGTGCGGTAGCATTCCGGGTGGTTCCAATGAATTCAAAAATTCTATCGGATAGTGGACCACTTGTTGTACTTCCATTACCGGCTCGATCGGTTTGTATTTGACTGTTTCGGTGGGAAGTTTCAATTGAATTTGCTCAATGAGCTTGTTGATATCATCATTTTTAAGTGTCAAAATTGCTCATTCGCACAGCCAATCCGGATTTTTAAAGTTGGTTGTAAGGCTTGTCGACAACGACTTGAATGCTCAATTGCTTTTGACAGGAGTTCGCCAGGAAGGAAATCTCATTAGTGGAACGATCAACTGGAATTTTTCCATTTCCGATTGGTTGGTTGTTTCAACGAAAATCTTGCAGACTCGGGTCAAGCGCTTCTAGCAATTTCTTAAAGTACATTCCACATTTAAACAATTGTGGAAATGCCCGAGTTTTTGTTTATATTGCAAGTTGTTGTTTCTGTCTGGTTCAAATTCAATGGAAGCTTGTTTGCTGAGTGCGCAGTGCGATCTCCGTTTAAAAAAAAATGATGCAATTCCCTTGGTTGTAACCATATTTTTGACAGGAGACTTGAACACTTTTTCTGTCTCGTAACGACGCCGGAATCCCAAGTTAAATGAGGACTTTGTTCTCAATGATTTTTGTTTTAGCCAGACTAACTATAAACTTGTGAAAGGTCTCGATTTTGCAATTCAGTACGGACGCACATCGATTTTCATTTATATGGAAAATGAAAATGACACAAAATTTGTTTTTTTCAAAAAGGGCGGTAGATGTTCAAATTTAATAAAACAAACAATGTGTAAGATATTAACGAAATTCTTTTTTTATTTGAAAGAACCATGTATGCAATTATGTATTAAATATGTCATCGCTTAAATGCCTGCCTCGATTTTTTACGGTGGCACGAATCCAAGTGGTCCAATGTTCTATGTATCTTCAGCATAGTTCTGGCTGAATTTCAGCGATGGCCTGTGCTATGTTCACCTAAACGGTCAGTGGTAGTGTCAACTGTTTAGCACGTAGCACCGTTCTGCTGAAACCACATGTCGGCTTGGTTCACATGGTTTAATTTGTGCCATAAGAAATTGCTTATCATCGTTTTAAAGAGCTCGTCATTGACGGTGGCCGCCTAACCAACGTCGTTTTTGAAAAACTACGGACCAATGACACCGTTTGCCCAAAATCCCTCTGCGAAAGGCCGAATTCTTGTGCACGGCGAAGAATCCGGTTCTGCTCTATTCTTTCACGGACCGCAGCGATTTTCTGGGCCGATCATGCGTTCCTTTGACGTCCGAATGTAAGCTGTTTGATTAGCCACCAAACGTTGAATAGAGCGCATTCCTAAGCGGAGTGCACAAAAAATATGCATTTTCACCTCACTTTTTTACATTTGATGCAATTAAAATTAGACCGTTTGGTGGTGTATTGATGAATAACTTCATAAATATTGTTTTTCAGGTCCTGCATACGTACCTACATCATATGATTTCCAAGTCAAACATGGGTCGAATTTCGATGAATTACAAAATCAAAGGGCACGGTAGTACCCAGCCAAGTTCTGGCACTACACCCATTTTACAGGAACAAACTCAGTCGATTTTTGAAACCTCTTTATCTTCAGTACCAATGAAGTCAGAAACTTAAAATTCCGAATATTTGCTAAGCTCGTCAGGCACAGGCGCATCACCAAATTTCAATTTTCTAGCATAAGCGGTTTCTGAGATATAAGGCCTCAAAAATCACAATAACAGTAACTGACTGACTGACTGACAGATCATCAAAATTATGGAGCACTTCCCGACATCGTAGAGTCTTGTAATTTTGCACAACGATAGGTCTTGTCATGCAACCAGAGGAAAAAATCGAAAATTTTAAGTTTCCCATTCAGGGAACGTGGTATCCTTAAACGATGAAATTTAGTAAAGTGGCAGGGCTTAAATTGCATACTAAGAAAAAAATATAAAATTTGAGGTTTTCCATTCAGGGGCGTGGTATCCGCCTACTTCCTCAGAACTGATGTAAATTTTGTGGCACACTTCCGATTGCAGTAGAACAATGAAATTTGGTAGAACGGTAGGGCTCAAATTGCATATAAAGGACCAACAATAAAAATTTAGGTTTTCTATTCAGGGGGCGTAGTATCCGCCCACTTTCTGAGAAAATGTTTAATTTATATGGAGCACTTCCGATTGCCGTAGAATGATGAATTTTGGCTTAATGTATATTCAAAGCAAAAAATAGAAAATCTAAGATTTTTCATTCGAAGTATCTTTATATTGTCATTTTAAAACTATACATGCATTTTGAAAATTCATTACTTTTCTTAAAACTAGAGTGCTCGATTTGGTACTCTGTTATTTTAACATGAACCAATAATGCAAAAACTATTAATTAACTGAAAAAGCTGAATCCGGCCTCAGAATAAATTGCTTAATCAGGTAAAGTTTTTGAAGTCTTATACTGCAGCTCAATGTAAAAAATAATGATATCTATCTTACAAAAAAATAAATCATTGAAAGTTTTATTTAAATTGATAACTCCCACGTCATTATTTGTAAATGATATTCAAATACTGTGTTTCTTTAAAACATTAAGCTGATAGAGACGAAGGCCTTCTTCCATGTGAAGAAGTAAAGCGATCCTAAATCAAACAAGAACATTGAAACTACATCTCTATATATATACATACTCGTATATATGTATATTCAAAGCAATCTATCAATTTCGTTTACAAAATTACGATGAAGATATACAATCCAGCAAGAAATGCAAACAAAGTTTTATTAAACAATGATAATGAAAATTGGTATCTTTTAAAACGAAAATAAGCTTTCTCATTTTAAAACCGGGTCTTTTATGAAATTTGGGCCCCTCAAGACAATACGGCAATCACGTCCTTTTCTTTAATGGAAATCTAAGGATAAGGAACTTTATTATAACTAAAATATTTTTTTCTCTTCATTTATCTTTGAGTTGAAATAAAAACTTCACAAAGGCAGAAGACAATCCAAGGGAACCAGGGACCATGGACCAATAATTGTGCTTCTTCTTATATTTCGAGGAAGAAATAAGGAAATCTGTAACTATTGTGTACTACCCTTTTCCGGGGGTATAAAGATTATAATCTTTCATTGTTGGGAAGGGCTTACAATAAGGATAAGGGTATCCCTTCTTCAATCTTCGTTTGGTATTGATTGTATCATTTTTTTCTATTTAGATTGAGTTATTGTTTGGGTAGGTTATTTTCTATGAAAGATTTTTTGAATAAAAATATGTCAGTCCACGAATAGAGAATGGATTTGGATCTTTTAATAAACTGTTGTTGAATTTGACAGTTCTGGGTTACAAATTGGCGCCACGACCAGACGCTGGCTGTTGCCGCTGGCGCACTTTCGGTTTGCAATGAAAGTGTTTTGTTCGGTATTAATATTCATATACTTTTACCTTGGCCTGGCATAATTTACGCATTATTTCATGTGGTACACAAAATATCAAATAATAATTTAAACATACATTTAAAAAAAAAAAAAATGATGTCGCAAAAGTGTTCATGTCATATACCTACTTACTTCCATATGCATTATGTATGTGGTGAAACTTGTTGATAAAATAATTGGTTTATTTTAATATTTAAAGACTTTAAGAAACTTTTAAGAAATTTAAAGATAGGCAATGAATTTGGTTATTATTTTGACCACAACATAAACAAAAAAACAATTCGTTGAATTAATGAACAATCTACATACCATTTTAAGGCTATCATGGTATGTAGATTGTCAGTCAGAAATATGTTTATTTAAATTATTTTTCCTCGAAAGACTGGAAACAAAATATGAATTTAGTTTAGTTTATCACATATGTATTAAGGAAGTAAATTCAAAATATTTGTTTTTAGTTAATTAATATTGATCCTTAGTATGAAAATACTAAATATTGATAATAAATACTGATATTAGGGTGGAGTGATAATGTGTGAAAAAAAATTTGTTCAAATTTTTTTTTTGTATTTATTTATTTATTTATCTATCGAGTTTCTTCCTCTTACAGATATTTAACGCCTACTAACAATTTAATTATAAATTTCATTTAGATTAATTTTAAATAATTTTCTTTCAATAGTAAAATCAATTTTAGAACATACAGTATTAAACAATCTCATACATCTAGAGAATGGTTCATTTAAGCCATAATTACATCTATGTGGTGGAACATAGAAAATTTTTCGCGGGCGGATACTTCTTTCCGGAACATACATTTTTAAATGACTCAAAATAACAGGGCATTTAATATGATAAGACAATATATCATAAATAAACATAACACCGTTAACTCCCCGACGTTTTTCTAGAGTCTCAAGACCAACTAAAGCACATCTAGTAGTGTAACTAGGCATTTCTGGTAAGTTCCATCTGAGTTGTCTTACCAAAAACCTTGTGAAAGACTTTTGTACTTTTTCGATACGATTCTTCGAAACAATGTAGTGTGGATCCCAAACTATAGAAGCATACTCCAAATATGGACGAACAAGTGATGTATAAATTACTTTGATTGCATAGGGATTTGGGAATTCAGAACAGTTTCTTCTCAGAAAACCAAGCATTGAATTTGCTTTCGCCACCACATAGTCAATATGAAGGGAAAAATTTAATTTCACATCAAAAATCACGCCAAGATCTTTAACCTCAGTTAACCTATTCAGGGCAGTATTTAAAACTGAATAATGATATAAAATAGTGGTGGTAGATCTATTAAATGTGAAAATGTTACATTTTGAAACGTTTAAAGAAAGAAAGTTTTCTTTACACTAATTTACAATTAAATTTAAGTCTTTTTGTATGTTTAAACAATCATTAATATTTTTAACAGTTGCAAAAACCTTAAAATCATCCGCAAACCATAGTCCGTGTGTATATTTCAACAGCGTTGGTAACTCATTTACATAAATTAAAAACAATAAAGGTCCAAGATGACTTCCTTGGGGAACTCCTGAAGGAACATTGATAATACTAGACTTAAAGTTAAAAATTTTTACAATTTGTTTTCTATTACTCAAATAACTAGACATCCATTCAAGAAGCATTGAGTGAATTCCAAACATTTTCAATTTTTTTACTAACAGTGGAATACATAAGCTATCAAACGCTTTTTGAAAGTCTGTATAGATTACATCAACTTGAAGTCCAGACTCTAGTGAATCAGAAACATATTTTGTAAATAATGATAAATTTGTCGTTGTAGACCTTCCATTTATAAATCCATGTTGAAATGGAGAAATATGTTCTTTAACATAAAAAAATAATTTATTTTTAATAATAAGCTCAAGTAATTTTGGGATGGCTGAAAGTTTAGAAATACCACGGTAATTTTCAACTTTATGCTTATGGCCAGCTTTCAATATAGGTGTTATGAATGAAAGTTTCCATTCGTTTAGAAAAACACCTGTTGAAAGTGAAACATTAAAAATCTTTCCTTCAGAAACATCCTCACAAGACACAAAAAGGTGACCCAAATTGACATTAGTGTCTAACACATTATCAGTTAGAGATATATTAACAGATGTATGGTCCCTGTACACCGTCTCAAAAAATTTTGCAAATAAATTACAAGTAGAAGCATAGTCAGAAGATGATTCACTTCCATACTCCATATTAGAGAATACACCACTGTTCTTTTTTTTACTATTGACAAATGTCCAGAAAACTTTCGGATTTGAAGTAATCTGTGTTTGAATACTTATAACATATTGCTTGTACAGAAATTGATTCAAAATGGAATAGCAATACAAAGTTGCCTTTTAATGAGTAAATTCAGCATACAAAAGATTGTTTACTTGTCTTGATGTTATGAGGTGCCCCAACCCAATTGAAAATTAGAGAAATACTAAATTTTTAAAAACATTGATCTAATTTTGATTTTCTTCAAAGGCGCATTCAAATCAATCCGTGAACAGGAAATTAAAAATATTACTTACATGAGTCTATAACACGCGCGCACTTAATGGCATTCGAACGTTTGACAATGATTGACAGGTGCAGTGAAATCACCTCTCCCGCCTCAACCCCCCAGTTGCCAACGGAACACACAGAATATGATTTAGCGTTAATTTGACAATATTAGACGTTGGTGATTTTTCACAAAATTTTGCGAATTTTTCTAAAGTTCATGATGTTGGGGGCACCTCTAAATTTATCATCTGCCGAATAAAATTTTGTATGTATATTTGTGAACAATAACAGCAACTTTTTACTTTTAATTTGTTTTCTTCTTTTTAACATCTGACGTATGACGTTTTTACTTGAATTTGCACTGACAGTTTTCATGAACCTGCACTGCACTACACTACTCTACACTGGTATTTTTCTGATTGAACAAAGCTTATACTACGTTATGGAGCAAATTCGTTTTCCTTCGAAACACATTATATTATGATTGAAAGCATTTTTTTATAAAAAAAAAAATTTATTTGGTTACTGTAAGACTCGAACTTGGGAGCTCCTGGTTTCTTAACTAAGATTGATTAATGTTTCTATTTCACAAGAACTTACTTTCTATCTAAAGGTTTTTTTCAACAAGGACTGGTAGATGTTAAAATAATATAAAAGGATCTGTGTGCCAGGTTTTAATAATCTTCCATTTTTATTTGAAAGGCCCATGTATTTCATATCTGATCAAATGCCTGCAACTGTTTCTTGCGGTGGCACGGATCCTAGTGGTCCAATTTTCACAGGCGACGGCATGTGTTATGTTTAGCTCAAGGGCAACGTGCGATTGAGGTTTATTCGCATAGACCTGCGACTTCAGGAAATCCCAGAAAACAACCCCGGAGTCAGATTGCATGACTTTAGTGGCCAATCATCATTTCAACTCTTTGAGAGATAACATGCAGAAAGACAATCGTGGTGCCCTCTGTGTGGCACGTATAGCGCCGCGCCATCCTGCTGAAACCACATATCTTTTAGGTCCATATAGTTCAATTTGAGCCATAATAAATTGGTTATCATCGTTATGGAGAGCTCGCCGTCGATGATGACCGCTTCAGAAACGTCGTTTTCGAAAAAAAAATAAGTTTCAACGACGCCGCGCCGGCCAAAAACAAACGGTATTAGTTATGGTTATGAACTTAGAACTTCTGGCCAAGTTTCGACTCGAAATTCTCTAAGTTAACGTCAGCGAAAGGCTGAGTTCTTGTGCACGGCGATGAGCCCACCGCCTCGGGGTCTGCTAAACACTTTTACGGACAGCAACGATAATCTCAGCCATTCTTGCATTCAGTGGCGAACGCAGGTAGAGTTTTTAGGGGTTAAACCCCCCCCCCCCTCGAAACAACAAAAAAATAAGAGTTCATTTTGTTAAAGAAAAAAGAGACAAAGTTCTATTTTCGTTTCATATTAATATTAATGTAATATTAATGTAAGTTCAATTGATTATTATAAGTTTTGTGTTTCCCTTTATCGGTTCTCTGCGTTTTTCTTACGACTTATAGGTACTATAAGGCAAGTAATGCATTCGTAAAATAAATCGAACTCAAGATTTTTATCAAAGTTGATGATAGCGCAGAAAAAGTGGGTCTCGAAATTCTGTCTGTCTGTCTTTTCGACTACGGCCTAAGATCATGGGCCGATTTTCGTTAAATTTTCCTTTTTTTTTAAACCAATAAAATCATCTTTTGGAAGCCCTCTTGGAACCATTTTAATTTTTTTGTTTTTGATTTTCTCGAAAACAGTACAACCGATTTTAATCATTATGAAGCTCCTCCAAATTTTAAATATTGAGCGTTTTTCTTTTTTAGTTCAGAGTAGTACCTGAACTGTCAAACAAAATATCGTGTTTCTTTTTTAGCTCAGATTGTATAACAGTTCAAAGATTGTGTTTCTTTTTTCGTTGAGAGCGTGTTCAGAGATTGTTCAGAGCGCACTCTATGAGCTCGGTATAAAATAGCTGAGTAGACAGAGTTAAATGCTGAAATCATTCTGACAGACAGAAAAAAACTCAAAAATTCGCGTGTGTTTAAAAAATAATTCAGAGCTCTTAGAACACACTCGATTTGGAGAAAGTTCAGAGCATGTTTGACATGCTCATGCTCTGTTTAGTGCTCTACTCTGAATGAAAAAAGAAAAACGCCAATTATTTTTTTTGGAAACTCAATATTCCGAAAACCCCTGCTCGATTTTTTAAACTTGAATAAATAAAAGTTTCTTTATACTCGTAATCTACAAGATCGGAGGGAAAAAACTTGTTTTAACTAAAAATTAAATTACCCACCATGCAAGTGTTAAAAAATCTTTTTCGAAAATCGTATTTTGCTCAAAAATGGCTCCGAGAATTTTGATAAATCTTAGATTTAATTTAATAAAAAAAATTAAATTAAGACATTACTGAGTGTATCTACCTACCAAAAAACCAGTTTCTCGAATGAAATTTTGTATAGAGAAGCTTCTAGTTAAAATTGGCGTACCAAAGTTTTTTCTTAAATATCTATGTTTTAAAAATCTTTTATAAAACATAATTATGTGTCTAGCTCTAACTACTAAACTACTATTTATAAAAAAATAACTTAAGGAGTTGTTTTAGTCATTTAAAAAATGAATTTTTTGTTTATGAACATTTTTTCTCTAGAAATATTAATTTTTAAACTTTTTACATAGAAGCAAGTTCGTGCGACCCAGTCGTGCATTTTATTTTATGTGTATTCGTATTTTAAAGAAAATGTCCTATATTTTGAATTGATCATTAACAAATAGACACACGAAGCCAGCAGCAATTGCGTTTTTGATGATTGACATTATGTGTTTAAGTAATATGGGTAGTAACGGAGCAAGTTTGAGTTTTTGATGGCTCCAAGGTCGAAGTGTGTTGTATTGCAGCAAAAAAAAACTAACTCATTTCGTTTGTTCGAAAGTTACAGTTACTGATGAGTAGCACATGGGACCTTCTGGAAGCGTTGTGGTTATAATTATGTAGTATAGTATTTAACGTAGGTGTACCAGTACATAATAAATTTTTTTTCTGCGTCCGCCCCTGCTTGCATTCATTTAACGTGCGAATTTTGGTTGATTAAGTACCGAACCGGTCGTCTCAAATTTGACTACCAAACTTTAAAGAGTCGACTGTGAAGGTCAACACTTCTACCGTAATGTGGGTGCAACGTTTGCACTAAAGAACACTCATTTTGATAATAAAGTTTTATTGCGTAACTTGCTATGTGGATTTGGTATCAGTAATTAAATAATAAACAACAGATTTGACAAGAGTCACCAAAACAACATGGCCGCTACACGTCTTTAAAATCTACTCGCGCCAATTGATAACCCCTTTAGAAGGTTATTTAATTTGACTTCTATGTTTGTTGATTCAAAATAGCTTTTAAATACCTTACAGCCATATTTATAAACTCATTATAGTGAGTACATAAGGCTATGCCACCCTTATAATCCCTCTAAACGCAAAATCGTTATTTATAAAACTTATGTAACGTTGAATAGAGGCATTATAAGCTAAATGCGTTTAGAGGTTAAAAAAATAGTGCCTACATAAGGACATTTTAGTATTAAACTGTCACATACACTTTGGGCCGTACCAACAATCAAATTAAGAGACGACTTTAATATTTGAGTGAAATGGACCATTATGCAAAGAGCTCTATAAAGTTAGCCATACATGTTATGAACTTAATATTTATGTGAACTCTAAATTATGAACCATTTATTGTACGGAACCTAAAAAATAAAATGTAGCATATATGGTCAGTTATATAGAGTCCATTAAATAATGCTTCATTTCGCTCAAATATTAAAGTCGTCTCTTAATTTGATTGTTGGTAAGGCCCTTTGACATCACATTGAATTATAAAGATTATCAACAAAATAAAATTACTTTTACTTGATATTAAAACTTAAACTTTGTTGTTTTTATTTATTGAAACTAAAATACTAATATAATATAAACAAATTGAACTGAAAATTTTTTAGAATTAAATAGATAAATATACTTGTTGGTGATCTCTCTCCACGCATCCTTCTTCATCCGGTGTGTTAGTGTTGCAATTTTTTCTTTGTTTTTTGACGAACAGCTGAGTGTTATGAAGGCTAAATGTAATAGATTCTTACTTTTTGGTAAATTTATTTGACACAAGCTCATTACAACTATGCAGGGTAGGCAAATGTTTTATAAATATGAATTTGCATAGTGGATGAATAAGTCCTTATGCAGTGCATAAATATTCACGCGTTCAGCGAATTCTAATAAATAAGGCTGTTAGTCTATAGGAATTGGCGTTTAGTCCCGGCAGTACTACTTGGACTATCAGTTGTCTTGTCCTGGTCAATGCGCAGTTTTTGTTAAGTCCAGTTCAACTTACTACATGCATTTTTCTGACAAGAGATATAAATTCTTAATCATTAAGCTAAATGACTTTTTTTTAAATAATTTGTATAGTTAAATTTGCTCTCACCATTATTTATAGATTTTTTTTTTGATTTGTTTACAAAACACGCTTGAGCAATCAGCTGTCAAATCACGTCCGCCATTTTTATCTGTTTATAAACTTGTTCCTTTACGAGTATTTCTCTATGACGCTTGCCCAAAGACTGAATAAAATCTTAGTGGAGCAACGGTGTTGCGTGAGTAGGACGAACCCAAAAAAGGGTAAAAATGCTTTAAGCCACCCAATACCCAAAATGTGCTGGGAATATCAATTTACCACACCGCGAATGAAAATATGCTCCGAAAATGTGAAACTTATTTTAAAAATCTAAAGGGATAATGACTATCCTTAAAATGTTTTAGCACATTGGTTTAAAATGTAAGAATATGGTAAAAGAAGGGAAATATTGAGCCTGGTCAAACATTCCACATTCATTCAGTGTGGCTTAAAAAAGAATCTCTGAGTTTAACAGTATGTCTGAGATTGAGCTCAAGGATAAATTGATTAGCATTCACGGAAGTGCAACTGGCTATTTCACTAAAAAACAAATTTAGAGCAGATTTCCATGAAATTAAATCATTTCACCGAAATATTCTATGAAGCTCGTAAAGCGTGCTTTGATCATCTTCTGATCATGCTCTGAACGAAAAAAGATTCAAAGCTCTAAGTGCTCTGCTCTAAACTAACGAATATTATATTTTATTATATTTGATTATTTGAAGATTTTGTATGAAAAAGTTCACAAAAAAAAAAACAGTACTTTGGATACGTAAGCAGTATTGTACGAGTAGTATAAAGTTAAAAAAAGGTATCACAAATAATTCAAGTACCGTACTGTAAAATGTTGTATTTATGACAATAAAAATATTTTACCAATATTGTTAAGATCAAGTAGATAATTAAAAAACAATAATTTATAGTTACTTTTTATATTTTAATATCAATTTATCATACCTAAATTGGTTTGGCATTGGTCATAAATATCAAACTAAATATTTAAAGAACTTTCCACCGTCAAGCCCCTTGCAAAGAAGTTACAAATCAACCAAGAGTATTCCTTGTCATGAAAAAGTGATTCTCATTCTATCAATTCGAAACCTGCAAAAACATTGTTGGTCCCCTATATTCCGTAAATGCGCACAGGAATTTTCAAGAGTTGTTAGTCACTAGATCCTATTTTTCTACGTCGCACGACCACATTTCATTTTGATTATTTAATTCAATTCATAAAAAATATTTTGTAGTCACACTTGTCTTAATGAAAATTACGTTCAACATAGATATTTTTATCGCCTTTTTAGATGACCATAAAAGTGTACTTAAATTAAAATCATGTTCTACCTTTTTTAATCCAGCTCTTGGGAGGATATAGTCGGGTTAACGATTAAACTTATTTATAACTAACAAAATAGATTATTTGAACAAAATAATATTCAAACATTTTGAGTACCCTAACGATTTCGCAGATCTTAAAATATGTATATTCACATACTGATTACATTTCCTATAACCTCTGTGGGTTACTCTAAATAATTATACCTGTTCATCAAAAACAAGGATATGATACTCTCTAGTCCAATGCTGAAACTAGGAATGAACGGAACGAAACCATACAAAATTTAAAAAAAAAAACTATATACCTTTAAAATTCGAAAATAAAATGAAGGTAACAACCTACTCGTACTTATTTAATGTTTATCTGCGTATTTTATTTTTAGTCATTTTAAAGATACTTAAACCCTCCGCATTAAGCATTTTCAAAACTTCTTGTGAGAAAAGGCACGAGCATTAGTCGTAATTTATTCGTCATAAAATGTATTATTCCACCATTTACAGAAGCAGACCCCATTTAAAGAGTAATATCCTTTCCGCAATATCACATTACTAAACAGTATAACTCAGGTGAATCACTTTTAAAGAGGGTAACCGAAGGTATATGATTTATGTGAAACATAAAATACAGCTAAGGACGATGTGCAATATGTGGTTATATCCAACATTAAGTGTTGAAGATATTTTGAGGGTTTACAAAACTTCAAATTGTTATGATGATTATCATAATTAAGTTAATGCTTAAATTGAGAGTTTTGTTTTGAGTATTAAGACGATTATCATAAAACTTTGCGTCTGTGGGTCCATCTGTTTACTTTTAAATGGATTCAAAAAATCATTTGAGTTTGTTCATTCTGGTTTAAAATAGTATTTGGCTTAGTTGTTGGGTTTTTAAGCTTTAATTTTGTATGTTTTCTAAGAACTAACGAACGCCAAACTGTGACAACTTGACATTCTATATAAAGCCTAAGCACCTGGAAATAAAATAAATTTCCAAAAATACGAATAATGACTCATTTCTGACTATCATGATGGATTTGTATTACGCAATCAATCTCAGTATTTAATGTTATTAAGTGACCTATTTAAAAAATAGAAAGAAGTTTTAAGGTTGAAATCTTGCTTAATGGCTTTACCAAGTCAGTAGATATGGTAAGGCAAGAAATCTATATTATACCGATCATCAAAGCTTGGACTCCATTCCAACTTTTTGAAATAAAGATTTTATATTTATATATCTCACAATTCGCGTTGAGAATTTTTTAGAATAAGTAGGTGTCTTAAAACTTGTAACTGTTAACATCTAATACGGACCATGAAACAACAACAACTTGGGTGCGTTGTGATTATAGTTAGTAGTGGTTACGTCCGATTTCAATATTTCGAGATCGAATTCTACTTGGGAATGCTATTCAGGTCAGACAATACCCCAAGGAAGTTAAACCAAGATTTTTGCTGATTTACGCAACCTGACACAACTTGTTGAAGAGGATACTTGATTACCTAACTTTGCATGTTAATCAACCAATAGTCAGGACTTTTTCGTATACCTCTCATTCTGGCCAGCTCACTTTTATCGTGTTATCGGCTCTAAACAACTGCATCGAATTTCTTGTTAACCAGACATCTGATTATCAGTTAAGTAAGTATCTCTAAGAGAAAGCAAACTTTGAAATCTGAATAATTGCTTCTGGAAGCTCAACTGGTCATTGTGCTTCCTCTAGAGTGAAATACTATTTCTGACGAAAATCGGAGTAAATTCAGACAAACTAAGAAGACCTGTAACGATCTTTTCGAAAGACCAAATTCTTACATAACAAATACTAAAATGTCTGGAATTCGGTAATTATCTTTGCTCATTTGTATAAAATATTTTACGGTATTTCACTTAAAAGTTAAGTTAGTTCCGACACTTATATCTAACAATTTTCTCGTGGAACAGCGAATTTTCGTCCATAAAAGTTTTGTGTTGAGTCGACTTCTTCACAAAGTGAAGTTGCCAGACTTCTTAAGGATACGGTTTACTGTGTATACTTCTTCGCAGACTTAATCACTGCAATATAATTTGTCCCTGTATTATTTGAATGGATTATTATAGAATACTTATAAAAACGCCACTGTTATTTCTCCTCCAATTATTGTGCATTTCCAAAATCATGGAAATGCTAATAAATCATCAGCTTAAGAAGTATATTCAAGGTAGCCGTCAGTAACGGAACAATTTACCATCACTGGGCATTAACTCGTTAATCCGTTAATCGTTAATTAACGAAGTTAAAATTTTGATTAACGGATTAACTTTTAAGTTAACTTTTAAAAATGTTAACGAACACGTTAAATCCGTTAATCCACGTTAAGTCAGTTAATCGTTAATCCAATGCCTACTATTTACCGCGCGGCGCGAAAAACAGGTTCAGGCAAGTATGAGGCAAGCGGCGCGTGCCGCGGGTGAAACAAAAACAGCTAGGTACGTATTATATTTTGACGGTGCGTGCGAGTGAGAAAACTGCGAAGAGATTCGTTTCGTTTGATCATTTCATTTTGCCGGTCGTCCACTATGTGCGCAATAAGTTCAACCAACTTCGTTCAACTTTTTATTCAACTCTTTCGTTGGATAAACGAATTTACAACCTCTTACACTAGTGCAGCAACTTACGTAATTCACGTTGAGCAACTAAAGTTGAACAAAATGTGTTTGGAACCCCGTACACATAATTGACCAACTTTCCCATATGTTGATTAACCCCGCCCACCTAGTTGATCAACTCTTAAAACTTATTCCAGTGTTGAATAGCTCCGTACACCTAGTTGACCAACTTACTCAAATGTTGAATAACCTCGTACACTATAAACTTGTTCGATTTTGACAGAAAATTTTTTTTTTTCGAGTTGATCAACTGCGTTTTTGATATTGTTGCTCAAACAGTTGATGAAGGAGTTGATACCTTCGTACACTTAAGCAAGGATCACTCGTTGGGGAACGCGTTGAACGCACCACGATAAACAAAAAACTCAAACGTCAAAGCTGAAATAATTTTGACTTCAGTTCGGTACATACATTTATTGTCGACGCACGCCTTCGCTTTAAAATATTCTTAAATTTATTCCGTATGAGTATGATTTCCTCTAAGAAAAATAAAATGCACGACTGGATCGCACGAACTTGCTCTTATGTAAAAGTACTTTGAAATTTAAGATACATTTTATAAATATAAAATATGAATTTAAAATGAAATTGCCGTCTGATTTCTAGAAAAGTATGAATTTATGCAAACAAATTTAAAAAAATCGTTTTATTATTAAATAAATAAATTTTTTATATAAGAAATTTCTTTAAAATTTTTCAAGAAAAAAATGTGGGATGCGAATTTTAAGTATTTAATAATATTGATTTTAGGAAATAATTTCAACAAATAATCGTTCATAGGTTTTGAAGATATTGATTTTTCAAAAAAAAATTTTTTTTTAAAAAACCCAACAAATATATAAAACGTAGTCCATGTCCATAATATCACACCTAATTATTTTTATCAAAATCTTTAGAGCCGTTTTCGAGATAAATAAGATTTTGCATTACGGGTGTATGGGGGGTACCGTTAGTTTTAGAGCTAAAAAAAATTTCAATTTCCCCTCTAGGGAATCACCGAAGACCCTTATCGATTGATCCCACCGCGCCCGTGAATTCGAATTCAAAGTTTAGGCAATTGCATTTTCGAGAAAATTTGAGACCGTTGACGCGTTGAACAAATAATGAGCAACACATTGTCTTGAAAATGTTGCTCAACGTGTTGATCAACCCGTTGGTTGAACAGAATTGAAGGCACCGTACATTAGAGTTGAATGCGTTGAATTCGAAATTTGTGCGTTGATCGCCTAGTGGACGACCGGCATTACTTAGCTCCGGTGCTCAGAGTAAAAAAATATAAAAAATGCAATTTCTATAACATCCGTTAAGATTAACGATTAACGTTAACTTGCGTTAATTCTTCCGAAATTTAACGCTTTAACGTTTAACGAAGCTAACTTTTTTAGTAGCAAATTAACGATTAACGAAGTTAACTGTTTGATTAACGGTGCCCAGCTATGCAGTCTACGCATCATAAGCATGAGTAAGTCAAGGTCCCAACGATTTTTGGATATTGATGCTCATACTTTCAACACAAATTTGTCTCCTAACATTGGTCAGCTATGTTCAATACTAACAACGCAATCACTTTTCCGGACCAGCGGTTCAATTCTCTTTCTGTGAAACTGTGATGTGATAAGTTTTTTCACAGCTTCACACACTATCCGATTCGCAATTTATGAAAAAAATCAATAAAATGTCAAAATATTTTCAAATATTAAATTTGTTTTCACACTCAAATGATTTTGTGAAAAGCCCTGATAAAATATGAAAATTACAAAAACAAAATTATACTCAAAAATGAGTATCGTACGAGTATATCAAAAATGAGAGCGTTTCTCATTTAAGTACTTTTTAGTACATGTTTTGACAAACTTATCAGAATGAGTTCCAGAATCGCATTATGTGAGTTCATGAAATGTAAAAATGAAAAATGGCTGTGAAAACTGAAATGATAACTTTTTTATCACTTCACAGTTTCACAGATAGAGAATTGACCCCCAGGATGAATATATTGATTTTGGTTTTTAATGCGCCGCCAAAGTTTAAGAGTGTATTCTTTCCATAAAATCACAAGCCATGGGACTAAAATATGTCCATCCTGTTACTTTTATTTTCAACAAGTCAATTTTCTGATCAATGGAAAATTGTAAAAGTGTTGCTTCTCCCTAAAAATGCTAAATGGGACAAATTAAGACCGATTTTAATCCTACCATTTTTTGTCAAAAGCATTCGAACTTCTTTAACTAAAACAAATATGCGTTTTTCTAGCTGCAAATAAAATATTTATTCCGAAACAATAGGTTTTTGGGAAAAACACAACTGTATCACAGCTTAATAAAATTTAACTGACGATAGGCGCTTGATAGGGATAAATTGATTTTCCTAGTGTATCTTGGTTTTTCAAAAATATTGACTTAGTTATCCACATAAACCTCTGTACCAAGCTAACGAAGCAATGTAATTTCTCAAACGCGGAACAAAGTTGACTAATTCCTATCTACCAAATAGAAAACAAGCTGTCCTAGTAAGTGATAATCTATCTAACTTTCTCTGCAACATTACCGGTGTTCCTCAAGGTTCTATATTAGGTTTTCTTCTGTTTTCATAGTGTGTCAATGAACTTCTGAGAAGTGCTCCACCTTCAGGTATCCAGACGAGGTCTTAGTGTATTTAAGCTGCCCCTGTGGTCTTAATGAGCATGGTGTCTTGTGGGTCAATGAAGACCTGTATAGGGTAGTAGTTTGTTTACAATCTAATGGTCTTGCCTTAAATCCAAGAAAGCCAAAGTATTCTGATATCTAACGAACACGATTATATCTTTTCTACTTTCCTTCGATTTTCGTAAACTATATATATATATATATTCCAATCGAATACGTTGAAACTGAAAAAAATCATGGGACTTTAAATCGTTCCTCATTTGCGCAAAAACTTTGGTAAAAGCGATATTATATATACGAATTTTGTTATAATTATAATTCTAAAAGTAAAAGAACGTCGAGTGTTTTCAGTACTGTACATTACATAAATGGATTAAGAAGATATGATAGGTTGTCTAATTTCATAACCCGTCCGCATGCCTTTTCAAAACTATCTTCAACTCCGTAGTTGAAACTAGCTCTCCAATATTTTGTTGACTCGACAAAATTACTGCTTTGAAAGAATCACATTAGCATTTCGCATGGCTCTCATCAGTGAATTCAACATCAATACCCGTTTACAAGATCTCAACAGCAATCTTTGGCCCATGATGTGTGTGGAATTCTTTTTCTCGTGATTAAAAAGATGGAAGTAATACAGCAAGCATGAGAAAAGTTGTGTTATTTAACTTGTAAACTTACCTTTAAAAGTTGTATTTTATACATTCATAATTTATTAAAGTATAACATTAAGTTATTAGCTATTTTGTAAAATTAGGCTAGGACTTACTATTAAGATATTGTATCTTATATTTTTAAGCATTATCTTGTAAATATGTATATGCATGTAAAAAACAAAATATCAAAAACTAGAAACTTTAGTTTTTGAGATTTTGTTTTTTACATGCATATACATATGTATGTTGTACATACTCGTACATGTTTTTGTAGCAAGAGGACAAATGATGACCTAATTGCTCCTACTTCTTACCGAATCTTTATATCGTTTTGGAGAAAGAAAAATGATTACCATTGGTATTCTAAAAATATTTGATACAATTCGGGATCAAACTCTTTTATCGCCAATCCGTACCAATTAATCTATTTATTCATTAGATTGGAAATTTAGTGTCGGAGTGTTTAATTCGAGTTGTTTTGGATGGTTTTCTGTCTAATATCCTGGTATGCCTCAGGGCTCCGTTTTATCACTGACTCTCTTTTAAAACAAAAAATAATGCTGAACAAGTCATACAGAATCAAATCCTAGTGATATGTGTTGTCGGAAACTCGGAAGGAATGAAATGGAGAGGATCAAAAAAGTTTTCTGAGCCAGTGTGTCGGATAGAAAGAAAATCTTACATCGATACGTTAAATGGTAACATTTACACTGCAATATTTATTTAGAACTAAATTTATTTATATAACAATATTTGTATGAAGGTCCATTGATTTAGATTAGAGCAATGAATTTATACATATAAATCTTTCAGATTTGAGATTATTATTTTTAATGAAAGGAAACAATGTATTACAAGAGTATTGATTAAGTGATTAAGGGGACTGTTAGTTCCGTAGTTTGATGATGATAGTGCAAATAGTCAAATTTCTTCTCCAACTGGACCAACTCATACTTACTTTATTCAACAAAGAACCGAGATGCAATAGATTCAATTATGAAACGGAACTGCATATACTCTCTGTGAACAGAAATAGAACGGAGCTTAATCAACTGAAGGGGTAATAGAACTTTGTCTGACACACAGAGTCGAGTAGTATGACGTAGCCAAAAGCGTACTGAAATGCTTATTTTTTTTTTTTTAAATATGAACGAAATTTGTTTCCCCTGATCTAGCTATTGTCAAAAAGCCAGCCTACATCCACCCAAAACTTAAAACTAACTTTCATATCTGGGCTGGTACCTTCATTAACAAGTAACAAATCCTCTAAGTTTATCTTCTGTTACGAAAGTTCTGCTGACCTTAGCTATTCCTGGTAGCACGCAGAAAGGAATGGTTGATAGTTGTTAGTTGTTAGTCACTTGAACCTCGTTCTCAATGAGCTGTTGCACCGCCAAATTAATTTACTTTCTATAATTACAATGATCAGTGAATGATAATTTTGCGACCAATAAGATTCAAACATCTGAAGATCTAGACACTCTACGCAAATTTTACCACTTCAACAAAATCCTAAATAATTCCTGTCAATATTTAAAAACAAATTGTAACTATTTCACTCGTAACAAAATCTTTGAAGGCCGTCTTGTAGCTGTTTACTTTTTACGTCATCAGCATAAGTAAATGGCATTGGATGTTGTTATATAGAGGGAAGTTAATTTATAAATAAAACAAACAGCAAAAGGCCAATGTCACAACCCTGAGGTACATCAGAATTAACTTTAAATTGACATGAACTATATATGATTTCTGAAGCCGACTTTATTAACTTATTAACTTATCTTTAAGATAAAAATATAATGGCCAATTATTTTTTAAATTCAATTATTAGTATTCTATGACAAAATTTGTCAAAACCTTTACTAAAATCTGTTAAGACTCAATCTATTTGCGTCTAATAAAAAAACAGACAGATAAGTGACAGTGGACTTTTTTCCTCACAAAGCCATTAATTGATTTTCAAATAAGTATTACAAAAGTATAATTGTTAAAAAGTATGTAACAGAAGAAAGTATACTCGTATGTATCCTCGCAGGAGGTAATACCACTGAGGCTTCTAATTTATTTATTTTATCAGTATTTTACCTTCAGCAATTTTGTGTGATTCATTTGCTTATGCCTTTATACTTCCGCTAATATTTCTTTTTGTTCCTTCTAAAAATATTTATCCGACGATTGTAATCAAAAAAGCACTTTATTGCCCAATCGAATTGGTAAAAAAAAAATCCTAACTCACTATAATCAACTATGCACTATATATGTAGTTAAAGCAGCCATCACCATCCGACATCAATTAGTAAAAATCACCATAAAAGAGGAAGGCGTTCTTTTGGTCGTGTCTCTCCGTCAGTCGGTGGTGCTTGTAAATGGCTTAAATCCTGATGTAGGTACAACATACCGATTCTGGCCTTTTGCCAAAAAGTGTTTGCAACAATTAATGTGGCATCAACTTTTACAGTCACACACACACATGCAATATAAAATATTCAGTCGCGACGCCACCATAGTTTTATTTAGTTTTGCATATAAGTAACTACAAATTAGTCCATGTGCACACCGATTTATTAATAACTTTTGAAAAACCGAATGGAATTCCAATCGAATGAATCACCAAATATTACAAGGTTCACTCGGCTCTGTGCACAATTATTACATGCATTAAATTCTAAAAAGTTTTCTTTTTAAATTTCCAAGTGCAAATTAACTTAATAAAAATGTATTTAAGACAAACTTGCACACTAAATTTAGAAGCCAATTTTAAATTCATAAACATAAAGTTTAAGATTTCTGCCTCATATTAGCACGCAATTGATGACGTAAACTAGGCGTCGTAAAATGTTAACGGCTTGGACATCAAACAGAAAATGCTTCTGAATTTTTGAACATTAGGTACATATTTTGACCGCGGCAGAACTTGAATGCGTATTTTCGAACGGAAAAATTTCGTTGCTAATGTCACCCACTTTTCTTGTGTTGTTGTTGTTGTTTTTTAAATTTTATTTTGGGCTGAGTTGAGTAGGTGTTTAACCTTCTGATAGAAAAAAATTTTTCACGCTGAAAATTCTTAATTTTCAAAAAAAGAAATCGCTCTTAATGTCTTTCGAGTTCAAAGTCAATGTGAGCGTCTGCCGGATTGTCTTTGTTGTTCTCGGGTAATTTTTCTTAAGTTTAAGACAAGCGAAGTACATACTTCAGCAGGTGTCTTTTCCAAAAAGTTTCGACATTAGAGTATTTTTTTTTTAAATTAATTTTGGTGTTTTAATTTAGTCGTTTTACACAGAGTAATTCGAATATATGTACTTCAAAGACTGAATAATCGTTTTTTAATAATTTGATTAAAAAAATTAGTGGCGCAAACTTTTAAACAGCTTATTATTATTAGCAGTACGAAACAATTTTCTTAATAAATTGCTTCTGAACACACCTAAAACAATGACAGTTCGAGCAAAAAACTAAGTAAACAGAAAAAAAAATAGGTATTCGATTGTTTTAACTTTAATAAAAGGGTAGGAAAGTATGATGCTATAGTCGATTAAAATTTGCAAAATCGGGTGGCCGTGGCGCGATAGTTATGTGCTCGCCTGTCAACCTCATGATCACAGGTTCGATCCCTGCTGTCGTCTATGTCGTCTTAATTCCATTAAAACCTTCTAAAATAAAATGCACGACTGGGTCGCACGAACTTGCTCCTATGTAAAAGACTAAGAATTTCAAAAATGAATGATATTAGAGAAACTGTTCATAAGCATAAAATTCATTATTTTAAATGACTAAAAAAAACTTCTTTATTAGTTAAAGGTAAGAATAGGATGCCATGTGATTCAAGCAAATATAGATTTATGTAAGAACAAAAATTATAAGTCTTTGTAGTGGTTTCTTAAAAAATAAGTTTTATATAAGAAAATTTTAAAAAAATTTTAAGAAAAAATGTTGGTACGCCAATTTGAAGTTTTTATTATTGTATGAATAAAAATTAAATTTACAAAAAAAGTATTGAGCCGTTTTTGACACATTGAATTTTCAAAAAACAAAAAAATTGTTTTTGTTTTTTCGAAATTCAAAAAAATATATTTCTTAAAGTTTTGAAATGCAATGTTTTTTAAACTTTTTAGAAGCTTCCCTCTACGAAATTTCATTAAAATCCGTTGCGCTACTAATGAGAAATTCAAAGTTTTAAAAAATCGTTCTATGGTAGGTACAGTCAGTAATATCTTGTTTTCAATTTTTTTTATTAAATTACAGATATTAAAAAATAATAGAAAGAAAAAAATTTAAGCAAAATTCTCGGAACCGTTTTCGAGAAAAATACGATTTTCGAAAACCATTTTTTAACATTTGTATGGAGGGTACCGTTATTTTTAGGTAAAATGAATTTATTTTGCTCATATATTGTAGATTATTTTTTCAAACTCTTATTTATCAAGTTTTGAAAAAATCGAGCATGGGGTTTTCGAAATATTGAGTTTTCAAAAAAAAATTTTGAAAGTTTTTTTAAAAATCCAAAAACTTTGTTTTGGAAAATTTGAATACACAATAATATTCAAACTGCTGGGAAGCTTTAGCATAAAAAAAATGATCAAAATCGGTGGTACCGTTTTTGAGAAAATCAAAAACAAAAAAAATGGTCCCAAGGGGGGTACCAAAACTACTCATTTTTTTGAAATTTTTTTTGACCATTACCTGGTTTAACTAAATTAAATTTTTTGAATTTTTTTTTAAAAAATCGCAGGGACAGTTTTTGAGAAAAAAAAATATTTATAAAATTTCGGAAAAAAATCGTATGGCAGGTACCGTTATTTTTGGTCATAAAAAATCAAATCAAAAAACATCCGGGGGTAAAAAATCAAAACCCATATCTACCAAGTTTGAAGAAAATCGGCCGAGCCGTTTAGCTGTAATCGAACAGACAGACAGACAGAATTGCCAGACCCACTTTTTTCGTCTTCGCTATCATCGTAATGTCAACTTTGATCAAAATCTCGAGTTCGATTTTTTTTTACGAATGCATAACTTGCCTTATAGTACCTATAAGTCACAAGTAAAAATTGTCATCAATGATTTGCTGGTTTACTCATTACATGTTGTTCAGGCATAACACTAACAACATGTGATTGAGTTAAAACTAGTATGCCCAACAAATATGAATACGAAAAAAATAATGCGAATTATAAGGGACGTAAAAAAAAGACACGGCATTTCTCCGCATTAGTTCAGCCGATGCGAGATTTTGATCAAAGTTGACATAACGATGTGGCGAAGACAAAAATGTGTGTCTCGTAATTCTATCTGTCTACAGCTTAAACGGCTCGGCCGATTTGGTAAATATCATTTTAAATTTGCCCCCCCCCCCCAAGGGTTTTTTTAAATTGTTTTTTAAGACCAAAAATAACGGTACCCGTCATACGAATTTTTTTCAAAATGTTATAAATATTTTTTTTTTATCAAAAACTGTTCGACAGATTTAAAAAATAAAAATGCAAAAAAATTTCATTTAGTTAAGGCTCTATTATATTGAGTGGACCACCCCATGGAACCATTTCTTTTTAAAACATTAAAGACGCAAAGCATACAAAAGACACGTCAAAGCTAGGATATCAGGATAAGCGTAAGAACTTGATCCAAGGCAGAAACACAATCCTGGATGAGCTGTGAAGATTTTATACAGATGATTTTTTTCACAAATGAGTCAACTTCTTTAAAAAATAATTAATAACTGTTTTGGAAGAAGTTCTAAGGCTTATTAACCGAACAATGCCCGCCAAAAAGCAGTGGACAATCCAAAATGATCCTTCGCTCAAAAGGCGAAAACCAAACAAGATTAGCTCTAAAACAACTCCCCGGATAATTGGTCAGCTGGTACTGGTAGTTCAGATCTCAGCGCAATTGATTTGAAACTATGGTCCGTAAATGGAAATATTGAGTCTTTAAAGCGTTCCCTTGTCCGTTCAATGACTTAGGCTAGGTGTGTAGGCACATTATGCATGCAAATTTATTACTGTTTTGAATTTTTAATTTACATTTTATTTTATGCATTAATTTTGTTCGAAACCCGAGTAAAAATCAAAAAAAAAATTTAAAAAAGAACGTCGACGCACAGAGGACTCACGCTTTAAGCTTGTGGCCATAGATCCACAGGGTTGCACTATGGTTGCATAGTAAACATTTTTGTACCAAGCATAAAAAGATCCACATGGTCGCACCAACGTAGGAACAGGTAGATTGAACCTTAAGACGCACACCGACTCACTAACGATGGAACAAAAAATCCACAATATTCGCACCAACGATGAAACAGAAGAACAAGGGGTGGCCGTGGCGCGATGGATGTGTACTCGCCTGTGAACCTCATGATCACAGGTCCGATCCCTGCCGTCGTCTATGTCGTTTTAATTCCATTAAAAACCTTCTAAAATTGTCATCAGTGGGTTGCTGGTTTACTCATTACATGTTGTTCAGGCATAACACTAACAACATGTGATTGAGTTAAAACTAGTATGCCCAACAAGGATGAACACGAATAAAATAATGCGAATTATAAGCGACATAGAAATAAGACACGGCATTCTCCGCTTTAGTTCAGCCGCCATCCCTGGAGATAAAATATCTGAGACAACAACCTTCAGTCTCAGAACATCGTGCCACACATCTTTCTCTTTTAACTTCTTCTTAACTTCACGCCCGCGCTGTGTTGAAACATTTGAAGGGTAATTTAATCCCTAGAGCGCGCGAGTAGATTATAAAAAAAAAAAAAAATATGCACATCGACGCACCAACGACAGAACAACGGAAATCCCAATTATAATATATGCATGCAATAGTGTATATATAAAAATATAAACAAATATATTAATTAATATAGATAATAATGTTTTTATATTTAAAAAAAAAAATGAAACTAAATTAATACATATTTTTCACAAGCTAAAAAAAACTCTTTTATAACGAAGTATACTGCGAAGTATAGGTACTGATTTTGCTCATTACCATCAAAATTACCATTAAAATTTTGATGATAAGGATAATTTCTGTAGTTATTTGCCCAATGATAGCCGTTAGACGGATAATATTGGGCGTTGTGGGTCCCGGTGTTGCAGAATAATATGCAAGTGGCAGAGGAACATATGACGGTGGAGCAGACTCCGGCACAGATTTTTTTGGTTTTTCTCTATGAATCAGCTGTTGCTTCGGCCGAATTGTTGCACTGGATTCATCACTGCTGCTGTCCGAGTGATGATGGACAATGATGGAATCCTTTTCATTTGTTGTTTTTTCCACACAAGAAGAAGTAAAAACGAAAAATATAAAAATAAATTTTATAGTTTTTGTTTTTGTTTTTGTGGACTATATTGAATGAATCAATTGAAAGTGTTTTGTGACCTCTAGTCCAAATGCGTTTCGCTCAGGTACGACAGTTGGGCTCATCAGTTAGATGCTGTCATACCCTTCCAGACTACCGGGTATAGATTTTGAAACTAAAAATATGTGTTATTAATAGGGCTAGGATTTTCATGCACTTAAAAATGTAAAAAATGCGCCTTAAATATGCTCTTAAAATGTAAAATATGCATTTAAAACCATATCCCTTGCGAACCATCTGTATGGGAAAAACATAGTATTTAGATTTTTATAACAAATTCAGTCTTTATATCAATAAAAACAGAAAAATAAAATTCTTCATTTCAATTAAAATAAAAAATAAACAAACAAAAATATTAAAAATAGTACAGAATTTGAATTACATCCATTATTGCATTACATCTTTACATCTAATCTTCAAAATTTTCGTATGCTTATTCGCATAAATCATTAAGCTTTCTCTTAAATTTTCAAACGTTAAACTTTGACGATTCGGTCTCTGAAATGCTTTATACATAGAGAATGATCGCTCAACGTCAACTGAAATTAATGTTCTTTAAAGAACATATTTCTTGAGGTATTAAGGGCTCAATGTAATTCTCATCGACACAACTCCTTCCTTGTAAATATTTTTTATTTTTGCAAAACCTTAATTTTTGTCTAGAACATTATCCAGTTTTTTTTAATTGCTGCACCAAAAGGTCCTTCAACTGCACTAATTTTTGAAAAACTATTTCAATTAAATCGATTTGTGTTTTTTTTTAACGTATTTTTTCCTTCAATCCTTGTATCGCGCATGAAACTGTAGTTCTTCTTTTATATTTTTAATGGCAACAACATCTTCAAAATGTTCATAGTTTTTGGCGTAGTAAGCAACAACTTCCAACCAAGTTTCCCACCTGGTAAAAAATGTATGGGGAGGAAGAGGGGTCGAGGGATACTTTGCTTTGAAATGCTTAACGCGAGATGTTGCTTTTAAAAATATTTTTGTTTCCATTTAAGATTAATAAATCTACATTTTTAAAATTACTTCTTATCTGTTCTGCCACTCTATCTACTGCATGTGCTAAGTACGTTACATGATCATTTTCGGATATAAAATTTTTAATTCCTCGAGCGGCCATTACCATGTATGTACATACATATGTGCATTTTTTACTTTAGGATTAGGTATTTTGCTTTTCGAAAATATGAACAAATATGCATTTATTATTGAAAATATACAATTAAAAGTAGAATAGTATGCATTTATAGTAAAATATGCAAAAATATGCACTAACAATTAAATGCTTCTTGGGCTTCTTCGTTGCCTCTTCTTTCATTTTTTTTTGTTTTGAACGTTTCTCTCGCATTTGTAACCTCTTCTTACTTTTTATTTCCTCTCGCTCTTGAACAGTGAGCTTCTGTGATATTCTTAACTGTTTGATGTAAGATACAACGACATCACTAGACTAGACTAGTCTCGACAAGTTAAAATTTTTCTAAGTCTCGATTAGTTGAAATTTTTCTAAGTCTCACAACTGGCTTTAGAATTTTTATAAGTGTTCCCTAAAAAAATCCACAAAAATGCACAAGAGACGCACACAAACCTTTGTATATTAACTTATTAAGAATTTATATACAATGCACAAACTATGGAACTTTGGCTCTAATAATAAGTCATAGACAATGTGGCATCGTTTGTGCATCCTTGTGGAACTTTTCGTAGTTGGTGCGTCTATGTGGATCTTTCAATAACTTTACCCTAACTAAAATTAAAAGTGTGGAATCTATAGTGCATCCATGTTCCTCACTCTAAAAATATGTGGATCTGTAGTGCGCTTTATGTGCGCCTAAAAAAAAAACTCATTTTTACTCGGGAATTTGTGTCCATAAGCTATTTCTAATAGCTTCGTTATAAGAATTTTTAACTTGAATCAAGAAAATCGGAAAGAAAAACAAAATCGATTGTTATAATACGAGTAATCAATACTGATTTCACAGGTGTAATTTTTCAAAACCTATTTTAAATTAAATTTAAAAACATAACTATAAGAGTACGTTCGTGTGACCCTAGTAGTGAATTTAATTGATTTATCTTTAAGCAATACATAGAATAAAACTACACAATTTTAATTTTACGAGAGAATAAAAAACAAGAAATGAAATCCAATTTAATTAAAAAACACAGTATACATACATATGTATATGAAAGGCTAACCAATTAGATAAATGTTCAGAATATTCAGAAAATTGATAGGTTTTTAAATTAAAAATAAACACAAATAAGGGATATTTAAAATTGTTTCTAGTTAAAAGCTGATGATAAATTACAAACAAATGTTTAGCAGGGGGAATTAAAGCTGGTAGAGTAAAGTAAATAAATATTTGTAGTAGAGTGCAGTCATTTACAGTTATTTAATTGGTAAATAGAGTTAGCATTTGGATTTGTAGTTAAAAATATTTATAATCTATGCATTAAAACCAAATTCACTGTCGTAGCTGTGGGAATCAGCAGGAACAGGAAACTGCGCATTTATTTCATCTGCAAACACCATGCTCTGGCCAAAATTAGAACACAATCATTCGGAAGGGTATTTTTTGACAATATTGAAGAACTTTTGGAAATAAAAGATTCAAAGACTTGATCTCTTTTCTCAACGTGACAAAATGGCTCTAGGACAAGCTTCAGTTACTTCTGTACAGTGCCCTTATGCTAGGTTTCCATTTGTCTTATTAAAACGCATTTTGAAAAATATGGTGGCTAATACCAACAGTAAATACCAACGAGAGTGGTAGTAGAGAGCTGGTATCAACTACCCTGTCATGTCAAACTGCATCTTTCAAAGACAGGTAGAAACCTAGCACTAGACCGTAATCTAGAAGACTTGGTGCTTGAGGGGGGCTTATAGTGCACAAACTAGATGCCGTTTCAGCACCCTTCAACAAGTTGCCTAGTTTGGCACAGTGTAGATAGTTTTGGTGTCGGGAGGTGGTTCGGTTGAGGTCGTTAACAGATTCCTTAACAACAACAATATCGAAACAAGATATTACATCCTATTTTGAACCCAACTTAAACAGAAGGACTCCGTGAGGATGTGCCCCTTATCAATTCCATATCCACTGGTTCAAAACGCGTTATAGTATCACAATAAGCGCACTTCACGGCTTATCAGGGCCACAGTGTTAGACTGTCCGTGGTCGCCATTTTTGAACACATCTACCTGCCTTTTGGACCCGTGTGGCCTTAGAATAAACAATGACTCACAGAATATGCTTTTAAAAATTTTCGGTAGATATGTTAAAGAGCTTGGCAACACTCGTAGATCGGTACAATAAAAAATGTCATTCTAACAGCCTTTTTTGTGGAGTTGACAGGGTTATAAATGATTCTTTCCCAAACTTTTCGAAAATACCACTTTCTTGCGGATAGAACTATCGGGTTGGGCTTATTTGTCTAACAAATTGTTAGGAGACCATCTGTTAGGAGAAGTCATCCTTCAGTAAGAATTTTTGCGTGATATTTGATTGAATATGAATGTTTTGGTGTTTTTCGATTTTAATTATACTCTGTTCAACAAAAATTGTCAGTACAGGGAAGATAGGACGTTTGCCTCTCACTCTGGTTTCATTGACTTGCATAAGCGTGTCGCCTTTTAAAGTTCTCACAGGGTTTCCCTAGCTTGCATTATAAATCGCCAACGCTCAACATACTCAACTTCATAAATTTTGTTCTTCAAATCCCAAAAGCTCCTTAATAAAATCCTTGCTTGTAATTTAGACTGATAATGGTAACTCTGGTTCTGATGTTTATAACAAGCGCACGATTGTATTGACTTGACAGTATCCCTTCAACAGTGGGATTCATCGGTCGCATTGGGGTTCGCCACAAAAAAAAAAAGTCCAAGAATTCAATCCGCAGTAAAAAACAGTCTTTTAACATGACTCTGTAATACCCACCGTTGACCGCAAAGTTATTCCCAGCCTCATTTTCGAAGAAAAGTGGTCCAACGATGCTACCACTCTACAATCCGCACCAAACTGTCACTCTCTGTGGAATTGCTTTTGCACAATAACGTGCAAGTATTCCGAGCCCCAAATGTGGCAATTTCGTTTGTTAACGTAGCCGCCGAGATGAGAATATCCTTGTCAAAAAAGATAATTTTTCGCCCCAAATCGTTATCCAATTTAAGCTGCTGTAAGGCCCAGATTGCGAAGCGATAACGAAGCGGATGGTCGTGCGCCTTCAACTGCTGAGTCAACTGGACCTTGTAAGCTAATAATCTGAGCTGAGATCTTTGTGCAGAATTCTCCTCAGGCTAGTGCGTGAAATGTTGAACTGTTGAGATCGATGGCGAGTTTAAGTTCGTGAATTGAGTCTCATGAACTTTTTGCACAAACTTCTGTACAGCAGGCCCGGTGGGTGCTTCATTTTGGCCAAAACTTCATTCCAAAAAACGTACTGTTTAGGCTAAACAGCACTCACTTTGGAAATAAGTATTCAATATTTCTAAACGCTGTTCAATCGTAAGGCGACTCATTTCGCGCCGCGGAGGTACGATACTGATTTTCTGTCAAGATTTAAGAAACCACCCTTATTTATTACCTTTTATGGACTGCAGAAACTAACTTAGCAATATTTTGTGCATACTTACCGACAGCTCTACAGTCAATTACTGGACTTCTGAAAGAGTTGTTCAGCCGTGGTACAGGTCAGATTATGCTTGATTAAATTTTAGTAAAAGTAGATATCTACTTAGTAATGCATTTCTTCATCACAATCCCAATGTTCCTGATCAATTAATCCACTTGCCACTTCTCTGTCCAAAACATAAACATCATCTGCTAACAAAACAACAAACTAAAGCATTCCACCACATCAATGCAAAACATCTTTTGTGCATCAAAATTTTCGAAAATTCGTGTCTTTGTTCTTCTGAAAGTTAAACCCCATCATAAATATTCACTCAAGAGGAAAATATTCAACCAAAACGTAAAACCTCTAAACAACGTAAATGTCCAAACAAAAAAGTTCGAGAGAGCTTTGCCAACAAAAAAAAAAATAAATCAGATTTAAGGTATATTTCAAAAAGAAATTTTTTTTTATTGTAATTTTTTATTCTCTGGAAATTCATAAAATTTTATTTATATTAAACGACTGAAGCAATTTGCACGATCATCATAAAAAAGGATTTTTATTCTTTTATTCTATATTTTACTGCTGCGGCTTTATCCTTGACTCATCCTTCTCGCTGTTTTGTGATGTGGAATAACATAGGGTGTTGTGGCACTTGAAGTTCAGTGATGACTATAGGTATTTTTTAATTTTACCTTAAACGAAAAAAAGTGCAAGGATGTTTTGGGGTTTTGTTTTTGCTTATGACCACTAGGTTTATAAATATTTTGCTACAGGGATGCTTTCATTATATAATTTAAACGCCAAACAAATTATTATTTGAATTAACGAAGGATGGGCATATATTTATATATTTTTGTTTATCCTTTTTGTAAGCATCCGCGGCAGTTGAGTATTTTGTGTAGACGAATTTGTTTTTTTGTGGTTTTCCATGAATATTTTAACGAGGGCGCAAGTTGTATGGGAGATTTATTTAAAATCGACACGCAGCTGGGATGTGTAATTTTAATCCTTCGAATGAGTTCATACACTCCGCGATGGCTGATTGAGGTCACTCTGTTTAAAATATTTTCCACACGATACAGATACCCAAATATTGTACTCTGGGAAAAAAGACTCCATATAACCTTATTCGCTTAGTATAGGAAGTTTTTTGTATCCGAAAAATTTAAGTTGTAATTAAATGTGATTCAAGTTAACTAGCATTGAGTGTTTATGTAGCTTTGATGTCCTGGGGGCCAAAACACGGGAGCAAAGAGCGTTCATATCATTAAATTGCGCGCCCCGGTGAAAGGACCTGCTCGTACATTGTAATATGCTTCATTTAATCCTTGAAAAATATAACGATGACTGACAGGGTTTTTTTTTTCATTTTGCTTGTGAGAAAGATACAGACATTGAGCGGTAGGTGTAGGATGGATGAATTGATGCTACATGATGCATGGCACAAAAAGATTGAAGCCCTGCGCTGTATACTGCAGAGGAATTACATACATATATCTTTCAGTGATGTTGTTGTTTTTGTTCTTGTTGGTTTGAGCTAATATTTTTACCTTTTGCAATGTAAAAAAAATCTCCAATTCATGTTCACACGTCAAGAGTTGCATTGTGTACGCCATCACGCAAGAAAAAAGTAATATTATGTGTAACATGCCGATGAGACGGCTTAAAAAACTTACTGTTAGGCTTTTGTTAAAATAACGTGCTTCTGTCCTAGAAGGAATTGAAAAGGTTCACAGACTTTACGATTGTATTGCTTATCGTTGAACAAAACACCAACAAAAGGGTTCTACACCATTACGAATAACAAAGGTTTAACGCTAAGAAAAATCTTCATTTTAATGAAAAATCATGAATCAATGATTAATTTTTATTTAGACACACGGATGTTTTGAGGCGGCCTTGTTGATAGGTAAATTAATTATTCTTCAATCTAACAATATGTAATTGTATGGTGAAGACCATAAGGGAAAGTTAAGTAATTCAAATCCAGGTCTTGATAGCTTAAAAGCTTGGCTTACATGTATAAAAACCCCTATTTTTACTTGTGAATGGATCAGTTTTGTTTCAAATCTATTTGAAACTAGCTGCCCCGGCAGACGTTGACAGACTTCGTTTAGTCAAGTCTCAAAAGTTATTGGCCCTTCGCAGAAATAAAACATATTTCAGAGTGATCACCTTAATTATAGATTTATGTCTCCATAATAAACAACGATTACTTACAAATATAAGTTTTCTCTTTTGTACATTGCAAGACTTTAGTAGTAGTAGTAATAATGGAGAATTTTCATTGAAATGCCTTATCGTACACGATATTTTTTGTTTGATTACCTGGCGCGTAAATAAATAGAGCTGTCGGTTTTCCGACGCGATAGCAGGTAACATACAACGGTCCATGAGAGAAGCATGGGTCTTCCAGATTGACGCCCCAAACACTCAACGACTGACGAGCCTGTGATTTATTTATGGTCATAGCGAAAGCAAGACGCACTGGAAATTGCAGTCGCTTAAATTCAAACGGTACGTCAGTTGGCACTATTGGGATGCGGAGTATCAACACATCCTCTCCCTTTTATTTTCCCTTTAGAATGGTTGCTTCGATAACATTGCTCAGTAATTTTTTCTCTGCTAGCCGTGTTCCATTACAAAGTCGCGGTTGATTGATATTCCGTAACATTATAACCACCGATCCTACATTTAATTGAAGAAATGGGGAGGCAATCCTGGAAAATCCAGATTTTACATTACCAATGTCAATGAGTTGTTTTGAAAATATTTCTCCAGATCGATCATTTTGCAAATTCGACACGCATATTCTTGCTCAAATTTAGTATCTTAATTTGTTTCCACAAAATAGAGGACTTCAAACATGCATTCAGTTCATCCGCTGGTGTAGACCGTGGAATAACTGGTAATGTTTGAAGAAAATCTCCTGCTAACAAAATCATAGTTCCACCGAACCGGTTTTGATTGTTTTGCAGATCTTTCAAAGTTATGTTTAATCCCTCCAAAGACTTTCTATGTGCCATCGTGCATTTATCCCATACTATCAATTTTCATTGCTGCAAGACCTTGCCATTCCCAGAGTTCTTCGAAATGTTGCAAGTCGGAGCTTCGTTTTTTTGAATATTCAATGGTAATTTTAGCGCTGAATGGGCTGTTCGACCGCCTTCCAACAATGTAGCTGTAATACCAAAGGAAGCAAGTGTGAGTGCAATTCCATTCTGTAAGCGAACTGTTGCTAAAATCAATGAAAATAAAAATGTCATTTCTGTACCACCAGGAGCATCCAAATAGTAATACCCTCCAGTTCCAGCATTTACAACTTTCATAAGTGTATCAAAGACATACTTTTGTTGTTGGTTCAACGGCGGAACATAATTCGAACCGATTCCCTGTTCGAGATCGAACAGTTTTTCACGTTGCAACTCTTGATTAAAAGCGTCGTGCATTGGGCGATTAGGCGCGGCCATATGTCTATAGAATTATTGATCTGTCGTTATAAATGAAGTTATTATTTCCTAAGGTATGAAGTTTACTTTTATTTGTGTTGAGTGAGTGTATTTCAATTAGCAACCAATTTTTTGTAACACAGTATTAACACGAAACTTTTAACAGTCACACACGCAATAAGAAGACATTAGACAGATTGACACCAACAACGTGCTGATCGCACGCCAAGTACCCTTTGACGGTGGACGTAGGTATTACTGTTTGTTGAAAAATAAGCTGAATTGGTCGAGCCGTTCTTAAGTTTTAAGCTTCGCAACATATTTGGCGATTCATTTTTATTTATATAGATAATATATTTTATATGACATGATGGGCTATTATGATTATTCCCTAAAAATAAAATAATTAAAGAAATTTCTATTTACCTGGTTTCGGTAGAAAGTTTGTACTACCTGTTAAGACTATTCCTACTTCCGATTTTATTGCAGACTTAAAACAAAATTAGAGGCCATGACGTTTCACAGAGAACCTAAGCCTAGTAACTTACAACTCTAAACTATTTGTGTGTGGGTGTTTGGAGAAATGGAGGGGACCTTCAAATTCTGCGTATTCCGAACGGCTTATCGGCAATAAATTTGTCAATTACTCACAAGTAGTAGTACACCCCTGAAAAACTTCTTTTTTTTTGCAGCGACTGAGAATCGAACTCAAGATCCCGCGTGATAGTCCAACGCGCTAACCATTATGCAAAAGTTGGAATAAATTATTTACGATTTTGCTAATCTAACTTAAAAAGCAATGAGAGGTCTTACGGAATTCTCGTCAAAGATACTAAAATAACATTAGACTTTCTTAAAGAACAATGATGTCAACTTGGGTTTCCCAAGTGTTTAATTTGAAACTGCTAAGCGATAAGACTATGCTCTTAAGCCAGAAAAGTTTTCTTTTTGAGCAACTCTGTTATTTTTAAGCCTTTGGCTTAAGATCCAACAATTTTGGATGACAGTTCGTTTTGATGCATGTTGATTTAAAAGTAAAAATGATGACAGAAAGTATAGCAGAAAGATTATTTTGTTCTTTTTTTTTGTCACGGTAATTGTACTACTCGTATTTGAGTTTTGTAATGCCAACAAACAAACAATGAATTAATTAACACCATGAATATAAATTTATTGATTTGATATACCTTTTTATTAAATAAATGTACATTTGTTTTTTAAATTTGTTCTATTAAATTAGTAGATCCTTTTACTAAAATAATGAACGGGGTTTTTTAAATAAAAGGGCTATTTCTGCTGGCTTAATATAAATCAGGCATCATATTAAACCTACGCGATTGACAAAATACCATTATTTTTGCAATATATGGTATAATATAAAAGCTGTTATAAAAAGAAACAAACTATTTCATGAGTAGAAATTATGGCCAAAAACCCTACTTACTTACTTACTTAACTGGCTCCCGATCCATGGTGGGTCTCTGCCTGAGTTATTGCGGTCTTCCATCGGTTGCGATCCTTCGCGAGCTTCCTCCAGTCGTCGGGACCAAGCGCTCCTGCGTCTGTGACCGCCTGGTCCCTGTAGCGGAGCTTCGTTCTTCCTCGTCGTCTCGAACCTGGGGGCTGGGATTCGAAAATTTTCTTGGCTGGAGCGTTGTTGTCCATTCGCTCGATGTGATCGAGCCAGTGTAGTCGACGTGTTTTGGCTTTTTGGACTACATCCACATCTTGGTACAGCTCGTATAATTCACGATTGAATCTTCTCCTCCATTCGCCCTCTTCGCATATAGGACCAAATATCCGCCGAAGAATTTTTCTCTCGAAAGTGCCCAGTATCAATTCCCCTTTTTACTTGCGATATAGGTACTATAGGGCAAGTTCTGCATTTGGAAAAAAAATCGAACTCGAGATTTTGATCAAAGTTGACATTACGATGATAGCGAAGACGAAAAAAGTGGGTCCGACAATTCCGTCTGTCTGTCTGTCTGTCTGTCTGTCTGTCTGTCTGTCTGTCTGTCTGTCTGTCTGTCTGTCTGTCTGTCTGTCTGTCTGTCTGTCTGTATGTCTGTACCTCGATCTAGAGCCTAAGCCACTGGACCTATTTTCTTCAAACTCGGTAGTTATGGGTCTTCGGTGATTCCCGAGAGGGAAAATAGAAATTATTGTTTTAGCTCTAAAACTAACGGTACCCCCCATACACCCGTAATGCAAAATCTTATTTATCTGGAAAACGACTCTAACGATTTTGATAAAAAAAATTAGGTGTGATATTATGGACATGGACCACATTTTGATAAAAAAAAAATTTGGGGCAAAATGTTATTAACGGTAGTTGTCATAGAACCGTTTTTTTGATTTTCGACTTTCTCATTAACGGCTCTAACGATTTTAACCAAAAATTTTCAGCAGGAGTCCCCCTAAGTTTAAAATAATATTGTATATAAAAATATTCGAAAAATTGTTTGTTGGGTTTTTTTGTAAAATTTTTTTTTTTTGAAAAATCAATATCTTCAAAACCTATGAACGATTATTTTTTGAAATTATTTCCTAAAACCAATATTATTAAATACTTAAAATTCGCATCCCACATTTTTTTTTTGAAAAATTTTAAAGAAATTTCTTATATAAAAAATTTATTTTATAATAAAACGATTTTTTAAAGTTTGTTTGCATAAATTCATACTTTTCTAGAAATCAATTTCATTTTAAATTCATGTTTTATATTTATAAAATGTATCTTAAATTCCAAAGTACTTTTACATAAGAGCAAGTTCGTGCGATCCAGTCGTGCATTTTATTACTTATCGTCCAGCACTCGGCGCCGTAAAGTAGAACTGGTAAAAATAGCGTTTTGTATAGCGTGCACTTTGTCTTTCGAGAAAGGAGTTTTGAACCCATTTGTTTGTCCAAACCGAAGTAGCAGCGGTTCGCTAGGGTAATTCTTCGTCGGATTTCCACTAAAGTGTCATTCGTGGGGTTGATGTTCGTTCCGAGATAGGTGAACTCCTTGACTACCTCGAAATTACTGCTACCAATAGTCACGTTTTGTCCTAGGCGAGGCAGGCTTTGTTTGTTGATAGCATATACTTTGTTTTGTCCTCATTAACTTCAAGACCAACGCGTTTCGCCTGTTCATCAATAGCTGTGAACGCTTCTAGCACAGATCGCTTGGAGCGGCCGATGATATCGATGTCGTCCGCATATCCAAGCAGTTGGGAAGACCTGTTGAAAATAGTGCCTTCCAGGTTAACACCACTCTTGCGCACTATCTGCTCCAGGATTAGGTTGAAGAAATCACATGAAAGCGCATCTCCTTGTCGGAAGCCTGTACATGTCTGGAATAGCTCGGATGAGCTGTTACCCATTTGCACGTTGCACCTCGTATTTTGTAACGTCATGCGGCATAGCTGGATCAGTGTTTTCGGGAACTCGAGTTCCGACATCTCCAATAGGAGCTCTTGGCGACTTATGCTATCATATGCGGCTCTAAAGTCGATGAAAAGATGGTGGGTCTCGACTTGAAATTCGTTGATCTTTTCCAGGATTTGCCGCAATGTGACGATTTGGTCTATCGTTGATCTGGCTGGCCTAAAGCCACACTGGTACGTGCCGATTATATGGTTGCAGAAAGGTTTTAGACGCTCACATAGTACGGTGGATAGGATCTTGTAGGCAACATTAAGCAGGGATATGCCCCTGTAGTTTTTGCAGGACATAGGATCGCCTTTTTTGTAGATTGGGCATATGGAACTATTTGACCAGCCGTCGGGCTTACTTTCCTCCTCCCACACTTGGTTGATGAGCTGATGCATGCACCCTATCAGGACATCTCCTTCATACTTAAAGAGTTCCGCAGGTAGGCCATCCGAGCCTGCCGATTTGTTATTCTTAAGCTTGCGGATTGCTTTCTTAACCTCTTCAGTACTGGGTAGTGGGACTGGATCTTCATCGACTGGTCTTATGCTTCTTTGCCCCCCTGTGGTTTCGTCTAAATAATGTCCATTAAGCAGCTGCTGGAAATGCTGTTTAAACACGTCTACAATTCCCTGAACTTCGGTGACTAGGTTCCCTTCGCTGTTTCGAAGAGCTTGCGTTCCGGTCCTATAACCTGATGCCAGTTGTTTGGCTGTTTTGTAGAACCGGTGGGTATTTGTGGCGGTGCTAAACACCTCGAGATACCTGAGCTGAGAAGCTGTGACTGCTCTTTTCTTTCTGCGCAGGGTTTTTTGTCTTTTCTTCTCTTTTCACGGTACTCCTCTTTTGGTACTCTTGTTTTACGTTGCCGCATTTGCAAAAACCAGAAACCCTGCAATCCAAAAAGTCTGTAGAAATGTTTGGTCATTTGTCAAGAACGTACAAAATTCAACTTCATCCTCGGTTCCAACGCTCAGCTATACAACGACAATTCGATAACTAGCTCTTCAGATAAGGCAGATGTATCTACTCCCAGTTCCTACTAGCCCCACGTTACCTGATAACAACATTGCCCATCCTGTACTTACGAATGTAAGTCATTTAATGGGAAAGGTATATTTCCGCAGTCGTTCAGTTGCAAAAGCCTTTAGAGATCTTGATATATACAAATCTGCTGTTTCTGATAGTATACCCCCCATTCTTCTGAAATAGTGTTCTTCATCGCTGACGAAACCATTACGTAGGCTTTTCCATCGCACTTACTGCTTTGTAATCATCTCTAGAAGATGGAAAACGGCATTTGTCCAGGATGTTTCTAAGATAGGCGAGCCTTCCTCTCCTTCCTTCTATTGACAAATTGCACCTACGTCCCTTCTTTCCAAGGTCATGGAATCGCTGATCAACTACATATCAGCTCAAGAAATATCTCGAAGATCAAAAGTTTTGAATGACCGGTAATACGGCTTTCGCAGCAATCGTTACAGTGGTAAAACACATCTTTACATTGCTTTTGAGAAAGTAAGATTATTGCGCTTGATATTTCTAAGGTATTTGATAGAGTTTGGCACCAGGCTCTCTTATCGGAAATGGGTGCGTTTGGCATCAACGAAACCCTTATTCGTTGGATTAGAAATTACCTCCTAGATCATTCAATACATGTTTTATTGGACGGTTTCAAGTTTGATTTTCTCAAAATAAATTCTGACGTTCCTCTGTACTCCGTTTTGTCTCCGACTCTCTTCCTAATTGTTATAAATAATGATCTCTTGTCTGATACTTATAATTCACGTCATTGTTTTGCCGACAACTCTACCCTCAGCTTCTCATACTCAATCTCAAATTCACGGCCATCACCCTCGGAAGTGAAATTGGTATCGTACGAAAAGCGCATTAAACTCCGATATTTACAGCATTTTAAAATGGGGTATATAAAATCGTGTGGACTTTAATTGTTCGAAAACTCAACTTTGTCTATTGTCGTTGAAGCAAAATGTACCCCTTATGTCATTGTCGTTAAATGGAACTTGCATCGGAGAAGCCGGAAAGTTGTCCGTAATCGGTATGTGTGTCAACGACAATCTCCTTGGAATGACCACATTCTCGAGACCGCAAAAACGCTGCTAAATGCTTATGATTCCTATATCGATGTCAACACTCTGATCTGGCTACAATTTATAAGGCGTTTATACGTTCAAAACGCGAGTATAACTCACATCTTTGGGCAGGTGCTGCACAAACTTCTCTGCACTTATTGGATATAATTCGGAACTGATAGGAACAGAGCTATCATGGATTCCCATCTTTTGATTGTTATATTGCTTCTTTCACAAGCAATGTTCACTCGAAGTAGCCAGTTCACCCATGATACTCGTTTCACTAGAAATACTCATCATTTCATCCTTGAGGCTAATTTTGGACGTACCGTCAAATATAGAGATTCGTTTTTTTAGTCGCACAATCCTATCATGGAATAATTTAACCGTCACGGTTTTCTCTTGCCATTTCAATTTGCAAACATTCAAGACATTTAAGCTTAGCAGCGGATGTGAATTATATAAAAAAATATTTTCTCCATTTATCATCACATCGTAAACAGAATATATTCACAAACAACAAAAAATTATCAAATAGTACAATTTTGTTTACTTATTCAGTGTACCTATATTATTTTTCACATTTTTGTTTTTGAACAAACACATTTATTTCATTTAAATGCCAACTGATTAATTCAGAAATAAATAAAACAAATTAAGATAGACAACAAAAAATTAAATTATTTTGTATAGCAATAAGCAATTAATTGCGTGAAAAAAAAATAAATATTTCATAAAAAACACTTAATTCATTTATATCTACGCCCAGGTGACACAACCTCCTCCTACTACTCAAACAAAAATAAAAAAGCAAATAATCACCACCTAATTTTTATATGCGCTCAAATTATTTTGGTCTGCGCCATCCTTAATTAGTGTTAAAATGTTTGAAATTTCAAAATTTGTTGAAATACATGAATTTAATGAAACGTGTTATTTGTTTTTTTAATAATCGCCCAACGCATTGGGTGATGTACGTTTATCTCTCAAATGAATCTCCCATTTCTGTGTCGATTCGATAGATAGCCACAATATGCAAATGGTCGGGGCCAATTACTGGGGGGGCTCCAAGTAATATACATATGTATGTACATACATTTGTTTTTTTTTTGCTCTAAAAATTAAAAATGCAGGTTTAGTTTAGTTGTAATTTAGGAAAACCGTTATGAAAAATTAATCGATGCCTTATGGAGATGCATATATATAAACAAAATACCGACATTATCCAGCTGAGTAAAAAGTCTCTATCTCAGAGCATCTCCACCGGACACAACCGACTGGTTTACCACAAGAAAAAGATGTAACTCAGTATGGACGACTTATGCAAAGTATGCGGTGACGAGGAGATACTTGAGGATACTCCTAACCTCACTACTTGTGTCACTGCACTGCACTATATTATCTGAGAAACAGGCTCAGTGAGTTGATGGGGCTAATATATGGGTATAATCCTCTTGAGGAAAGGGGCAGCCCCTTCGACATTTTTAGCAATCCTGATCAAACAAACAGACATAATATACACCAACCACTTATTAAACTCATCTACTAGACGTTCCTATGATCCACATGCTTTTACGGGTCTAGTGGAGAGTTGATTTCTCAAGTGGGGATAAAGGGAAGGATCACACCCTCAACAGGCGTCTACTTATCCTCAACCAGGTGATTATGTGACGACAAACATCTCTTCATTGACTTAGAAGTACCCTCCGACATTTCAGGTTATAGCTTGCTGAAACTCATCAACACCCTTAACGGGCTTGAATGACATATGATTATATAAGGTTTCAATACATGGGAATCAAGATCCCTACGGTATCACAACGGATCTACATTGATCTGAGTGTGACTTTAACTAGATCAACTGTCAGCCCATTAACCTGTCCTAAGGAAATACATGCAGGAATAATTCTTTAAAAACTTTAAAAAGACAATATACTCCAAACCATCCTATTCATATTTCCGATATTGGCGAAAAAGAACATGACAAATACGAATTTTAATCAAAATCATTAAAGGCGTTTTTTGAGAAAATTCGAAAAAGATACAAAATTGTTGTACGACAACTGGTGGATAAAACCAAAATCCAAATCCGTCCTCTGCAGAATGACACAAATGCTCACAAATTTAAAATTGGTTCATTCGTTTATGTGATCCACTGATACTCAGGTTCACAGACGAACAGATACACGCGCTAAAGAACGGTATGACAAAAACAACGGTTTTTAAAATTGTATTTTAAAGTTCTAAAGTTAAATTTTTAAGAGCTGTCTGCAGGTGATAACCAGAAGCTCCTGTGAGGTCTGTTTCTTGAAATATTTCCATCCAAAGTGTTTTTACTGAAATATTCCAGAACCACGCCTTGTAAGGGGTTAAAATCTTTGGAACCCACCAAGGCGGGCCACGTGAGGTACTGTTGTCCAATAATGTACTGCTAGTTCATAAAGAACCAAATATGGTGGGATTAAGATGATTTTGGTGGTATTTAATTCTATTGAGAGTTAGTTTTAGGGACCGAAAAGTTGTTGCCACCGTGTCAAGAGTATTTTCGACATTTATCTTCTTAGAGTAATAATCCCCAGGCCGTATGGTAAAGCACTATAACTGGTAATGATATCTGAATATAAATATTAAGAAAGGTGCAGGCAAACCAGTCCTCTAAGGTTTGAGATCGATTCCCAGTTGCTGCCGCCTTGAAGCAAAAAATATTTAATCAGAGGAAGTGAAAAATCCTCTAAAAGTATCTCCAGTCTCTAGTCTAGTGCTTCTGATATTGGCTGAAAATGTAAGTAACCTCTAGCAATACAAGTTGTATTGGTAGGTTTCAAGTCTTAAATTCACAAAATAAATGCTGGTGTGCCCCAGGGCTCCGTTCTGTCTCCGACTCTCTTCCTTATATTCATAATTGATCTTGTTTCTGAAACTTCTAGTCTATTAAACTGTTTCGCTGAAGACAGTACCCTCAGCTTCTCACATTCGTTTTCAGATTCACATACAAGTGCTTTGGATGTGGAACTTGAACGGTAGCGTATGATAAACTCATTAAATTCTGATCTTGACAATGCCAATGGGGAATCAAAAACCAAGTAGAATTTAATGCTTCCAAAACTCAATGCTGTCTTCTGTCGTTAAAACGAAACCCACCCCGCCTGCCACTAGCTATGAGTGCAGTTGCATTGAGGAAACCAAAAAACTTTCAGTAGATACTCGGTATGTGTATCACAGACCACCTTTTGTGGAACGATCACATATTTGATGTCGCCAAAAATGCTGCTAAATGTTTAGGTTTCCTTCGGCGATGCAAGAAATTGTTCACTCCTTTTAATCTAGCTGTAATATATAAAGCCTTTATTCATCCAAAACTCGAGTACAATTCTCATGTTTGGGCAGGTGCTCCAATAACCCACTTAAGTTTTTTAGATAGGATACAGAGAAGAGCTATGAAAATGATAGGTGACAGAAATATAACGGAAGCATTTGCAACTCTCGAGCACCGCCGCAATGTTTCATGCCTTTCATTGTTTTACCGATATTTTCATAAACAAAGCTCTACTGAAATAGCCAGTTGCATCCCTCCCCAAAAAGAATTCAACCGCGATACTCGTACTTCTAGGAATGTACATCAGTTTACCCTTGAGCCCAACTTCGGACGTACTGCGGAGTATAGAGATTCTTTTTTTTAGCCGAACTGCACGAATGTGGAATGCTTTACTCGGCTCTGTTTTTCCCTTCCATTTCGATATTCAGAGGTTCAAAACCAATGTGCATTGGTTTCTCCTCTTTAATCCTTCCCTGTTTTCCTTACGAAACTTGCACAGAGAAATGGTTAAAGTCTTGTGAAGATGCATACATAGATACTGAACTGGCTCTCACCTCTTTCTTTTTTGTGTTTTGGTCAGGGCCTTCAAATATTCTAATTCGGCACTGCACTGCTGCAGTCAGTACCCCCCAGTGGCACAGTGGCAGCAACTGCATCACTCAAGGCCAATGCAAATTTTAAATGCCAAAACGAAACGACAGTTTGACTGTCAAACAAATACATCTTCACAAACTTGTACATAAATACAAAATTAACGATATCACTGATAAAACTGACAGTCAGCCGTCTGTCAAATTAGATCCCACTGGCGCTGGTAGCTGATGGTGGTATTTTGTGAGTGAGTGAATTTATATAAATTGTATATCTCAGATTTATTTTAAGATATCTCAATATACTACATACACACATTTATATACATAATTTAATTAACATATAAATGTATGAGGGAGAATTAATGTCAATGAAATTCAAAAATGAATGAGAAGAAAGAAAAATACAAAAACCGAATGCATTTTATTGCGTTGTAAAAATGTAAATGTAGATAATTATAATGTGTCCTGTGTGTCATTGGATTTTCTCGGCTCAGATAAACAACAGCTCCTCTTCGATCAATTCAAGAGCATTGCCAAGGATTTGTAAGCTGTTTTTTTTGTGTTAAACAGAAAATAATGAGTGTGAATATTCAAGTTGACATTTCAAATGCCAAGTCATGTACATATTCTATAAAATGGAATCTGTTTCCAACCGTAAGATCCCTTAAATTGCGGAATGTGTTTTACATGGCATTTAAAAGTATATCGCTCATTAAAAAGCACAGCGTCATAAATCAAGAATCTGTCCTTTTTTAGAAAATCCAAATAAAGCTTAAAAAAAGTAAAGGTTCTTTTCTAAGGATCCAAGTTCTTTTGATAGTTTTCCAAGTTTTACTTGAGTCTATTTCTATTTAGAACTGTAAAAACTCGGAACCTGAAGAGCCATACGCCATACCTACTTTTAATAAATCTAATTACATAGTTGCATGTTTGTATCTTTTGTAATAAAATATCTACCTCATAATATTTCACCACATTTCGAGAAAAATACGCTAATACGTTTAGTTAGCCGTGCTCAAGTTGGAAAAGAAAATTTTCAAAAAACTGTATGTATTTTGATTTTGAAAATAATACTCAAATCTTCTACAAAAAATACTTAGCGATACTTATGAAAAGGTTCTTTTATTTTCTTGAAAATTTTTTTAAAGTCCTCGAAATTGGAACAAATGAAAATGCATTACGAAATGGTAAATAATTCTTCATATGTTCAAGTCACCTTCGAATTTTAAAAATTATAGTTATAAGAACATGGAATAAATTGGAGAAATTTTTTAAATGCGTTCAAAACATAGAAAGCTCCTCAATAACCGGCAGAATGACTTTCATAGCAATAGGTCTACTGGTGGTGTGATGGTATGTCTCAGTGGCAAAAATCTTTAAGTTGATTCCAATTCGTTAAATACTAACGTGAACAATATTTTTACTCGTACTTATACTTATACTTATTAACTAACTTAATTATTCTAAGCTATTAAAGAACAAAGTTTTTAGTTTAATGCATTTCAGATACTTGTACGACTAAATCTGAAATTTGACTGACTCAGAACTGATGGGGATGATATTGACCCATTAATAATTCCAACAATAAAACAAAATTGCAAATACCTTCTATAATTACTGAGTGAAGGAAGGCTTATTAAAGCGAGTCTTTGAGAATAAGGAGGAAGTGTGATTGCTTGTGACCACGGAAGAAAACGAAGGCAGAAACGCAAAAATCTTCTCTGAATTGCTTCAAGTCTTGTTATATAAATGGAGTAGTAGGGTGACCATACTACACAACTATATTCAAGTACAGGTCTTACAAATGAAACAAAGAGAAGCTTAAGAAGCTTAATGGTCACGAAAATCGAGGCCAAATCTCTTTATAAATCCTAGGACCCTGTTAGCTTTTTTAACTATGTAGTTTAAATGATCATTAAAAGTTAACTTAGGATCAAGAATAACTCCTAAGTCAGAAAAAACGGAGACTTTACTTAAAAGATATACATCAAACGTATAATTAAAAACAAAAGGAACTTTTTTGGACGTAAAACTCAAATTTTTACACTTGTCAACATTTAAAAAAAGACGATTTTTATTGCAATTTCCCTAAATATTAGCAAGTCTCCTTGCAAAAGTAAACAGTGAAAAGTAGATTCAATACTTTTCAAAAGCTTAATGTCATCAGCATCAACCGAGTCATTTATAAATAAAATGAATAAAATTGGACCTAAATGGCTACCCTGAGGGACGGCAGAGTTGACAACAAATTCATTCGAATACTCATTACGAAATACAACACTGTAAATTCTCTTTTTTAAATACGATAAGATCCAATTTGAGAAATTGTTGTTAAAACCTTGTTTGCTTAGCTTTAAAATTAATGTATTATGACACACTTTGTCGAAGGCTTTACTAAAATCCTTACATCATTTTGAATAAAGGCAGCGTACTGCTCTCGATATTTAAAAGCATTTGATAGAGTTTGGCATTAATCCATCTTATCGAAAATGCATGCATTTGGTATTTCCTCTTTTTGAATTAGAGACTACCTTTTCGAAACGCTATATACAATGCTGTTGTGCCACAGGGATCCGTTTTGTCTCCAACTCTGTTTCTCATATTCTTCATTGATATTTTTTCTGAAACTTATAATGCATCAAATCATTTTTCTGACGGCAGTACTCAGTTTTTCAAACTCGTTTCCAGATTCACGTCCTTGTCCTCCGGATATGGATTTAGAACAGCAGCGCATGAAAAGCTCATTAAGTTCTGATCTCGATAGCATTGTCAAATGGGGAACAATAAACCGATCAGAATTTAATTCTTCAAAAACTGTTTTAGCGCAAGCCACCCTCCACGTCGCTATCTATATGTGGCCTTTGCATGGAGGAAACCAAACAGTTCTCAGTATGTGCATCACAGACCAACTTGATTAGAATGATCATTTATTCGACGATTCGCCAAGAACGCTGCTCATTATTTATCAATATTTATAAATATCTTATTAATGGCTGTAAGATTCGCTTAAATTTCCTACCTGCGATGTCCTAAGTTATTGAAATAAAACTCATGCATTTTGATTTTTCGGAAAACTACAGGTTTTACTAGCAAAATTTCTTATGCTTAGACTATGACTAACTTGTTCTATCAAAGGGCACGGTAGTGCCCAGCCAAGTTCTGGCACTACACCCTTTTTACAGGAATAAACTCAGGTGATTTTTGATTTATATTACAAAGTAGCACTTTTGAATGATATCTATAAATTAAATTGTATTCCATAACCTTACAGCTAAGACTTAAAAGCTTAGCCACATTATAGCTATGAACAATGAGAGTAATATTTTTTGTGATTCAGTTGTTCATATTTTGTACACTAAATATTTAAATTACAGCATAAGTTACTTGAAAATTTTCAAAAACTCAATATCACAAAACACTTTTTACTGAAAACACCCAAAACCTACTTTACTATTACTACACTTACCCTTAATCATAACCAAAACTTTTTAGCGTAGTTCATCAATCAGACACCTACATACATATGTATGTATGTTCATATATGTGTGCACCTAAAAAGAATCTTGAAACTATCAACTTGCTCTCTAAAAGCAATGGTAACGGAAGGTACTTGTGTTCCTCCTCGCCTGCATCTCTCTTTCTCGCTATATGTCTTTCTCAATTTGTTCATCTATGTACGTATTTTAAAACATTAAAAAATGAACTCACTTTCAATTCAACACCTGAGCAATTGTGATATTGGGAGCAGCGCTCATTAAAAGTAAAATCCCATGACTTTGTAAGATTTTCAAGAGAATTTCTCAACTACCTACATTGGCAGATGTAAACTTTTAGTAGTAGCAGCCAGATGATGAAAAATCCCTCCATCTACCTGTAAATAAAAATATGCACATGTTAAACAAGGATAAACTTGTTGAAGGAAGCTTAAATGGGTAGTAAATTTTGTATTCTTCTTCGAGAAAGTCCTTGTTGATTTCTTAGCACTCGACAGCAACGGGCAACTACAAAGAAGTAGGTACCTACGTCTTCAGTACACTATTCATTAGAAACAGTGTCAGTTCAAGGATGATGATGAAGATGATGCTTAAAGGATATTTTAAAACCATATTTGTTTAACACACAATGTGAACAACACACCTTCCATCACCTGCATCTACACGGTCGAAAACGAGAACGTTAAAGATTTTGTATATTTATCTGGCAGTATACGAGCAAATACCAAAGATACTTACAAGAATTATTTACTCAAATGTTTTCGGTTGTTTTTGAAGATTTTATGTGAGTTTTTAAAAAGAATTAAACGGAGCACCGCTGCGGTGCACTGAATTGCAAAATCTCATAACTTATTTATGTACTTGTAGTCGAAAAAAGTAAAAAAATAATATTTTTCAAGTCTTTATTTGAAGATCTTTTAAAATTATCTTGGGCACACAAAACAAAATTGTATCATTTTCTCAGTTTTACTGTGAAAATATTGTAGAAAATTATGAGATTTGGTTGTTTTATTTTTAACGGTAAGTTCACTAAAAAAAAAAAACAGAAAATTGAGAAATCGTACGAATGGTGTTTTAAAGTTTTCTATTTACTCGCAAAATAATTTTGCCGTTTCCTTTTTCTAATTTATGAGTTATATTGGTTTACACTTAAAATCTTAAAATTCAAATCTTTGATAGCGGTCTTATTGAAATTTTTGGAGTGAGTTTTCAACATGCACGTCAAAAATTATACGAGGGCAAATCTCTCCGAATCCCAAAATAAGGAACGTGTGGAACTCAGAATACAAGTGGGAGAACTGAAATTTTTTCTCCTTGACATTGGATAATTATTTTAGAAATTATTGATCCTTAGCAACGGTGCTCAAGAGTTTTAAATGTTATTCCCCTGACACCTATTTTTTTAAAAGCTCTCTTTCGGATTCTATCCAAGAGACTCCAGTGGGTTATTGGAGCACCTGGCCAAATATGGAAATTGTACTCGAGCTTTGGACGAATAAAGGTCTTATAGATTAGAGCCAAATCAGAAGGACTGAAACATTTCTTGCAACGTCGAAGGAAACTTAAGCACTTAGCAGCGTTTTTGTCGACCTGGAATATGTGGTCATTCCACACAAGTTGGTCTGTGATGCATATATTGAGGATTGAGAGCCATTCAGTTTCCTCAATGCAAGTGCCATTTATAGAAAACGACATGGGAGTGGCTGGCACTTTAACAACAGCATTAAGTTTTTAAAGTATTGAATTCCGCGCGGCTTGTTGTTCCCAATTTGACAATGCTATTAAGGTAAAAACTTAATGAGGTTTTTATACGCTTTTGTTCTAAGTCTATACCCAAAAGACAAGGACGTGAATCTGTAAGCGAATTTGAGCAGCTGATTACTGCCGTCAGAAAAATAACTTAATGGATTAGAAGTTTCAGACAATATATCATTGATAAATATCAGAAAAAGAATCGGAGACACAACGGAGCTCTGCGGCACACCACTATTTATTTTATAAATTTCAAACTTCAAATCATCCATAACACAACTTATATTGAGCGGTTCGAAAGGTAGTTTCTAATCCATCGAAGAAGAGATTAATCAATACCAAATGCAAGCTTTTTCGATAAAAACGCTTAATGCCAAACTCTATCAAATGCTTTTGAAATATCAAGTGCAATAATCTTACTTTATCCAAGACTATGTTCACTGTTAGGTGAGATATGCCATCAACTCGCCAGTTAACCTATTGCTGCGAAAGGCATACTGCCGGTTATTAAGAAGTTTTCGTCTGATAACTTATCAGAGTTTTCATGACCTTAGAAAGAAGGGATGTAAGTGCAATTGGAGGATAAGTTGATAAGCAACCTTATTACGTACATGATGTATACGGCGAGGCCATTGTGAGGGAAGAAAGGGGACAATAAACTATCACCAGACAGGCTGAATTTCGTATGATCAGAATTTTCACACACCTGGGTTTCACTAAGTGCCAAAACCGCTTGCCTGTTTTTTACAATATGGGCATACAGCAGACATTTTTCCTAAGCCCTCGAATGTTACTGCAATCAACTCTAAACTCATTCAACATTACAAAAAAACAAACATAAAAAATCAAATCAGACAATTAACTAAACTGATATCGAGTTTAGATCCCCAAAATAACTTCACAATACAATTTATTATTAGTGTTATGCCTTTAAGGTAGTCCTTTAGTTCAATCAGTTACACACAATTTATGCAATGACGAAACTAAAGCAAACTTTGGGTGAAAGAGAAATAAGGAAAATTTACCGCTCGCTGTGATAGTTAATTATCGCACCTTTACTGAGTCACACTTTGACTTTTTTTTCACGCGGCGTGGAAATTTTTTTTCAGCCAATTTTTGCATTTTTTAATTATTTATTAACAAAACTATTACTTATCTCTTTATTTGTTTATTTTTTTATTTTTTATTATTTAGATTATATATTAGCTTTTATTTCTTACCATTGATTTAAGTTGATTGCAAAGTTTAATTGACAAACCATAATTATTATTGCATTGACTTTAATCAAACTTCGCATAATCAATTACTACTATAATATATATTTAGAAGTAAAAATATATCTCTCGTTTTGTTTAAAATTCCATAGAGAAGAACTAATATGTAGGGTTGAAATAGTGTTTGAACATTCATATTGTTAAGCAAGAGTATAACTTGTCTTTGAGTCAATAGCCGCATTTTATTATCGCCAATGATCCATATAGATTAACCCTTCAAAATAAAACGATACGGATCTTAGTGACAGTTGTGTTGTATGCTCATCTCCATTTTGCTTATGTTTGTTGATTTTTCAAATAATTCTTGTAATAAAAAGCCATCAACTCGCCAGAGAAAGAAAACAATTTTTGGATATTTGAAATAGATCCAGATAGAGAACAGGATCCCAAATTATTTTTGTAATACCTACATATGTATTTAAAATTAATCCAGATCCGGATCCACATATGTAGATCCGTGGATAATAAAACGTACCTTACGAGTACGTCGCTTCCAAAAGCATTCCTTCTTATTTCTTTAAGAGTCGGGCATTTTCCGATAAAGTGATGGATAATATCTTACCTTTCACCTCAGTTGCACAAGGAGCATATAATGGGTAAATTCTTTTTATGTGGCATGAAATTCAGTTGCATAAGTTCTCCCTGCAGCTTAACCATCACTGATATTTGTAAATGCATTCTTCTCTTTTAAGTTATAATTTTGTTGACAGTAGAGCTGTCTGTCAAATACAGTGGTGGTCCAGTATAACGAATGCCGATATAACAAATGATCGATATTCCGAACACTTTTTTCAAGTCCATAAATTGAAAGAAACTCTTGACTGTAAATGTGTTAATATCTACTTTAGGATAATATTGAAAGATACATACACAATTTTCCATTACTTAATTGTTTTTTTTTTTACTTGCTTTGTTGTATCCTACGTATTCGTCTTCGTGCATGTAAGCAGGTGCTCAAATTTTCCAGATTTGTAGTCGAATTTTTTGTTGTTTTACGTTTTGTGGCGTCTGGAATATTTTACATGTTCTCTCACTTTCATGTCTGAGGATGGTATTCCTCTGTCAGCTCTCCGTAATCAAAACGATATGATCGTTGTAGTAAATACGGTGGCTCTTATGAGAAATATTTTCCCAGAGGTAAACACAATTTTCAATTGCAAAAACTGTTTTGTAAGCTATGAAATCTTACATCAGTTTTTCAGACTGAATTCACTACACATGACTTGGAGTCCTGGAATAATGCAGATGGAGTAATCCTTCAACCCGAAAATATTGGTAGCAACAATGTTGAAGAAATCGAAATTGTGGATAATGATAGCGATGAAAATGCTAGCTCAGAAACTGAAGTTCAAAGAGTCGGAATTTTCGACAATTACATCCAATGGGCAGAATAAAATGGCATTGAAAACTCTAAAGTCTTAATTCTTAATTTACGGCAGAGGCATTCAATCATAACATTCAACGCCCAAAAAACACAAACGCATATTGACGATTTTTTTCTTAAATATGAGTACAAATATCTGTATGTACTATTTATGTACATAATTTGAACAAAATTAATAAGTCTATTCCTAATATCTATATGAAAATGAAGTTAAATATGATTTTTTTTTTTGTTCTTTTAAATGTAGTATGAAATAAAATAATGAAAATAACATATTCGATATAACGAATTGACTCTGGACATTATATCATTCGTTATACTGGATCACCACTGTATTTCTCTCACTGATATCAATCCACTGTGGAAATGAGATGGCAAAGAGAAGTTTTTAACCCTTTATGACAAATTGTATTTAGCTTAAGCTCCAAACAGTAGTGTATTTTAGTCCTTATGACTTGAAATGCTATGATGCGATAATCCTGTTTCGTACATGATAATGTTAGTTTGGTCTATTAAACCACAGTTGAAGAAGTCGTATCGCAGAGGTTTCTCGACTGTATCATACTTCTTCATTCACCATGTTTGTGTTGCGTATGAGGGGACTGCTTCAAATATCCAGAAGTTTCTGGTAAGAGTGATATACTTTTTTATTAAAACATCTAATCCTTTTGTACTCAAATTTTTCGTTGAAGTAACTCGCAGGTATTTGAATTCAATTACAGCTTTGATTTCTTCACTATTATAACGCCATCTTTCATTTGCACAGTTCTGGCCTACTCCACGATTGAGAATAAAAAATTTGTGCATTGTAAAGTCAATTTTATATTTATATTAAAACGTTGATGAAGGCAATATAATGTTCATATAAAAAAAAGACAATTTTACCAGAGTTCTATGTAGGTCTGCTAAAGCGCTATACAACTAAAGTTCTGCATATTGAACGCTATCAGTACTGCTAAATCCTTTAAATTTAAAGAATATTCATTTTCTCTTTAGTTGCGAAATACCCAAATCGAGGATCAAAATTGTTGAACTTTAAAGAGCTTTACTTTTTACTTGCACCGCGCCAGACAAACAATTTAATTTTTACCGTCACGCTGTACCGATTTCCTTCAAAACACAAAAACACAATCCAGCGGGTACGGGTTATTCTTATTCTATTCTTTGCTGGGCACATGCTTTCACCCTTTCAGCCTTTCTCTCTGTTCTTTTGTACTCATAACTACCTCAACAAATAATAAAATGATAACAGACACAAATTAATGAATTCAGCTCAGCTCCCAAGAAACAGAATAATCCTTCTTTTTTCCATGTCTGGTTCTGGCGTTTTGCACGAAAAACCTCACACTTACCAAAATAGATAGAAAGAAAGAAACCTGCCAGGAAGGATGAACGGAAGGAAACAGAGCATGGACATCATAATTTTATCACAGCGACGACAACGTCTGCTACTCAGTTATGCGTCCATTCATCGCGTGCCGCTATTTTACGCTATTCTATCTCAATTTTGTTTCCTCTTCTTAATGTCGTCCTATCTTCTTCTTATGTACCAGCGACGAACGTACCAGACCAGGGCTTCCTGTAGACTTTTATGCTTAAATATTCATTTAAAATGCAAACAGATTAAGTTTATCCTTTTTTTGTTTCCATGTTTCTGTCGTGCCAGATATCCTGAGTTTGGACACTAAACGTCAAATGTTGACATTTGCACTATAATAAATAGCAGTGTGCACGTACGAGTACATGTGTGTGTATTCGTTGAAATTGAATTTTCAAATTTGCATTTGACAGCAATTAACTTATGACTAATGAGTGTGTGCTTAAGCCATCACTAAATAGGCCAAGAGTAGTGCTTGTTATTTTGTCTTCCTGTTTTCATCGTCATTTATGTCTTCATCGTATCGCCTTAAGTAAAGTTTTTGCTTTAAAATTAATTCTCAGCACTTAATTTAGTATGCGAATTAATTTGCTTCAAGGCGAGCAGAGGCTTAAAATGCTCTTAACTTGAAAGCGCTTCAATGAGTTTCTAAATAAGTATAAACGGTTATGGCTTTAACATAATCCATAATGGTGGAGGAAAGAAGAAATGTTCAAGAAGTGAAAGATACGCTGTTATGCTCGCTCGTTTTTATTCGTTTTTATGCGTAGCTCACAGAAGGGTTTCGTTCAAGATGAAACCATCTTCACCGCATTCCGCACACCACTTGTAATAAGATTTTAACATTTTGAGGACTCTGACTTGCAATGAATAATTAATAGAAACTTTTTTCTTATTCAAGAGTGCATATACGTATGTACAAACATCAAACTCGGCTTTATGTGATTAAGGTCGCATTATGTTTGAATGTGTTTTATTTATACATTATGTAGCAAGACGGAAATACCTCCAAAGCATTAGAGGTGAAACGTATTTTTTAGACTGAAGCTAACCGGTCTCTGCGAAAATCAAAAATTATATTTTGAAATAATTAAATTGTATTATTCTATATATCAATATTTCTTCTAGAAACTATAAGAGAACGAAACCCTTTGGACGATATAAACGAGACCAAGTCGAGTTTTTAAAAAGTATCAATTTTTCTTACTCGAATGCTTTTTTTTTAAGTCTCTGTATATCTTACTCGTAATCCGGAAAATTCGATAGTGATTCGACAGGTTTTTGGAAAGAAATACTTTAAAAAAGATGATATCAAGTTTAGTTTATTAACTTTTCCATAAATTTCTCAAAACTCTGTCATAAAACAAAAAAAGAATACCTAGTACTACATTATGAAGTCCTTACAAATGTATACATTTAGAACCATAAGAGCAAAAACGCGTTAGACTGTAGTGATATAAGGGGTTTCTTTTTAAAAATGGAATACAACTCGTCTGACGAACTTTTTGTACAAACTTGCATAAAGCAAGTAGGTGCTTCATTTCGGTCAAAACTTCTTTTGAAAAAACGCACTCTTTGGGCTACACAGCACTCACTTTTGGAAATACATTTTTAATATTTTCCAACGTTGTTCAAACTTAGGGCGAATCATTTCTTTCCACGGAGGTATGATACTGACTTTCTGTCAGTGTCAAAATAACCTATGATTTAAAAAGAAACCATTAGATGGCCCACCCTATATTTTGTTTCGAAGCGACTCATACCTGTGTCTTCCATTTATTTTTGTTAATTCTTGTAAATTTTAAATTTGCTATTATTCCTAGTTAAGGACGTGTTTTTTTATTTTATTTAAGATACAAAGTTAAAAAAGCAAGAAAAAAATAATTAAAAACTAGCCAACTTATCCCCATTCGGGAGTTCTAACTTAAACTAGACTAGAACAATAACTAGAAATCCGTTCATATCCAATTCAACAGTGCGGGTATTATTTAATTTTTATCGAAAACGACTCTTATGGTATTGATTAAACTATGTCCCTAAGATAGTTTCAATAAATCTATAACATACCATTTTTTTCCAAAAAAATTTATTTATAATATTCACTAATTTTTCGGTTTTGAAAACAAGAGTTCTATTTTATTTGAACTAAACAGTTTTTCAAAATTTAAAAATAAAATTATTTGTATAGAAAAAAACGTATTTTCACAGATTCTTTCTCAAAACCTGTTTCCAGGCTAAGAAACAATAAGGAAAAATCTAATTTAGTAAAACCTTTGTATATATGTATAATTTTTAGTATTATCATGGAGCGTGATTTTGTGTTACCAACGCTAATCCTGGTGGTGGCTCTGAAATTAGCGCACGAATTTACAGTGGATTTAAATTTAATTTTGAAAAACTCAATATTTACAAAACCACTCGTTCTTCTTTTTAAAGCTTGACAGTTAGTAGTTTCTCAAACTGGTGTGCACAAAAATGTTCTTTTGTCTAAAAATAAAATTTAAGAAACTGGTTTTCTCGAAAACGACTCCTTAATTTTTTCCGATTCACTTTATTTTTTACGAATTAATTTTATTAATAAATTTATTAAATATTTTTTTGTATTAAGATTTTACTGACAGAACCTACAATAGAGCCATTTTTGTTTTTTACTTTTGATTTTTACTTGCGAATTATAGGTACATACTCGTACTATAAGGCAAGTTATGCATTCTTAAAAAAATCGAACTCTAGATTTTGATCAAAGTTGACATTACGATGATAGCAAAGACAAAAACAGTGGGTCTCGAAATACTGTCTGTCTGTTCGACTACAGAATAAACGGCTCAGCCGATTTTCGTTAAACTTAGTGGATATCATTTTTAAATTCCCCCCCACACGTTTTTTTTTTCCTAAGACCAAAAATAACGGTACCTGTCATACGATTTTCTTTTTAAAATTTTATAAATATTTTTTTTTCCAAGAACTGTTCCAGATTTTTTTAAGAAAACTTCAAAAAATTTAATTAAGTTAAAGCTTGGTAATGGTTAAAAAAAATATCCGAAAATTAGTTATTGATGGCACCCCCCTTGGAACCATTTGTTTTTGATTTTCTCAAAACGGTACAACCAATTTCGATTATTTTTCTTAAGCTAAAACTCTAAAAAAATTAAAAAAAACGGATTTAAAAAAAAATCATTTTTCTTAAACTCAGTATTTCGAAAACTTTATGATTGATTTCTTCTAAACTTAACAAATAAAAGTTCGTCAATACAATTTACAAGAAAAAAATTATTATATAAAAACAACGGTACCCACCGTACAAATTTTATAAAATAGTTTTAGAAAATCCTCTTTTTCTAGAAAACAGCACCTTGAATTTTGATGAGATTTATGTTCTTTTGATTAATTTTTACGATATATAATTAAAAAAAAAATTTAGATATTACTACCATAGAACCATTTTTGCCAATTATGAATTTCTCATTATCGTTATAACTGATTTTAATGAAAATTTGTATAGAGAAGCTTCTAAAGAATATATATACATATATATATTATTTTGAATTTTTGAAACAAAAAAATCAATTTTTAAGAAAATTGGATATTTAAAAACGGCTCAATATGTTTTTTTTTTGGAAACAACATGTTTTCTTAAAATTTTATATATAAAAGCTTATTTTCTTAAGAAACCACTACAATGACTTATAATTTTTGTTCTTGCATAAACTAATATTTTGATTGAATCACATGGCATTCTGTCTTTAGCTCGAACTATTGAAGAAATTGTTTTAGTCATTTAAAAAGAGATTTTTATGCTTATGCTAATACGAGTATCATTCATTTTTGAAATTCTTGGTCTTTTACATGAGGGCAAGTTCGTGCGACCCAAGTCATGCATTTGATTTTTGTTGAAGCTTGACAACTAAAAGACGTAGACACAAAATTTTCTTTTATAGAAAAATTAAATTAAAAAATATAGTTTTCTCGAAAACGACACCTTAATTTTTTTTCCGACTCACTGCATTTTTACAATCTTTTATTCATTTTTTTTTTAAATTATGATTTTACTGACAGAACCTACTATAGATCCATTTTTTACTTTTGATTTTCTCATCATCAACTTCGCTTTTTAATTTTTTTTTAAATTAAATATTTTAAACAGAACTACTGTGCTTGTATCAAAACTTCAAACAAAATATTGTAGGATTTGAGAAAAACAATTAAATATGTTTTGAAAATTCGATATCTCAAAAACAGGTCAATTATTTTTTTTATTAATTAACTAATTTTTACAATAATAAAAACTTAAAAGTGGCTTATCAAAATTTCTTCAAAAGAATGTCTCAAAAGTCTTATAGTATACCCTGAACCAAAACAAAAAAACCTCAAATCCATATTTCTAAACAGATCTGTCAAATACTTTTGTTTTGGCAGCCATTTTATATAGACGCCTTCGAGCATTTTCGTTAAAACAAGTTAAACCCAAACTACTAGTTACCCACACCAGAATATAATGGACGATCGTCGAGTGAAGGTGCGCCAGAGTGAAGAAGTCCCAGGTTTATCACATGGATCAGGGACTTCGATTTTCCGTAAGATGGGTGTCGCGTTTGATCACGAGAACAAATTCATTCGTTTGACAACTTCAAAGGAATGTTTGTCGATGACGCTCATGAAATTCAAGCGCCATTTCGTAACTGTTAATGAAACATGGATTCATTACAACACACCAGACATCAAGGAACAGTCCAAACAGTGACTTTTCTGAGTGAATCGAAGCCGAAGAAGGCCAAGCTGGATCTGTCAGCAAGAAAGGTCACGGCCAAAATTTTTTTTGGTTGCACGGGGTGTTATTCACATCAATTACCTTGAAAGGGTTAAAACGATCACCTGCGTATATTAAGCAGAGCTTTCTGATCAATTTTAAACCGATTTAAAACTCAAATGACCGCATTTGGCTTAGCAAAAAGATCTTTCCCACGTTATGTTACGAACTCTTCCGTCATTCAGCATATTCCCTAGATTTATCCCCCCATTGCTTGTTGCTAAAAATGAAGAAACGGCTCGGAGGTGAGTGATTTGGGTCTAAAGAAGATATCATGGAAGAAATAAACTCTTATTTCGAGAGCCTTTAGAAATCGTATTATTTTCAGGGTACTGAAAAATCTGAAGAAACATTGGATGAAGTTTACCGACCTTAAAAAAAAAAAAAAACTAGGATTAAGAACCAACACCACAGAAAGCCACTTATAGCTTTTATTTTAAGCATTTCGTTTAAATATCTTAGTTATCTTCAACACACCTCATTTTTTTTAATTAAACCAAAGAAGACAATTGAAATATCTTAAAAATGTAAAATACGAAATTCGGATATGCTCAGATAATCTGAATAATAACTCATATAGGGGACCAGTTTACGTTTAGATGAAACTTTAAATAACGTCCATTCCTGTCTGATTACCAAAAATTCTTAAGTTAAATTGAAAGATCTTACTCTGAAAAATCTCTTTAAGATTTCGACTGCCTAAACGAAAGTGTGGCGGAATGCCAGCAGAGTCGCGTGTCGTTGCAGATCAGGAAAGTAAAGGGAATATAAAAGCAACCTCTTGTCATGAATGAAATGCCTGCCACATTCAACTGGAGCTACTATACCCACTGCTTTAAGTTTATTTTTTTAAGAAGAATCCACGGAGTGGAACATTTTTTTTGCTCTATTTAATATAATGCAGCTGCTGTGGGTTTCATCCTTTTTCATACCAAAGAGATAAATTTTCTTACAATTGGTTTGTAAGCTTGAAGGCCAACGATATTTAAAAAAAAATATTCTAAAGAGTAGTTTTATGGTCTAGGAACTAAAGCAATATGTTAAGAGACTTTATTTTAAAGTCTTAAACACTATTTGAACACTTTATATTGGATTAAATTAAGTAAAATAACAAAGCTGACAACTAACTTCTGGTTGTACATAATTATATATATTACTTATCTCACACGAGATATAACAACTTTGGTTATTTTTTACTATTTTATTTTAAAGATTTTCAACAACTTCTTCTAAGCAAACGGTTTAAAGCATATTAATATGTAAGAACTATTTTGCTTTTAAGAATACAGCAAACGGCTTCCTTAAATTTGTCCAATATTTATATATATATTCAAATTTAAAAAAATGTCACTCCATCCAAAACTTTTAATACGTTGGGTAAATTCGGGGGAGAGAAAGGAGGTGCCGATGAACATTGGTCTTGAATTTTTGCGAATTGAAATGGCAAGGGAAAACTTCACCGGGTAAATAATTCCATAATCGTGTTGTGCGACTAAAAAACGAATCTCTGAATTTGACGGTATGACCCAAATTATACTCGACGGTGAACTGATGAGCATTCCTAGCGAAACAGGTATTACGGGTGAACATAATAAATATATGAAATGAAAATATACATAATATGTTGTTTTCTAAAATCAAGACTATAATAATCCCAAAGCACCCAATGAGTCTCTTACTTTGTTGACTTAAATTTACGTTGCATTATTTAAAAAACATTCGCAGGTCAATATTAATCCAATGCTTTCACGCAGGTGTTCTCAATGAAAAAATGTGTTAATCTAGTACTTTGTCACTTTATTGTATGATTATAAGACTGATAATAAAAAAATTGTACAAAAAAAGTTAATCCTTTCTTTCGTAAATGCACCTACGCCAAGCCGACCCCACCATAATAAAAAAGTGGCAGGTCAATTTTAAACCAATGCTCTCACGCAGGTGTTCTCAATGAAAAAATGTGTGAAATATGGTTAATCCAGTAGTTTGTCACATTATTGTATGCTTATAAGACGATAATTAAAAAAATAGTAAAAAGAAAGTTAATCCTTTCAATCGTAAATTCACCTAAGAATCCAAAAACGAAAAAAACTAAAATAAAAGGCTTTTCTTAGAACAAAAGTAGTTTTTGTTATTTTTGATTTTCTCAAAAACCACAAAACATTTTGACATCCGGTTTCTTGTGTTTGATCAAAAATTAATAAGAGCATTGAATTTCAATATTCAATATTCAAAAAAATAATACTTAATTACGTAAAATTTTGAAAAAAAAATTGTTTAAAAAAAAAAATTCATTTTTTTTTTCAAAATTTTGATTTTGAAAATTAATTTTTCAAAAACTATTCACTCGAACAACTTTATTTAAAAACAAATTTAAAGAATGTATTTCTGGCTTTTCAAAATGCTATAGCATTACTCTGTAGGTATCACCGTTATTTTTTAATAATTTTTTTTCTGTTTTAAGTGATTTTTTTCTTAAATTGCCCCTCCCGCCTAAACGGGGGAAATAGACCCCCCCTCCCATACGATTTTTTTCTTGTCTAAGTCCAACCTACACGCCCTAGCTTTTTGTCACACCTTATGCAAATCACCCTGTATAATATAATACATATAGTAATTTCAACATGTTTTTAATAAAATTATAGATCGTAAAAATTAAACGAAAGAAAAAAACTGTTTGCAAAATTTTCGGAAAAATACAGTTTTCGAAAACTAGAAAAATACAGTTTTCGAAAACCATTTTTTAACATTTGTGGGTACCGTTATTTTTCAGTAAAAATTTTTTTTTTCTCAAATCTTGTAGATTATATTAAAAAACTTTTATTTATGAAGTTTGAAAAAAATCGAGCATGGGGTTTTCGAAATATATTGAGTTTCAAAAAAAAAATTTTGAAATGTTTTTTCAAAATCCAAAAAATAAAAAAAATTGAAAATTTGAATACCTAATAATATTCAAACTTTAGAGGAGACTTAGCATAAACAAAATTATTTAAATCGGCTGTACCGTTTTCGAGAAAATCAAAAACAAAAAAATGGTTCCAGGGGGGCTACCAAAAATAACCATTTTTTGGTAAAATTTTTTTAACCATTACCTAGCGGAAACTAAATGAAATTTTATGATTTTTTTTCAAATTCTGTGTGACAGTTTTTGAGAAAAACAAATATTTATAAAATTTTGAAAAAAAAAATTCATATTGCCAGGTCTTAAAAAAATAAAATAAAATGCACGACTGGGTCGCACGAACTCGCTCCTATGTTATATACTAATGATTTCAAAAATGAATGTTATTAAAGAAAAACTGTTCATAAACATTAAAAAAAAAATTTAAATGACTAAAACAACTTCTTTGGTAGTAGGAGGTAAAAATAGGATGCCATGTGATTCAAGCAAATATAGATTTATGCAAGAACAAAAATTATAAGTTTTTGTAGTGGTTTTTTAAGAAAATAATAGAAAATGTTTAAAACATTTTTATGAAAAAATGTTGGTACGCCAATTTAAGGCTTTTACTATTGTTCGAATAAAAATTAAATTTATAAAAAAAATATTGAGCCGTTTTCGAGATACATTTTGAATTTTCCAAATAAAAAATAGATTTTTGTTTTCAAAATTCAAAAACAAATATTTTTCTTAAAGTTTTGAAATGCAATGTTTTTTAAACTTTTTAGAAGCTTCTCTATAAAAAATTTGATTAAAATCCGTTATGCCGATAATGAGAAATTTAAAATTTAAAAAAATCGTTCTATGGTAGGTACAGTCAGTGATATCTTGTTTTCAAATTTATTTTTTATTAAATTATAGATTTTAAAAATTAATCAAATAAAAATTAAAGCAAAATTCTCGGAACCGTTTTCGAGAAAAATACCATTTTCGAAAACCATTTTTTAACATTTGTATGGAGCATACCGTTATTTTTAGGTAAAATAATTTTTTTTCTCATATCTTGTAGATTATTTAAAGAAACTTTTATTCATCAAGCTTGAAAAAAATCAACCATGGAGTTTTCGAAATACTAAGTTTTTAAGAACAAATTTTGAAAAACTTTTTAAAAATACAAAAATATTTTTTTTTGAAAATTTGAATACACAATAAGATTAAAACTGCCGGGAAGCCTAAACGTAAAAAACTGATTAAAATCGGTTGTACCGTTTTCGAGTAAATGAAAACAAAAAAAAAGGTTCCAAGGGGGGTACCAAAAATAATAATTTTTTGGAAATTTTTTTTAACCATTACCTAGATTTAACTAAATGAAATTTTATGATTTTTTTTTTAAGTCTATGGGACAGTTCTTAAGAAAAAAAAATATTTATAAAATTTCGAAAAAAAATCGTATGGCAGGTACCGTTATTTTTGGTCTTAAAAAAAAGAAAAAAATATCAGGGGCAGGGTAAATTAAAACCCATATCTGCCAAGTTTGAAGAAAATCGGCCGAGCCGCTTAGCTGTATTCGAATAGACAGACAGACAGACAGAATTGCGAGACCCACTTTTTAAATCTCCGCTATCATCATTATGTCAAGTTTGATCAAAATCTCTAGTGCGATTTTTTTCCGAATGCATAACTGCCTTATAGTCGCAAGTAAAAATTGAAATTAAAATATTACTGACTTTATCTAACATAGAACCATTTTTTTAAATTTTAAATTTCTCATTATCAGTATAACGGATCTTAATGAAATTTTTAATAGAGAAGCTTTTAAAAAGTTTGAAGAATATTGCATTTTGAAATAAAAAAAAATATTTATATTTTTTTTAAGCAAATCAATTTTGCTATTGAAAATCTGATATCTCAAAAACGTATCTATATTTTTTTTCTAATTTAGTTTTGAATGGAATAGTAACTAAAACTTAAAGTTGGAGTACCAAAATTTGTTCTTACAAATGTTTTAAATTTTTGTATATAAACGCTTATTTTGTTGTGTGTAACACCCAAAAACCAAAAATAAATGTAAACAATAAAAACAGAACCAAAACAATTAATAAAAAAATGTAAACAATAAAAATCAAAACAATAATAATGTAAACATTCATGAACTCGACGCATGTCGACCTACATGTAATTGTGTTAATCATCAGCCGTCACCAAGCGATACCATCGTGCATTGAACTGATCGTATTACACACTAAGCATGTTCGGTCACTATGCGCCAAGTGCATAAATCGATTTTTGCTTATGACTGCAATCATATGCGACACATTGACTGAGCATTCAGAATGCCTATGAGGAAATACAACCGAAGGTGTATTTTGTCAAGTGGACATTTAATTCTTACGTCATGTGGGACAGTGTAGTGTAGGTCATAGGCAAAATAAATAATTAAAGAAGTAGAACAAGAATATGTATGAAAATGATATTATGTAAAACTAGTTGTAAGTATAAATAGAAGAAAATTTGGAAAATAAAATTAGTCTAGTTAAAACCTTAACCACGACTCAATTCATTATTAATCGTGCATTTTGATGCTCGGAGACACAAGCGGCCTTTTGGGCTAAGAAATTTTGTTCGTAAGAACTGAAGACCACCTCGTCAACCATTACATGGCGATCCTGCAAGTCTGAACCAAAAATTAATAATTCAAAAATCAGATGAATACTCTAGAAGAAATAAATGCATTATTTAAAAAATGGGAAGAACTAAGTGAGTATCGACCCAATACTACACAGATACAAGAAGATACTCCGGTATATACACCAATACCACGAGAAGCTGGTCCTAAAGCTTTAACTATAGAAGAATACAAAAAGAGACAAATCAACAAAGTCTCAGAAGCTTCTAAACCACCACAAAAAAAGAGAGGCGGTAGGAAGAGACAGTTCCAACGCAAGTGTGCGGAACTCCAGAACATAATAAATATTAGCTCTGGAATACAAAAACAAAAACTAATAGAAGAAATAAAAAAAATAAGACGAGATGGGTGGTAAAAGCAGCAAAGAAGAAATCATAAATAATAACGTAGCAGCAGCGACATCAGCAGCAGCGAACAAAACAGATACACTTATTTCATCGGAAAAAATTGTATATTTAAATTTCATTTTTTGATTATAATATTATTGTTCAAAGTAAATTCTTACTATAAAAAATATTTAAGAAAACATGCCCTCAAAACATTAAATGTATAAAATTTTTAAATTAAATTTTATGTTAGAATAAAAATAAAAACATTTTAAATACGAGTATATGGAGTTTGTAAAATTAAGAGAAATACTAGAGAAATTAAAAAAGGCACCTAATAGAACGTATACTAGAGAATATGTACAAAAGGTTGACAAGCAAATTGAACAAACATGGTTAGTAATACAGAACACAGCTGACCTAAAAGACATTACACAATTAAAACAAAAATTTGACTTAATAGTTATACAAATTCGGCAATATTTAAAAATTAAAGGTGATAACGAAAATATAGGAACTGTAGAAGTAGACGAAAATACAGACACGGACACAAAAATAGAATTAGAAAGTACAATGGCAAACTTTGATTTAGTAATAGCCACCAAGGTGATACCTGAATTTCAGGGTAGTCAGAAAGAACTGAATAATTTTCTAGGTTTGATAGAATTCTATCACAATACTTTAAAAGACATAAACCAAAAAGAAACACTTATTAAATTTATTCTGGCTACTAAGCTATCGGAAAAAGTAAAAAATAAGATCCAAACAGAAAATACACCGACAACCTTTGATGAGTTTCGACAAATTTTAAAATCATCATATAAATCAAACAAAAATGCTTTTAGATTACATAGTGAGATTTCACAAAGTTACCAAGGAAATCAAAATGTTTCAGTCTTTTCTTCACGAATAGAACATCTAATAGCATCTTTGAACGATTTACAAATTTCGGAACAGGGTGAGACTCACAGAGAGACAATAGTCAAGCTGAATGACCAAATAGGACTAGCAGCGTTCAAAAATGGTTTATCAGAACCTTATAAATCATTAGTAATGGCTGCAAGACCATCCAAGCTTGCAGAAGCAGTGCAAATTGCTTTAGAAATTAGTCCTCAGCATTCTAACCAGATAATGTATTTCAATAGGATACAGAGAGGTAGAGGTAACCCCAGAGGAAATTTTAACCGAAATTATCAGAACAATAATACTAATTCTAACCGATTCAGGGGACAAAATATAAACAACAGAGGACATAACAGAACGCAAAATAATAAGTTTCAGGGAAACGGGTATGTCCCCGGCCGACAAAACCCGGGGCACACATTAAGAGGAAGATAATTTTCATAAAAAATTCCAACAAAGATACAAATTTTATAAAATTAAAAATAAAAGGCAGAAATCAACCAATAAATTTACTAATAGATACAGGAGCCGATATTTCAATAATTAAGAATAGCATAGTCAGTAGTAATTACAACATAGAATATGATAACAATTGTCAGATAGATGGAATAGCAAAAGAATCCATAATAACTTTAGGAGTCACAAAATTAAATTTATGGTTCGAAAATAATGAAGTTGAACATAAATTTAGTATAATTGATAATAAAATAAATTTAACCACTGATGGAATACTAGGAAGAGACTTTTTAATAAAGTATAATTGTAAAATTGATTATGAGACGTGCACATTAACGATTTCCTTAGATGGAGAAGATATAGTATTGCCAATGAATATGAATACAAGAGATATTTATGATAATATAAAATTACCGCCAAGAACAGAGGTAATTCAACTAATAAATATAGATTTAAAAGAAGATAGTATGATTTATGGAAAAGAAATTAAGAAAGGGATATTCCTAGCAAACGTAATTATTCCAAAAGAAGGAAATAAGCATATAAAAATACTTAATACAACAGAAAATGAGGTCAATTTGAAACATATTTCGTTAGGAATAGAACCAATCTCTAGCTATCAAATACTACATTTTAAAAACAGTTTAGAAGATGAAGACAGGTTTAAAAAAATAAAAAGTGAGATAAAAGTAGATAATTTAGATAATAATGCAAAAGACGAAGTTTTTAGAATATGTAAACAATTTCAAAATATATTTCATTTAGAAGGAGAAGAATTAAGTAAAAATAACTTTTATGAGCAGAAAATAGCATTAACAGACAAAACACCCGTTTATATAAAAAATTACAGGTTACCACATGCAAATTTGCATGAAATAGAGGAACAGGTTGACAAATTACTGGATGAGGACGTCATTGGACCATCAACAAGTCCTTATAACTCACCATTGCTGATTGTACCAAAGAAAAGCACAGGAGAATCAAAGAAGTGGAGATTAGTTGTAGACTTTAGGTCTCTGAATAAAAAAGTAGTTGATGACAAATTTCCATTAACCAGACTAGAAGATGTACTTGATAAGTTAGGAAAGGCTAAATATTTTTCAACTTTAGATATGACAAGTTCATTTCATCAGATACCACTAAATCCCAGATCAAGACCATTAACAGCTTTTTCAACCGATTCGGGACACTTCCAATTCAAAAGATTACCTTTTGGATTAAAAATATCAACGAATAGCTTTCAAAGGATGTTATCAATTGCATTAAGTGGTCTACAAACATCTGCATTTCTATATGTAGATGATATAATTGTATTCGGTTCAAATTTAAAAGAACATAATAATAACCTTATAGAAGTATTTAAAAGATTACGAAAATACAATCTGAAATTAAATCCAAATAAATGTAACTTTTTGCGACCAGAAGTAGTTTATCTTGGACATCTTATAACTTCACAAGGAGTAACAACAGACCCAAGTAAATATAATGTTATAAAAGAATACCCAAAACCAGAAAATGCAGATGAAGTTCGAAGATTTGTAGCTTTCTGTAACTATTACCGACGTTTTATACAGAACTTCGCTGAAATTGCAAAACCTTTGAATCAATTATTAAAAAAGGATCAAATCTTTAGCTGGACACAAAGTTGTCAAAATGCTTTTGAAAACCTTAAAACGAAATTAATGACACCTCCAATACTAAACTATCCAGATTTTTCGAAACCGTTCATATTAACAACAGATGCATCAAATTATGCATTAGGAGCTATTTTATCTCAAGGAGAAGTAGGTAATGATAAACCCATTGCCTATGCAAGTAAATCTTTAAACAAACATGAGCTTAATAAAGCAGTAATAGAGAAAGAATTGCTAGCTATACACTGGGGAATAAACCACTTTAGACCATACTTATACGGTAGAAGATTTGTTGTTTATACAGATCACAGGCCATTAGTTAGTCTTTTTACTCATAAAAATCCTTCATCTAAATTAACTAGAATTAGAGTAGATTTAATGGATTATGATTTTGATATAATTTTTAAGCAAGGAAAGATGAATACAAATGCTGATGCATTGTCTAGAATAAAGTTAAGTTCAGAAGAATTAAAAGAAATGATACCAGTAAACAATATAAATGTCCTAACAAGAGCAATGAAGTTGAAAGATAAGGAATATATTAGTGAAAGGGAAGAAAATCCGGAAATTATGCCTCCAGTGGAGACTGTACACCTCCACATATGGGAATGCATATCTATCTCAGACACAAGAAACGTTAAGAAATTGCAATTTGAAAATATAAAGAATTTAATGGGGCCACCAAAAGAAACAATATATGCAGTTAAAGATACAATACATGTTGGATACAATGATAATTCTCTGTCAGAGTTAAAATTGATTTTGAAGAAATTGCTATCCTATACAAAGCATGTGAAAATAGAAAAGCTAGCGCTAGCAATGAATAATAAAATTTTTGAAAAGATATCAGTGCAAAAATTCAAAAAGATATTTACAGAACTGCAAGAAAATAAGAAAGAAAATTGTCTAGACATTATATTATATAATTCACCAAGAAGAATAGAGCATGCGAGTGAGATGAACAAATTAATAAAAGAGTATCATGATGACAAGTTAGGAGGACATATAGGTATTAGAAGATGCATTGCGAAACTTAAGCAGAAATATGTATGGAAGAATATGAATAAGATGGTAAGAAAATATATAAATAGTTGTAGAGTTTGTAATGAAGTTAAAATTAATAAATATACTAAAGAACAATTCATAAGAACAGAAACACCTTGCACATCATTTGAAGTAATAACAGTAGATACAGTAGGACCACTCAGACCATCGAATGGATATAGGTATATTCTCACCATTCAATGTGAACTAACCAAGTTTATAGAAGCATTTCCACTAGTCACTAAAGACGCTGTTTCAGTAGCAAAAACCATTGTAGAAAAATTCATTTTGAAATATGGTTGTTTTAGGAAGCTAAAAACAGACAAAGGCACAGAATTTACTAATGAACTATTAGTTAATATCTGTAAATTACTAAAAATAGAAAAAACTACGTCTACACCATATCATCATGAAACTTTAGGGACAGTAGAGAGAAATCATAGAGTTCTAAATGATTATTTAATGACTACAGACGGAAAAGACGATTGGGAAGAATTATTACCTTACTACACTTACACATATAACACCACACCACACAGTACTACAAATTATTCACCATTTGAATTAGTATACGGAAAATTATGTGCTTTACCTTGTGAAATTATTAAAAATAAAGAAAAAACATACAATATTGATAATTATGTTAATGAACTAAAATTAAAATTGAAATACGCTCATGAAAAAGCTAAAGAAAATTTAGAACAAAGTAAAAATAAAACATGTACAAATCAATCTAATGTAAATAATTCAAATTTTAAAGTTGGAGACTATGTCTATTTAAAAGTTGGAAATAAAAAAAAGTTAGATAAACCATTCAGAGGTCCTTATAAAATAATAGAACAAAATGGACCAAATAGTATTGTAAGAATTGTCAATGAAAATAAAGAAGTTCACAATAATAATTTAATAAAAGCAAGAAATAAATAAAAATATATACACATATATATATATATATATAATGTAAATTTGTAAATATACCCATCATTTTTCAATCGCTATGTGTAACAAGATATAATTTCAAAAATAATTTTTTTATTTAAAGATAACAAAATTATTTTTTTTTCTAAAGGGTGAGGGTGTTGTGTGTAACACCCAAAAACCAAAAATAAATGTAAACAATAAAAACAGAACCAAAACAATTAATAAAAAAATGTAAACAATAAAAATCAAAACAATAATAATGTAAACATTCATGAACTCGACGCATGTCGACCTACATGTAATTGTGTTAATCATCAGCCGTCACCAAGCGATACCATCGTGCATTGAACTGATCGTATTACACACTAAGCATGTTCGGTCACTATGCGCCAAGTGCATAAATCGATTTTTGCTTATGACTGCAATCATATGCGACACATTGACTGAGCATTCAGAATGCCTATGAGGAAATACAACCGAAGGTGTATTTTGTCAAGTGGACATTTAATTCTTACGTCATGTGGGACAGTGTAGTGTAGGTCATAGGCAAAATAAATAATTAAAGAAGTAGAACAAGAATATGTATGAAAATGATATTATGTAAAACTAGTTGTAAGTATAAATAGAAGAAAATTTGGAAAATAAAATTAGTCTAGTTAAAACCTTAACCACGACTCAATTCATTATTAATCGTGCATTTTGATGCTCGGAGACACAAGCGGCCTTTTGGGCTAAGAAATTTTGTTCGTAAGAACTGAAGACCACCTCGTCAACCATTACAATTTTCTCAAGAAACCGCTACAACGACTTTTAATTTTTCTTCTTGCATAAATTCATATTTACTTAAGAAATTACACATCAGTCTGTTTTTATCTCCTACTACTAAAAGAGTTTAAGAAAAGAGATTTATGAATAGTCTTCTCTAATTTTGGTCGTACCGACAAATATAGAGATTCGCTTTTTAGTCGCACGATACGATTATGCAATTAGCTTGCCATTTCAATTTGCAAACATTCAAGACAAATCTTTATCTCTCTCAATAAACCCTTGAGCACGTGAAAAAAATTTTTAGAGCCGTTTTCGAGATAAATAAATATGGCAGGTACTGTTAGTTTTGGAGCTAAAAAAAATCCAATTTCTCCTGTAGACCCTTAAATATCAAGTTTGAAGAAAATAACTTCAGCGGTTAAGGCTTTGGAACGAGATACAGACATACAGACGGAATCGCCGGAAACACTTTTTTCGTATTCTCTATAAGCATCATGTTAACTTTGATTAAAAACTCGAGTTCGATTTCTTTTCCTATATCTTAAGTAAAAACAAAATCGAGAATGTAGAAAAAAACACAATAAGCATATTAATATACGTAAAATACGAATTTCTGTTGAACTTACAATCCCTAAAATTTGCACCTCGTTTATTTTTGTAAGGCTTTCATGCCTTCCTTTCCAAGCAGTACCGACCGATGTGGAACTTTAAGAGACTTGTAAGAAAAACTGAATTTGCAATTTGCCTCCTTAAGAGAGAGTTCAATTGCGGTTGATAAAATTTGTGTCTGCCTCCGGTTATAAGAGAGTCCATTTGATTTATAACCATGGCATAGTTTTAAGTTCCTTTCTTTGAAATCGTTCTGGTTTTCGAAGTCGTTTTTTCCGAAAAAAAAATTCGACGACACTTACGAGTATTTACATATGTATTTATATTGGTGAATCCAATGAAACCGATCTCATCTCGTATTTTTTTCTGATTTAGCCGTAATTAGAGATCTAAGTCTGAAACAAAATTAAAATCGCCCTAAATCTACATTTTGGCCATACCGAGATTATGCTTAATCAAAAAAAAAAAAAATAATAAACATTCGAAAATTGTTGCCGTTTTTGAGGATTTACGTTCTTCGAAATTGGGTATTTTAAAATGCTAAAACGCCAAAACAAATAAAATATCAAAAATTGCCAATTTATTTTTGGGTAGTTTTAAGTTTTTCTTATTAATTTCTAAGTTTTGGGCGATTTAACATGTAACCATACTTTTGAATGGCGACAAAAATCTACATTAAAACAGAAATTGGCTCTAATCTCAAACCAATGAATCACGTCATCTAAAATGATTTTTTGGCACAGCACACTGTTCAAAAAATTCCTTCTGTCTTGTCCAACATCAATGGTATTCGTCTAAAAATATGCCATCTACCGAAAAATAAACTGTCTGTCTTGTAGCGTCTTAAGACGATTTCAAAAAATCTTCATAATGATGTATAATTCGTATGTTTCATTCATTTTCGCTTCGATTTTATTTCACAAGAGCTCTTCAAATGCTCATTTATTTTAGTTCCTCCAAATCCACAGTTACACATTTACAAATTAACACAGTTACTCATTTGTGAAAAATAATTACCAACATAACTAGAACTTGCAATAACCATTGTCCTAATTAATTTTCAAATGCAAAAAAAAACTTAAGCCCATATCAGAAAACATATAACCACCAGTTGCGCAAATATTCAAAATATTCTCTATGCAACTTTTTTTGCCAAGTGTGACCATTAAGAATGTTGGCATCTTGTCACATATAATTACTCCGGTGGTTTTTATAGAAAAACCAGGTCCGGGGACGGTCTGCCTGTCTCCCTGCTGACTTCAGATACACATCAGCCTGCCTCATCAGGACTGATATGGCCACATGTAAAACATAATTCCCATCAACATCACAACATCCTCGTCGTCATCATCTTCATGCTGCTTTTCATCATTACAGAAATTCCTTGGCGCTCAAAACTACTGTCTGCTATGTAGCTCATGTGTTATTGTACCTTAAGCTTGCCACAGTAGCTGCACTCCCTTCAACCCTCAGCAGTAGAAACAGCACTTTTGAGGTCAGTTGTTATACTCCTGTTGATGATGGTGATAATGACGAACCATGAGAACAAAAACCTTAACGTCCCATCAGGCTGTAGTCGATGTGAAGGATGCAGAATACTTTTAGGGCCACAGGCGGCTAGCACCCCATTATTGTTGTTCCGTCTATGCGGGCCGGGCAGGGACGAGTTGATCTGATTTGTCTGCGTGTATTTCTGAGTTGCTTTTGTTTTAATTAAAAGAAGAATCTGTGCAGTTCACTGCACTAGTTCTATTTAAAATCGTACATACATACGAACGTACATAAATATACAGTGGGTCAAAAAAATCTATGAAATGTTAACATTCTGATCTGTGAAAAGTCTTCAAATTGAGTATAAAACGAAAAAGGAAAACTTTTTGGTTCATTCATTCATCTTGCACGAGGGTCTTGTGTGTTTCGGTGTGTTTATTTATACCGAATTGAATTGCGGAATAATTTGTGTGTTGCTGATGTGACGCACGGATTTTGTGAGAAAGTTTATTTAAAACTTAGAGCGGGGGAGGACGATGGATTCTCTTGCCCTCTCCTTTTTCTTTAACTAACGATTTCGATGTTTTCTGCCAGAAAACAGAGGATGGAATTCAGAAACAGAAATCAAAACGGCTACTGGGGCGTATGCGTAATATTTTCCTTCGTCAGATTCATTAAACTTTGGTCGTTTGTTCGCAAATTGCTAGAAGTTTTTTCCGGTCTGCTCTGACGGCGATGATGGCTAAGGTGGTGGCAAGTAAGTTTAATTAAAACGAGAAATTCCATCGCAAAAACATATGTCTGTTTCCGGTATTGTGGTGTTATTCATTGTATCATGGCAACCTTGACCTTTATACAAACTAGAAATTAAATTTTGTTAACTTTTACGGACCCACAAAGGTCTGTTTTTAATTTTTTGTTGAAAAGTAGGGGCAGATTTTATTACATGGTAGTTAAATTTTAATTAATAATTATTTTTAACAGGAGTATAATGTATGAATATTTTACCTTTCATTTTCTCTGAGAAAATAAGAAAAATGCAAATCATTACTTTTAGTCTTTGGATAGGTTGGTAGAAATGGCGGCAGTCTAGCACTGCCGCAGAATTAGCACTTAAGTGCGCCATTTTGATACCATAACTCGTATGAACCTGTGGATGGAATTGATATTGGAAATTGTAACCATTCTCACGGAGTCATCCAGTTTGGATTAGGTTCAAAAATATGCATCTAGTAGGTGTTGATGTCTCTTATTGTGTGTTTAATTTTGCACAATTATCCGGAAATTGGATTCCTTCCTCATCCGGACCACCACACTCATCCGACACCATCTACACTGTGCCAAGCTAGGCACTTTGTTGACTGGTTCTGAATAAGTAGGCAATTCGATTGAGTAATTATCCGGCCCCCCCACCGTAGGCCACCGTCAAAGCCCTCAGTTCGCTAGCTCGGGATCTAAGGATTCAAACGAAGGGCACGGCAACCAAGTAACCGTGGTCCGTCCTTGAGCTATTTCGTCACTTTGAGAAAAGAGATCCAGTCTTTGGTCTTCATTTCTGAAAGTTCGTCAAAAAATGCCATTCCTAATGATTGTGCTCTAAATTTGGCCAGAGCAGGGCATTTGCAGAGGAAGTGGAAGACTGTTTCCGGATATTTCAAGATACAATGCAGTTAGTTAAACTGCTTCTCCTACGGTTTCATTCGCTAAGAAAAATTGAAAGAATATTGTAATTCATAACTCCGAGCTGAATGTTGACTCTTTCCACAAGTGAGTTTTGAAGGGCTGATCCTTTCCTGGCCATCTCGTCGACCCGTTCATTCCTATCAATGCCACACTAACCCAGAACCCTGGTAAGAGTGATATTGTGGTTAATTTTAAGGCTAGCAAGTTTATCCTCATTGCTGGGGTATGATGTACTAGAATTAATGGCTTTAACAGCCACCTGACTATCAGTGATAATAGTCGTATTCTGATTTTCGTTTGTAACTTGTTTGAATTCCTTGCATGCTTCCCTGATAGCCAGTAATTCAGCTTAGAAAACACTAGCAAAGTCGGGTAGCTTTAACGTCATATATATATATAAAGTCACAGAGAAGAACCAACATAACACTCCATCTTTGACCCATCAGTAAAGATAGTTCTGTCGAAGTTTTTCCTCACGACTTCATCATCCGAGTCCTTTCTTGATGGCAACATAACCTTAAAATCTTTACTCATGCCCATTTTAGGGGTGCAGTAGTTAGTGAGAGTCAAAAAGATCTATTGGACTCAACTCCTTAATATTGCTGTGGCCAGTAGGTTTGGCAACCCAAGACTTCGATTCCTTTAGTCTTAATGTACTGCAAGATACTAGATACTTATTGTGTAAATCAAGAGGTAAAAGGTACAGAAAAACGCTTAAGGCATCAGTTGGGTAGGATGTTAGAGATCTTGTGGTTCCAACGGTACTACGCTACTAAGGGTCTCCATACAATCGGACCATACGTAAGGATTGGTCACCATACGGCTGTCGGCTGTGTATGTCCACAAAAAATCTTAGATTAAAGACCCCATTTTTTACCAAAAAGTATTTGTATAACTCTGACCAATATTGTACATATTATGTACTAAACTTTCAAACATTTCTTTAAATATTTCTATCAATTTATCATTTTTTTTTGTGTAAAATACGTTGGGCATAATAGTCTAAGAGCCCACAGCAAATTTTGTGCGTGAAGATATAACCAAAAGTGGTTTATATGAGTATGAAGCCCTCAAATAACTAACGACAAATATGGAAGTCTGGCAGCATTTTTTTGCAGCTAAGATTAATAATAGTATGCCAAAGGTACATATATTTCCAAAATGTGGATCATAAGTATAACCACTTGAAACTGGCATTAAATTAAAGGGCAGAATGCACTGAATACAAATAGATAGGTGCCAGACGTTTTAGATGCAGCTTTCCCCTTGCCAGACGTACTAATAGTACGCAAAAAATCATTTTTTTAAACAATTGGTATAACCATATGTGTGATACATCAAAAAATTTGTAAAATTGTCCTTATCACAAATAAATAGGTGCCAGACGTTTAAGATGCAGCTTTACCCTTGCCAGACGCACTAATAGTACGCAAAAAATCATTTTTTTAAACAATTGGTATAATCAAAAGTCGTTATTACACCAAAGGATATTCTCATTTCTCTACTTTGATTATGCGAAACAGCAATCTGTTTCGTACCGCTATACTTTGACAAAAAAAATACATGACACAATAAACAACCTTGCTGATAAGAGAACTTAGTTGCAGTAGTAGTTTTGTTGACCGCAAAGTGAATATGTCTGACGAAGTAAATAAGAAATGTGTTCTCCATTCAAGTGATAGCCCAAAACAATGCGGAAAAATAACTTTGATTACTGAAAAAATATTGCAGAAATGCCCTGAAGTTTATGAAGCTGAAGATCGCTGCATCCAAGTTTATGTTTTCATTTAGGATAGCATATCTCGATAAGTATCAAATATGTATATTGGACTATTTTAAACGCCAAAATGTTGGGCGCAAATTTTCCTAGGGGCGATGTCGTTTCCTTTTTTTAAATTGGATCCCGTTATATTTTATTTTAGTGAGTTTTAAAACTTTTAAGACAAAAAAAATTTTAGGAGAGGATATAGACTGCAATAATTTTTTTAGAAATAAAATAAATATGACCCAATGTAGAATATACGTTTCTCTAGGGCGATGTTTCTCCTTTTTTTATTTTTTTTATTAAGCTTATTTAACCATGATTTAACCATGAAATTAAAAACAAAAAACAAAAAGTTTGGACCCTTATAACTTTGGATTGACTAATCGTAGGTAAAAAACGGTACATGAAAAAATTAGAATTTCCAAACTCTAGGGGCGATGTTTTTTCTTTTTTTTATTTTTTTGTTTATTAATTTTTTTTTTAACATGTAAGTTAAAAAAAAAAAAAGTTTAGACTTTAGACTAAACTTTTTTATTTTTTAACTTTCATGTTTAAAAAATTTTTTTTTGTCTTAAAAGTTTTAAAACTCACTAAAATAAAATATAACGGGATCCAATTTAAAAAAAGTAACGGACATCGCCCCTAGGAAAATTTGCGCCCAACATTTTGGCGTTTAAAATAGTCCAATATATTTGATACTTATCGAGATATGCTATCCTAAATGAAAACATAAACTTGGATGCAGCGATCTTCAGCTTCATAAACTTCAGGGCATTTCTGCAATATTTTTTCAGTAATCAAAGTTATTTTTCCGCATTGTTTTGGGCTATCACTTGAATGGAGAACACATTTCTTATTTACTTCGTCAGACATATTCACTTTGCGGTCAACAAAACTACTACTGCAACTAAGTTCTCTTATCAGCAAGGTTGTTTATTGTGTCATGTATTTTTTTTGTCAAAGTATAGCGGTACGAAACAGATTGCTGTTTCGCATAATCAAAGTAGAGAAATGAGAATATCCTTTGGTGTAATAACGACTTTTGATTATACCAATTGTTTAAAAAAATGATTTTTTGCGTACTATTAGTGCGTCTGGCAAGGGTAAAGCTGCATCTTAAACGTCTGGCACCTATTTATTTGTGATAAGGACAATTTTACAAATTTTTTGATGTATCACACATATGGTTATACCAATTGTTTAAAAAAATGATTTTTTGCGTACTATTAGTACGTCTGGCAAGGGTAAAGCTGCATCTAAAACGTCTGGCACCTATCTATTTGTATTCAGTGCATTCTGCCCTTTAATTTAATGCCAGTTTCAAGTGGTTATACTTATGATCCACATTTTGGAAATATATGTACCTTTGGCATACTATTATTAATCTTAGCTGCAAAAAAGTGCTGCCAGACTTCCATATTTGTCGTTAGTTATTTGAGGGCTTCATAATCATATAAACCACTTTTGGTTATATCTTCACGCACAAAATTTGCTGTGGGCTCCTGGTCTATAAAGTCATATTGAATATTTAATTTCTAATAGCTTAAATTGTACTGGATAAAATTTGAGATTCTGGGATTTGGTTTTCAAGAACTCCAGAATCTGGTATTTGAGATTCTAGAATAAGGAATTTTGTGTTAACGAATTCTAGGATGAAGGATTATGATTTTTGGATTTTGGGACCTTGTCGAACTCCTTGAGTACCAGGGATTTTCTTTGTAATATTCATGTAAGACTCACCAGCACATCAGAAGTGACATCTCTGATGGCTTTTTGGTTCTCAATACTTACTTTTGGCGGCATAGGACGTCTCAAAACGTTATTTTAAGAGACTCAATCGGAGAAGGACCTGGCAAATTTTACCGATAATAATTATTTATTTTGGTAAAAATGAAGTAACCCTTGGCATAATGGTTAGTGCGTTGGACTGTCATGCGGAAGGTCTCGAGTTCGATTCTCAGCCGCTGCAAGACAGTTTTTTTCAGGGGTGTACTACCTCTTGCGAGGAATTGACAAATTCTCCAAGAGTATCTGTTGTCATGGAAAGTTCTGCTCATTAGCCGTTCGGAAGGTACCCTCTTTTCCTGGTAACACGCACACAGGAATGGTTGAGAGTTGTAAGTCACTAGGTCCTGGTTCATTCCGAGCTGTTGCACCACCAAATTTTAATTTTATTTTTGAGCACCATCTAAAGTAAGTAAAAATGAAAATATACTTATTTAGTAATGAAGTTGGTGAGAATGTCAGTTTTATAATAAAAATAAAAAAGTTGTCTATAGAAAATCGGTACCTGGTGATTTACACTATGAGCCATTTCTGTTATCAACCCTTTATTTTCCCGGAATATCCTTATGGGCGACCACATAAACGCTTTACTCTTTTTAGAATCGACCGACAGCTGGTGTCAGGAAAGACTTAGATACCACAAATTGAAGTCAAGATACTCGTATATGATATACTCGTACAGACATTAACACATATACAATTATTTGGAAGGCAAAGGAGGCATACAGCTCAACATCGTCATCAGTTTCTAAGCCATCCATCGATCAAGGATAAGAGTGGTTACTTGAAGGTGTGCTTTAAGGACAAACTCGTGAATTCGAATTTGTTTAAAATAAAAAAGCGAAAAATCTAATAAATTTTCCCTCTTGAGATTTCTTTCCATTAAAAAGAAGTGCAAATAAATAAAAGCAACTAATCATTTAGTATTAATTGTTTCGATGGATTCGTTTTTGACATTATAAATTCACATTGATTTAAAAATTTGATTTGTTGAATAAAAAGATTTTGCTCTCAGTTTTGTTCGAAGAAAATTATAATTTTCAAATTAAAAATAATTTTTTCTGTAAAAAAGGAAGACAAGACAAAAACTTATAAAAAGAATAATGATAAAAGATCAAATTATGAGTGTAACATTTCGTCAATATTTATTTTGTCGGCGCTTATTTAGCAATATTCACAATTAATTTTATTAATGTCGCGAATTTTCATTTTGCTTTTATCTATTGTTTTGTCTTGCGACTACCGCGAAATTTATTAACATGTGTATATTCCAACACGAAACTTAAACAAAAAGTGAAATAATAAAAATGAAAGTGACAATATGCAAAATTGGTGAATTGATCTTGGCGAAATGAAAAATCACAAAATTCCACCCAAAAGCACTTAGTTAAATAAAATACAATATAGAACATACATAATGTTGACCTTATTGTCGAAAATTCTAATGTATCCGAAGATTTGATACGATCGACTTTTATCGAATCTAACGCTTGCTTATATAAGTTTAAAAGCAAATTATAACCAACAAATCTCACTCTGTTGTGCCCATTTCTTATTTGCGGTATATAGGTATATTATGACAATTTATTCATTCATAAAAAATCGGACTCGAAATTTTGATCGGATTTGACATCAGGATTATAGGGAAGACAAAAAATAGGCCGGGGAGAGTACGATAACTTGGCCGCCAAGATTTGATAACGGGTTTTTGTAGAGGGGTCAAAAACAAGCACTTTTTACTATGGGAGGGGGGGGTCTATCTCCCCCCGTTTAGGAGGTAGGGGCACTTTTAGAAAAGATGGTTTAAATTGAAAAAAAAATATTAAAAAACAACGGCAACACCTACAATAAAGTGCTATACTGCGTTTGAAAGCCAGAAGATTTGTCTATAATCCTGCATTTTAATTTTATTACCCATATCAATGGTTTTTGAGAAATTCGCATTTAAAGTCCAAATTTTGATAAAAAAAATGTGAAAAAAAAGTTTAGACCGACTGTTTTCAAAATTGGGAAATGAAATTTGTAAATTAGCTGATATCGTCAGTTAAAGTGCAGGACCTCGTAAGTATTTTTAGCATGTTTTGCAGAAATCACAAAAAACTTCTTAAAAAAATTATTTTAAAAATAAATAATAACAAAGTAATTGATTTGTGCTATTTATTAGTTAATTGATTATATTAATAAAAATGAATGCCTTAGTAATGCATTATTCTCATTTAACGGGCACTTACGAGGTATTGCTTTATTTTTGGCGCGGAGTTTTATACGAGGTTTAGATTTTCTTTTTTTCTACAAAATGTTCAGAACAACATTAGTACACTAAAAATGCCAAAAGGTGGCTCTTATTTTTCTGATTTTTTTGATATAAAAATATTTTTGTTGATTTTTTTGACTTACGAGGTCCTGCACTTTAACTGACGATATGTGTTTCATGTATCTATCAGTTCTTAATCGAACACAAAAAATCGCATGGTTCTATGTCTTCTGGTTTTTGAGAAAACCTCCGTTTAGGAGGTAGGGGCACTTTTAGAAAAAATGGTTTAAATTAAAAAAAAAAAATATATTAAAAAACAACGGCAACACTTACAATAAAGTGCTATACTGCGTTTGAACACAAAAAACCACATGGTTCTATGTCTTCTAGTTTTTGAGAAAATCGAAAATTACCAAAACTGCTTTTTTTGATTTTTGGTGATGACGGTTATTCCATTTTAAGGATTAATGTTAATAAACATAATGCATCTTTGTTAGTTCAGTACAGCAATTCATTTAGCTTTACCCAGAATTGCACACGGCCACGGGAGTTGAATTTTCATTTGGTATTAAAGCAATTTCTTTGAAAAAAGTAATGCCTTTTTCGTTGGTCGACACTAAATCCCCGAAAGAAGTAGTGGATGTTTAACCGCCATTTTTCATTTTTAGAAAAAAACACTTCACTCTTACAAAAGTTGAAAAACGAATGACCTTGGTAAACAATAACTTGTACCACATTTTCATTAACGAACAAAAAACAACGGTACAAATTGGAATGTTAGCTTTTTTTTTATCTAAGTTGGTATACTTTGAACATTTCAGTTGCTTTATATTAATTGGTATGTAAGACACAAACATAGATACATATTAAGAAATTATATATATTTGCTGCAGTCGAGCAACAGTGCATTACATGTGAATTTTCCATAATGCATTTTAATATTTAAAAATTTTAAGTTTGGAACTTTGGGCTACTTATATAAATATATGTATTTAGTGGACACTGGATAAATAGAATAAATTAAAATTTTTTTAAATACAGATTCTGTGAATGCAAAAGAAACTTTGCATGCACCCAACCTCGCACCTACCCCAAATCCTATAGTGTGACCAAGCAGGGGGGTTGCAGGGGGGCAGCATGCCCCCCCATACATACTTTACTGTTTATATATATTGTAATGTTGGAAGCAAGCACTGATTTATTTATGTAAGGAAGCAAAAAATATCAAACATTTTGTAGAAAAGTAGTTTTAGTTATTTTCGATTTTCTCAAAAACCAGAAGACATAGAACCATGCGGTTTTTTGTGTTTGATTAAGAACTGATAGATACATGAAACACATGTAAGCTAATTTACAATTTCATTTCACAATTTTGAAAACAATTGGTCTAAACTTTTTTTTTCACGTTATTTTATCAAAATTTTGACTTTAAATGCGAATTTCTCAAAAACCATTGACATGAGTAATTTAATTTAAATGCAGGATTATAGAACAATCTTCTGGCTTTCGAACGCAGTATAACACTTAATTGTAAGTGTTGCCGTTGTTTTTTAATATTTTTTTTTTTCAATTTAAACCATTTGTTCTAAAAGTTCCCCTACCTCCTAAACGGAGGTTTTCTCAAAAACCAGAAGACATAGAACCATGCGGTTTTTTGTGTTTGATTAAGAACTGATAGATACATGAAACACATATAAGCTAATTTACAATATCATTTCACAATTTTGAAAACAACCGGTCTAAACTTTCTTTTTCACGTTTTTTTATCAAAATTTGGATTTTAAATGCGAATTTCTCAAAAACTATTGATATGAGTAATTTAATTTAGATGCAGGATTATAGAAAAATTTTCTGGCTTTCAAACGCAGTATAGCACTTTATTGTAGGTGTTGCCGTTGTTTTTTAATATTTTTTTTTTTCAATTTAAACCATTTTTTCTAAAAGTGCCCCTACCTCCTAAACGGGGGGAGATAGACCCCCCCCTCCCATAGTAAAAAGTGCTTGTTTTTGACCCCTCTACAAAAACCCGTCATCAAATCTTGGCGGCCTAGTTATCGTACTCGTGCCAATAGGCCTCCCAAATATACCTGTCTGTCTGTCTGTCTGTTTGATTACATCCTAAACGGCTCGGCCGAATTTCTTAAAACTTGGTAGATATAATTTTTAAATTTCTCCCACCACGTTTTTTTCTATTTTTAAGACTTAAAACTATTTTTTTTGTAATCTAAGATAATTTTTTTTTCTCTAAAAAACTGTTCCACAATTGCTTAAAAACCAAAAATTTTATTTGTTAAAATTTAGATAATGGCTGAAACAAATTCCATACTTTTCGCCATAGACCTATTTTTTTCGATTTTTTCAAAACTGATTTGCTAAAACTCCTTACAAGTTTGAATAACATCGTGTATTCAAACTTACAAAAACACGTTAATACTATCTACAAGATATAACTATCAAAAAAATGTTTAAAAATGGATTTCGAAAACTGCATCTAGAATTTTTATAAAAATTATTCATTACTGGCAGAACGAATTTTAATTAAATTCTGCATACAGAAGTTCGAAAGAAAGTTAAAAAAACATTGCATATTAAAACTTAAACAAAAATATTTTTTTTTATTTTCTATTTTTTTTAAACTCCTTAAAACGGATCAATGATTTTAGTTATTTTGATTTTTATTGCACAGTGATGTAAGCTTGAAAGTAGCTTAGCAACATGTTTCCTAAAAATATTTGAGTAATTTTATATACAAAAAATATACATATCAGACGGCATTCGATTTTTTTAATCTCATACTATGTTAGGAGGTGTCCTAGCAAAATAAACAACTATATTTGTGTATTTTTTTCTAATTATGTACATTCATGTTTTTTATAAATACATTTACATATTCAATTAAAATTGGAACGACAGCATAACTGTGAAATAAGGACTTAAATATCAATAGGGTTTTAATTTTGTAATTCATTAAAACTAAGTATGTCAATACTAGTATCAATAAAAACTGGCCCGTGAAATCAGATTGTAGTGTAAAACAGTATGAGAAGTCGCTCCTCCATTCTCCCACTTAACCACTCTGATTAAGTTAAATTTTCTTGTGCAACATAGCTCGTAGAGAACCAGGTCTTAATGACTTACAACTATCAGGAATGGATTCTGGTTGATTGATAAATATGTTAAGATCGCCTAATGCATTTCTGTAAAGTGTTCAGTTTTTCAACACTCATTCAAGTCAAGAAAACTTAAAACACACAAATCTTCTAAAGTTTTTTGTTTGAAAATTCATTTATTTACGGGTTGATAGCTTTTTTTTAAATACTTTTCTGGAATACATATAGATCTATATATATACATTACATACTAATGGGCATCTTAAAATCTTAAGAAATAATTCTTTTCTTCTTCGCTATTGTACATACGAGTAAAGACCAAATCCATACCACACAGTCGAACATACTCGTATCTTAATTTCCAATTGCTCATAAATTCGTGAATCCTTTTCATGGCACACATAAATTATTATATCAAAATTGCAATCTCTGCAAATTCCCTACAAAAACTATGCTGTAAGTACATAAAATATTTTAACATAAAAACTTTCCTAATTAGCAATCGCACCAAACCGCATAAGATATGCCATTTGAAGCTCTCTAAGAATATACCACTTTGTATTAGGTGGTTCTCCAATTGCAGCCTGCAATTGGTTACATAAAAGTTCTAATTGAGTCACACAATAGGGTAAGAGTATAACCGCTAAGAACACACATTAATATGTGTGTTCTACCACTTTAGCATTCTAATTAAACCCTCCAATCTGGTACTTCTTCTTCTTATTATTTGAAGTGCTTTTTCGCGCACAAAGTGTGAAATTATTCCACACTTGCATCCAGATACCCCAGAAACTCAAATAGAACACCGCTAAATCAGTGAAATACTGGAAAGGTGTACAACCGTCGAACACATCACTTGATCCCCCTTTTCCATTAAACCACAATTAAATATAAATGAAGCTTTTTCCAAGAGAATATCTTTATACTCGTTCTTTGCTGCTTCTCTTTCGAATGAAGTGAACTACCCCGAAAGTATAAAACTTACAGTAAGTTCTCTCATTATATTCGCTCGAACTTTATTTAAGTTGGATTGTTTAGTATTTATATAGCCAACTCTTCAGTGTCAAACTGCCAAGCTCGCCTTGCCGTCATTTGGATAAGATTTTAGCTTCAGCTTAGATAATGTTGAGTGGCTATTATGAGCCGCTTTTTGACATAATTTGACATAACTCCTTAGCATTTGACGTTTACTTAAACTCATGGCCATGTGTAACATCATGAACAATATCACAGTGGTAGTTTATTTTTAAGTTAAGCTTAACGCACAAATCAATATTATGTTAAGCTTCTTCGCTTTTTTTTAACTAAAACAATAAAATGCACCACTTGGGTCGCACGAACTTGCTTTTATGTAATAGTCTAAGAATTTCAAAAATTAATGTTAATAAAGAAAAAAGAAAAACTGTTCATAAGCATAATATCACGTTTTAAATGACTAAAACAACTCTTTTAGTAGATGCAGTTAAAAACAGGATGCCATGTGATTCAAGCTAATATTAACTTATGGAAGAACAAAAATTATAAGTCGTTGTAGTGGTTTCTTAAAAAAATAATCTTTTATATACAAATTTTTTAAAACATTTTTAAGAACAAATATTTGTACGTCAACTTAAAGATTTTAATATGTACGAATAAAATATAAATTTCCAAATAAAATATTGAGCCGTTTTTGAGATATTAAATTTTCCGAAAAAATAAATAATTTTTTTTATTAAATTCAAAAAATATGTTTTTTTTTTTATTCAAAACAATATTTTTAAAATTTTTAGAAGCTTCTCTATAAAAATGTCATTAAAATCCGTTATACCGATAGTGAGAAATTCAAAATTCGAAAAAATGGTTCTATGCTACTAGGTACAGTCAGTTATATCTTGTTTTCATTTTTTTTTATTAAATTATAGATCTTAAAAAATAGTCGAAAGAAAAAAAATTTAAGCAAAATTTAACATCCAAAAATTTTTTTTTAAAAATGAATACACAATAACTTTGAAACTCCTAGGAACTAACATAACAAAAAATGATCAAAATTGGTCGTACCGTTTTTGAGAAAATCAAAAACTAAAAAAACGGTTCCAAGGGGGGTACTAATAATAATAATTTTTTTTTTATTTTTTTTCAACCATAACATAGGTAGTCGAACAGACAGACAGACAGACAGACACACAGAATTGCGAGACCCACTTTTTTAGTCTTCGTTATCATCGTAATGTCAACTTTGATCAAAATCTCGAGTTCGATTTTTTTTTACGAATGCATAACTTGCCTTATAGTACCTATAAGTTGCAAGTAAAAATCTTCCATTGAAAAAAATTATTAGATACTTTCATAACCAAGGTTCACAGTCGGACTTCAGAGTCCAGACCGGCACCGTCCAAGAACGGAAGGAGTGTATGCAGACGAACTTCCGAGACAGTTCCGCAAAGTGAAGCGATATTTTATGCGAGTGTGCGAGTTATACTCGCTTACCTATCGCAAGCATCTCGGTCACAAACTCTTCTGACCACTTTTTAAAGCAAGTTTGTGCGAGAAGCTGGTTTATTTTGAAGTTTAAAGAAAAAAATCAAACGAGTAAAATTTTGTTATTTCAGTGCTTGTGTTGTATGGTGCAATTCGTTTGATAGTTTTGGTGGCAATAATTATCAAGGAATTAACAACACAACGGCACAAAATCGCTTTAATATGCGCACAATGTCGCATCTATAATTATCGCATTGCAAAGCGCTTGTCGCCAGGGTTGGACGAATTAACTACACTAAATATTCTATACCATTAACTACGCGTAGTTATTTGAATAAACTACATGCCTAATTTACTATAGTTTGTTACGTTTGCTGCATATATGTAGAAAATTCAGAAAAAAATTGAATGAAACTGGAAATGTGGTATTTACCATAAGGATGAAAATTATAGGAATTATACATGATAGATGGGAAGTTTATAATCTTGGCCAGGGTTGCGAATTTTTGAATTAAAAAATCCTTAAGTCATAAGTCTATAGATGACTTGTGAATTAAAAAAAATTAATTCATAAGATATTTGGTGACTTATGAATTAAAAAAAAATTAATTCACAACCCCCAAAGTGACTTATGAATTTAAAAAAATTTAAATCCTAAGCTACTAAGTGACTTATGAATTAAAAAAAATTTTATTCACCACCTACCAAGTGACTTATGAATTAAAAAAAATTAAGTCATCAGGGAGTAAGTGACTTATGAATTAAAAAAAATTTAAGTCATGAGCAACAAAGTGACTTATGAATTTAAAAAAAATTAATTCACCACCTACTAAGTGACTTGTGAATTAAAAAAAATCAAGTCATCAGGGAGTAAGTGACTTATGAATTAAAAAAAAATTAATTCACAAGTCAGTTGGTGACTTGTGAATTAAAAAAAATTTAATTCATAAGTTAGTTGGTAGATTGGAAATTTTTAAGCTTGTTTTGACTACATAATTATTTAATTATTAACGAAAGCTTTCAAATCTAGTTTTTAAATCATAAGATTATCACGCTAGCTTATAAATTATCCATTTCATAAATTTTCTAATCAGCATTTATCCATTAACTTATGAATTAAATTTTTTTTAATTCATAAGTCACTAAGTTGGTTTTGACTTAAATTTTTTTAATTCATAAGTCACTTACTTGCTGATGATTTGAATTTTTTTAATTCATGAGTCACTTACTTGCTCATGACTTGAATTTTTTCAAATCCTAAGTCACTTAGTAGCTTGGGAATTAAAATTTTTTAATTCATAAGTCACTTACTTGCCCATGACTTAAATTTTTTTAATTCATAAGTCACTTAGTAGGTTCTGAATTAATTTTTTTTAATTCATAAGTCACTAAGAAGCTTATGATTTAATTTTTTTTAATTCACAAGTCACCAACTGACTTGTGAATTAAATTTTTTTTAATTCATAAGTCAGTTCGTAGCTGCTGAATTATATTTTTTTTAATTCATAAGTCACTCACTAGCTTGTGAATTAAAGCCAAGCTTAAGCTAACAAGTGACTTAAGCTTTTGGAACCCTGATCTTGGCATATGGATTATGAACACATGATTTTAAAGATGTTTTTTAATGCTGAATTTACTGCACGTAGTACAAATATTACTGAAAAACTTTTTTTAAAATGATGAAAACTAAAAACTAGTGTACGTAGTTATGTTTAAACTTGAAACCGTTGTATTTTTAAGAAGCGTAGCTCATGTGTCGCAAAGAGCTCCAATACGCTTAATTTTCATTTTAATTGAAGTAAATCCACCTTCAGCCCAATAATTTTGTAGCTTTCCTCCAGCCATTTTCATTTGGCTTATTAAAAATGAATAACTGAACGTTTGATTTCATAATTTAAGTTTCAAATGCACCGCTGACAGAGAAGTGAAAGCTGCCAAACTGACGGACAGATCATTTGACATTTGAAACTACGTCTGCAACTATTTTTACATTGACTACTTTTAACTACATTTTTTTTTTTTTTTTTTTATAATCTACCCGCGCTCAAGGGATTATGATTACCCTTTAAATGTTTCAACACAGCGCGGTCGTGAAGTAAATGAAGAGAAAGAAGGATAGGAAAGATGTGTGGCACGATGTTCTGAGACTGTTGGTGGTTGTCTCAGATATTTTTATCTCCAGGGATGGCGGCTGAGCTAAAGCGGAGAAATGCCGTGTCTTATTTCTATGTCGCTTATAATTCACATTATTTTATTCGTGTTCATCCTTGTTGGGCATACTAGTTTAACTCAATTACATGTTGTTAGTGTTATGCCTGAACAACATGTAATGAGTAAACCAGCAACCCATTGATGACAATTTTTAGAAGGTTTTTAATGGAATTAAAGCGACATAGACGACGGCAGGGATCGAACCTGTCATCATGAGGTTGACAGGCGAGCACACATCCATCGCGCCACGGCCACCCCCTATTTAATTATATTTATTTTAATTTAATTATATGTTATTTAACTACATTAACTACATAAGCTACGTAGCGGACGTAACAAATGTAGATAGTTATTTATAAAAAGTGACAATTTGGCCAATCCTACTTGTCGCATCGCTTTTCGTATCGCTTCGCTTTATCGTACTACTATCAGCGCAGTAAGGGATTGACAGTTATTGTTCGTTTGGTTTCAACTCTGCTTTACTACCTTCTGAGCTAATATCAAAAGCCTTACTACTTAAATGATACTGATTTCTATTGTTACTACATATCTATATATTAATGTAATTATAGTATCATTCTTCCCAGCACCACCATGACATTTTGACGCGAGAGCTTCCTCTTAAAAAAAATAAATATTTTTTAGCAATCACATGACAGTACGTTCCGTTGTCATAATCTATTTTTGATATCAAGAGAATCGATAAACTCTTTGCCGAACTTGGTGCACAAGCGTTTATTCTCCGTTTCGTTTTGGTTCCGATTTAAAAGAACTATTAATTTCCCCCATTTAAGGTATAAGGAGAATACACTGTAATAACTATGGTGGTTTCTATTCTTCGGCACATAGAATGGCTTTTTGAGAAGAAGAAGGGAACAAGAAAATAAAGTTTAATCTACTCAAAGATCTATCGAAAGAGAAATATACGGATTCACTATAATCCCAGGCGAAAAGCTAATGGAATTTGATAAAAAACGATCTGAATGGCTTCCCCAATCTTACACAAACCCTTAAGTATTCTTTTCAGCAAAAAAAAAAAGAAATAAAGAAATGAAACGCAGGAAAATAACTTCCAAAGCGGAATATATCCCTTCGAAAGCCTTTTGAGCAATTTTGATTCGATTAAAAGGGTTCCAAGGGTGAGAAAGCCAGTGAATCCGAAAATTCCGGTAAACCACTCTACACACCTCTACTAAGCCCCAATACCCCTTTTTGTATTGGTGAACGAGGTTAATAGCCATAATGGCTATGTCATGGAAACGGAAGACCTTCTAATTGAGGTTATAAGTTGTAACTAAATTTTGAATTGAAGTGCCATTGAGACTGACAGGAATGTTCGGAATGTCTTTCGATTTAATTTAGCCAGGTCCTCTGCCAGAGAATTAATTCATGCAAACGGTGTTGGATATAATAACTAGGTAGAGACTATTAAATGGATATTGAATAGCCTCCCCCGGAACAACGCTCTAATTAAATTGTAGTGGCAATTGGTTTCCAATGATTTATTAATTAAAGTGTCTGTGATGGTAACTGCAATTATGTTATTTCATTTTGTCAAAGGATAACATTCAATTTAAATAGTATGCTATGGGTTATATATAATGCTTAGGTAGACTTAATTAGAATAATAGAGTAAAGCAATAGCTGAAATACAAGCAAGAAAACGTAAGAGGATTGATGCTATCATAAGAGATATTTTAATAATATTTTGTTCAATTATTCTTAGCAATGAGAAGCTACGAGTAAATTCAATCAATAAATTATTTCCAAATTCGCTTATTTTGCTCCCACAGTCAAACTTGGAGCTCGACTGACATATCGTTCAAACTATTATTGAATTTGAACTGCAGTAAGGACAGTTACGTGAACTTGAAACTATCTTAGGAAAATGGATGTGGTTATCCGAACTAATATAATGATAGTTCCAAGACGGTTGATATGGTATGGTAAAACATATTTTCAAATAACCCATGGTTTAAGAGATCAATAAAGCCTTGTGCAAAATATTTAAAGTGGAAGTGCCAGCAGTTTGTAAATATTGCCACTTGCTAAATAATTGTCAATAATTCAAAACTAAACTAGGCTAGTATAACGAATTGAAATAACTCAGCGGTAAACCAAGTCACTCTTATTTGAACATCAGAACACCGTGATAGGGGATTAGGGGAATTAAATGGTAATTTGGCGTTGGCACTGGAGACCATCCACAAACATATTCAGAATTCAAGATTATTCAAGGAGGAAAGGGTTCTAACAATCTTACAAAAACACTCTTCGCAGGGACATAAGTCCCCGGGACATAAGTCCCCGGGACATAAGTCCCGAATATTTTTTCGAGACATATATCCCGAATTTTTTTGTTGAAAATGGGACATAAGTCCCAAATAAAACAAAAATAATTGTATACACATTATTTTGTTACATGTAAATGTTCATGTACTAAGCATAAAATTTGCAATCCTTAAGGCTACGTTTATACATACATGTGTATACTGGGTATTTATGAATTCAAAGTATCTTTAAATCTATATTCTGTTAATGCAAAAGAAACTTTGAGTCCACCCAACCTCGCACCTACCCCAAATCCTATAGCGAGCCTACGTAGGGAGGTTGCAGGGGGCAGCGTGCCCCCCCCATAAATAGTTCACTGTTTATATATGCAAAATTAGAAAAAATATACACGTGGTACTTTCGGGACTTATGTCTCAGTGAAGTGGGACAAAGTCTCGAAAATTTTTTGTCCTGCGCCAAACACCCTTCTATTCAGCTCGCTATTCGACTTGATGCAGTATTCCATTCTGAACTTAAAAGTGAAAAAATGTGACCAATCTTCTCTAATCAAATAGTCGCATGAATTCTTGGAATCCAAAAACGTACTGTTTCATGCTGCAGAAATTTTTTTCACACAAGCAAATTCTACGTAAGTTTCCATCTATCCTACCCTTCTGAACTATTTCCGAGTAGGTGGAAAGTAGCATTTCCTCAGCCGGACCCTAAAGTAGCCAAAGTACAATCCCTTTTAATACTTAAATTAAATTAAATTATTAGCTCCACTGGTTGTTATCTTATGACTAGGGTTCGTATTTCCATGCAAATGCATATTTTTTTTAGGAAAACCTTGGAAGCAAGGCAACTAATTATGTATACGAATCAAGAAATTTCCTTTAAAATGGCATTTAACCGTTAGTGCATATTTTTGCATATATTACTATAAATGCATATTTTGCATTTTTTTGTGCATATTTTACTATAAATGCATATTTTTTATATAATAAATTTATATTTTTAGCGTACCTACCTATATTGTTCAAAAACTAAACTAGACAGTAAAAAAAAATATAAAGTTTATGTCAGTGCAAAGGAACCTTAAGACTATTATCTATTTCTTTTATTCATTTCACAATCTTGAACCATATTCAAACACCACAATATAAACAAAGGTGCATATATGAACTTGACTAGATTGTGCCGGCAAAACATTGAAATGAAAAAAAAAATTAAGTCTGTGTGTTTGAAACTGTATAAATGAAATCGCAATTTAAACGATCATCTATCAAAAATGAAAGTGTGTGGGTATAATGTGGTAAAGTTTAAAGTGCGATACAGATTGAACCAGCACCAGCGGAAGCCATTGTTTTAGAACCAATAGCGCAAAATTTTAATTGAATTAGTACGATCCTAAGACTGTTTTAGTATGATACTAGGTTAAAACAACGAATTTGCAAATTTTAATCGAATATAGCATCATACTTACGGTGACCATATTTCTCAAAGCAAAACCCGGGACATACTTTTTTTTTACTTTTATTTTGTAAGAAATCAACAAAAATCTCAAAAACAAAAGAATACTAAATCCCAGCACAAAATGCTTAGAACTAAACAAAACCTTCATTTTTTTTAAATATTCAGTCTTTCTTTACCAAGACTTTGAAAAATAAACATTAATCACACATTGTCCAAGAGATTATTGTTTGTTTTTTTTCCTAACAAATTTTTTAGATGATATTACCATTTTCTTTAAAATATTTTTTTTTAATTTTTGGTAGATTAAATTATAATTTAATTTTACCATTAACATGGCTATGGAAGTTCCAAGTTCCAACACTCAATTCCGTTTTTTCATTTGTTCAAATATTGTTCATTATGGAAAAGACTCTTTCGGTTGGACCATTTGAACCTGGAAGACACAAGTCGAACTCTTCAACAAATAAAAGATTTTTGAAGTTTATATTTTGTTTACGAAATTGCTCTAAAATTTCTCTCCATTTTTGGGGCAACAAATTCGTCAAACAAGTTTTAATCATTCCTATCAGCTTTTGGTTGACAAAAGATAACCAAGATTCTATTTCTGGCCAGTTAGTAATGTTTTGAAAATATACCCAACTAAAAACTTCAAGTTCTTTGAAAGATATGTACATCCCACTGGTTTAAGTATTCTTAACACGTTATGTAAAATTGTTGAATATTTGCTTTCCATTCGTTTTGAGTAATTAATTTTTGTTCGACTTTTTCCTTCATCAATTTAATATTTTTCTTCTTCAACTTTAGAAATGCAAATTTCTTGCAAATTGTAAAATGCAAATTCTTTTAAGCGATTAATTTGTTTTATTATTATTTAACTATTATTTATTTATTATTATTTAACTATTATTATTTAACTAGCTTAGCTATTGAGAGTAAGGTATTCAGTCTTTTTTTTTCAATTTTTCTACGCGAACAGTGTGGATTTTGATGATGACAACTTTTATATCTATTGGAGAACATTCAACTCCAGTTTGCTTACAGTTATTTAAAACGTGAGCAGCACAATTAACTCCAATGAGATCGATACCGGTTACGGCTTGAAGTTTTTTCTTGCTGGCCCGCCAAAACTACAGTTTACGTTGCCATATTTTTTAAAATGAGGCCAGATGGTTCCCCTGGAAGATTTTCAAAATCTAAAATCTTTACAACGATACCTTGTTGTGGTGTAAAATAACGAATTAAGAGCGGACACAGTTTTGTACAGCTATGATTGGAACAATCAGAAAAAAAACGGTTACAAAACTTACTTTGCATAGAGAAGTTTTAATTTCTTCGATGGAATTAGGTGCAACAACATTGCACAAAAGATCACATTTTGTGAGTGTAAGGAAATACATTTGATCAAAACAACTTCTTATAAGTTTCGATGCGCAATAATTAAACCTGAATGAGTGGTTATGTTATATTGTGTGGTAAGCCCAGGTGCTTTCATTAAATGCATTCTTCTTTCCAGGTCCTTGAAAATTTGATGAACTAAAAAATCATTGTAAACTTTCGCTTGAAGCGGCAGCAATGTCGGATTCTTTGTGTTTTTTTTGTTTTGCTTTTAAGTGCTGTTCAATATCACCACTGCGTATTGAAAACGTATAAGGAAGCGATTTTTGAACAGGTTACTACCTATATGGGGTTTTTCCATTTTTTTCTTTGTATGAAGAAAAATTTCTTCTGAAGATCATCGTTGAATTCACATTTTTTCTTTGGAGTTATTTTACAAATTTGAAAATTTATTGTAAATAATTAAGAGAATCAAATTCCATTTTTTGAACCAGTTTATGCTCAAATTGTTTCTTTAATTCGGTAGAAGTACATAAGCTTATATTTTAAAAAATGATGATTTATATATTTCAAATTTGTGCATTGTTTCCTTTTTGTGAATACACATTTTGAAAAGCATCTAACAGCTCAGCTAAAATAAAATTTAAAATTTTGAACGTAATTCGAATAATAAAAATATATGAAAATACGGGACAAACCCGTGACAAAAAATCAAATACGGGACAGTTGTACGGCCCGGATTTCCTTAAAATTTAGCCAGGACAAACGAGTAAAATACGGGACTGTCCCGGGAAATACGGGACGGATGGTCAGCGTAATCATACTGTCTCTACTCTTTTATTAAAGTTAAAATCATCGAATACATACTTTATTTGTTTAGTATCGTGCTAGCTTCATATGACTCTTTGACATTTGCAAACTTCAAAAAATGTTCGTGTACTTACTTTTTTACACGAAATGCCATTGTTTTAGGTGTGTTCAGAAGCAATTTATTAAGAAAATTCATTTAGTACGATACCAGTTAGAAAATGCTTAAAATTAAAAATGAATTAGTAAACTACTTTAAAGTTAGCAAATTGTTAAGTAGTATCACACTAATACCTTAATAATAGTCTGTTTAAAATTTTGCGCCAATGTTTTTTAATCGTTCAACACAAAATAGACCAGCACCAGCAACGTCAACAGCGTCGTTTGGTCAAAATCCAAAATTTACTGTTGCTGGTTACAATAACACAAAATGCAACAACAATAAGACGTATAAATGTCAAAAAATTACAACACGATGTTGGTTTTATGTGTTTGAAGAAAAGTATTTTCTGGCCAGCGTGCTATTTGCTGTTGACGGCGCTGGTGCTGTTGCTGGTTTAATCTGTTTCGTGCATGAAGCTTACCTTGTTTCATGTACAACAGCCAACTGTTTTCGGTTGCGACGACACTCATATAAACCACTACATATAAACTGAAAAATGTTGACTGATGCACTCATGCTTAGTTTTTGAGTCTTATTTTTAACTTATTTTAAAAGATGAAGAAAATGTGTTTTTATATTGAAAAGAAATTAAGTTGAATTGGTTTTAAGTGCATATTTTGCATTTTTAATCGCATATTTTAAGCGCATATTTTCAGATTTTAAGTGCATGAGAATTCGAAGCCTACTTATGACACATCCCTTAGAAGTGCCTATCTGACTGATATTTGAAGAATAAGCCAAAACTTGCCTGAAACTGTAACTCACTTCATTGTTGCCTTAACAGCAGTCCAAAAAATTGCAATGTGCTCATAAAATTATTATTATTTAAAAATTAAAGCACTTAATAAAATATTTTTAAGGGTTATTCAATAGAAGCGGGTAAATGTTGAAATGGAATAAAAAAAGCTGTGTGTGAGTAATTAACAAAAATCTTTTTTATTTGAAAGGCTCATGTTTGCTGTTTGCTTCTATGTATAGGAAATACGGATTAAAGTGGTCCAATTTCCAATTATTCTTCCGCATGGATGCGGGTGAATTTGTGCTAAGGGCTGTGTTATGTTCACCTTAAGGGCATTAGTCGATTGTGGTTTATTCGCAAGTCTTTGCGACTTGAACAAATCACCAGAGATAACTTAAACATCAAATTGTTAATGCAGCATGTCAATCATGACTTCCGATATGTGGAACGTAATCCCTCCTGCTTGAATCACATATCGTCTTTGTCCATATGGTTCAATTTGGACCATAAGATATTGGTTGTCATCCTTCTGTAGCACTCTCCATTGACTACCTCACCCACCAACGTCGTTTTCAAAAATATAAGGACCAACAATGCCGCTGGCCCAAACTCCATACTAAACGGGGACTTTTCGGGTATGTATTATCACGTGGTGAAACTCGTGTGGGTTAGTGTCGTCCCATAAACGGCAATTTTGCTTGTTAACACAGCCATTGAACCACAAATGCGCATTATTGCTAAAGAAGATTTTTAGGCCAAAATTGGGGTACTCTTCCAAACACTTCAGAGCTCAGTCAACAACCAAACGGCGCGTTGTGAACGATCGTGAACTGTGAGCATCTGGGTCAGTTAGATTTTGTACGGGTGTAAGCCTAAGTTCCGAAACTAAATACGCCAAATTCTTATCTGCGAAAAGCCGAGTTCTTGTTGACATGTCCAGGTCCACAACGAGGAATTGACTGTCTCGGGTTTTTTCTGTACTTTTCAGCGACCGTGATGACGTTCTCAGTCAAATTTCCGTTTCTTTGATGTCTGATTGTTGTTGGATTGGCCACCATACGTTTAAGAATAGACTGCGAAGGGCCAGCACGTCTACCGTAAAATGAGCGCAAGGCACGCAAAGTTTGCACTAACGAACAATCATTTTTATAATAAAGTTTTATCACTTGAACGTGCTTTTAAATCTTGTACCTTGCCAACGTACGAGTAAATTGACGTTTGTAATTTAATAATAAACAACAGATTTGACAGATGTCTCAAAAACGATATGGCCACCACAGGCCAATTGACAATTGAAAAACCCTTTACTTACCATTCATTAAACTGGCAAATCCGAAACCATCAGCTTTTTTAACGGTTACATCACTTGAGCTTGGTCGTCGACTATTCCAGTTCAAGGCCGTTTTACAATAATCTATGTTCTTAGGTAAGTAGTTACCCACAAACATCCACACGGTATCAAATTCATTCAATGAGCTAAAAAACAGACCTTATTATCCTTTTATATCAACAAAGACAAGTTCAAAGATGAAAGGATTTACATTTCGCTATTAATTTTCTCTTTCTGTCCTTTGGTGACATCCTGCTAGAGTCAGAGTTAATTCAAAATGCAAAGACTGCATACTCTCTTTTTTGCTTTTCTTGCTTTTTTTGCGAAAACATAATCCATGTTTGAAAGTGAATTCTTTTCATTCGACCTCCCCATGCTACTCTAAATGGCCTTGTCCCACAAAAAAGAACCCCGTTGTAAGGAATGCTGAACACACATACGATGGATGGAGTCAGTTCAGCCATTGGGCGTACTACCATATCTGCCACATAATTTTGCATGCATGGCAGGTCATCATAAGGATCCTTCATCCTTTTGGAGCCAAACCAACCGCACATATTCTCTCGACCATAGATTGCCCCACAGGAGATAACAGCGTGGCATACAATGTGCCACAGCAGTGCCAGAAGCGGCGCGGCAGAGAACATATGTGTTTGTCTTGTAAGTCATATCGGAGTTGAATATGTGAACAAGAGTGAGGGTTAGGGTCTGGGGGCATTTTTATGCAGCATCCCTTTCATTTACCTAAAAGCCCTTTGGATATGGCTTTTGTTTGTGTGGAGGAGTGCGGAGGCGTTTATGGTCATTTCAGTCTATGTAATCCTGCGATGCACTCTTTCATTTCAATTCATTAACAAAGTCCTTACTTATCGTGATTAAGACTTCTTCCAAACCAAGGCTGAAATGCATGTACGTTACTCCCGCATTGAAGTCTTTTCCTTGAGTCAGACACATGGTTAGAGTTAAACCTTTTGTTTTATTGCAATAGAAAAAGAAGATGTTTCTTGGTCATTTCATTCAAAAAGGATTCGCAATATTAAAAGAATTTCTTCTCACAGAAGATTGAAAGTTTTTTTTGTTCGTGCATCTATAATCCTTGATTTATTCGTTCCTTCTGTGGTTGGGTTGTTTAAAACAGGAATTTTAAAAGTTTAAGTTTGTTGAATTCAATTGAGTTTGCAATTTCACTTTGAAATTAGGAGCAATCTCTAAAATCGTTGCGTATTTTTTGTATGAGAATATATTATAAAGCTAAAAGTCGTCTTAACTTAAAAACTTAAAAATTCTGCCTATGAAAAAACTGAGTCCGTTTAATTCCTTGTATAGACAAATTCACTGCTTTCATTTCAATCATGTACCTATGTATGTTCGGCAGTATACCTACACAGGAACATTTATTTTCAAAGTCGAATTCAAGTCGAAATTCGGTATTTCATAATAAATCTTGAAATTGCGGGATATTTTTTCAATCGCATTTAATAGAGTTTGGAATAAAGATCTGCGAAGTGTCTTCGATGATGCAAGAAATTTGTCTAGTCTGGTGTTAACAGATGAAGTATTCATTCTTCCTTATTGCTCATGTTAAATAGCCAATTGCATTCCTCCTTCCTTCAGGGCGTGGATTGTTTGGGTTTTGCTGTTTTTAACTCTCAATTAAGGGTAAGTAGTACCCCTTGGCATAATGGTTAGTGCGTTGGACTGTCTCGAGTTCGATTCTCAGCCGCTGCAAGAAATTTTTTTTTCGGGGGTGTACTGTCTCTTGCGAGGAATTGACAAATCCTCCAAGAGAATCTCTTGTCATGGAAAGTGCTGCTCCTTAGCCGTTCGAAATCGGCAGAAAATTGTATAGGTCCCCTGCTTTTCTTGTAACATGCACACAGGAATAGTTGAGAGTTGTAAGTCACTAGGTTCTGGTTCACTTCGAGCAGTTGCACCACCAAATTTAATTTATTTATTTTTACTAAGGGTAAGCCCATAGAAGAGTTGCGTTGTGTAAGGTAAAGTGACCAAGGTGTCTAGGTTATGCCTCCGTACTTGAGCTGATTAATTTATTCGAGTGGCCCAATTTTGACGAAGTTGTTTTATCTTATGAATCAGCTATAATTGTGGTACTTAAAAGTCGTCAATCATTTGGCAATTTACCTCATCAGTGATTCAAGTTCTCTGATTGGAAAAATAAGAGGCAAGATTACTTTGGTGATAAATCATACCACACTGTAGTACTGTAACTATGTAACTTAATCGAACTTCAAATCCGAAACGGTACTAGTGAAAGTAATAAGCTTGGTAAATATACCTTTGTTGGAAAACAGGGTACTTCCGTAAGTAATTACAGTCTTATCCGTGGTAAATGGAGTTATCTTATCATCGATTCGAAGTGCAATAAGTTTTATATTTAGACCACATGCCGAGTGTTGTTTCTTTCAAATGTGGTGATATTCAAAACAAAGAAATAGTGGATATAAAACTCATGCCTAGATTGCATTGGAGAGACTCGGCGGCTACATCGTGCAGAAGGCAAATGAAATTGAAAATTTGAAAAACCTAGAGGAGTGTATAAAGAAATCACAACCGGGATCTACCAATTTTAAAGGATATGGGATCTTTAAGAAGCCATGGTTCGATAAAACGTGCATGATAGCAAGAAATTTATCTTATGCTTGGTTTAATCAGTTAAGGCGAACCAATAAAACTCCGCAAAGCAATTGTTCATTGATATAATCGAAAGTTTAAAGAAAGAAAAGATAAATTCCTACTACCAACGAAAACCCAAAAGTTTAACTAACTGCAGCAACACAAGTGATTTTTAGAAGCAGATGCAAAAAATGGACAAATAAATGTTATAAATCGAAATCTAAACTATGATACCTTGCGTATCCGTATTTCTCTAAGCTACTGAATCAAGATCCTCAGGGTTCCCATATGATTCAATATGCTCAACCTGGTTTATATGAGGATGTATTCGACCGGCCAACAATTGTTAGATAGAAAAACGGCCGTATCAGATAGGATCCAATCGGCACCGAAGTACTCATTGAGAACTTAACAGAAGTATCCACAATTTAAAACAAAATAATTATTTTAGAGATGACCACTCAATAGAAGAAATATCCAACATGCTTAGGATAAGAGGTGAATTATTGAACCTTCATTGCATAACACATCTTGGAAGATGCCCAATACTCAGAGAAACAAGAAGATAAATGTTTGGAGAAGATTAGATTAGATTAGAATACTTAAATGAAATAGATATACCCAAAATGTAAAAAATTGTAAAACTGCTTTAGCTTATCGAAATAGAATTTTAAGTGAAATTTTTTTAACAAGAACTCCAACTCAATTTTTTTAATCTGGCAGACGGCAAATGTAATGGTTTAATATTAATTTGTCAATTACTTTGTAACCAATAGTTTATATATGATAATAAATAGAATTACTAATTGCTAAAAAAAATTACTGTAGTTTTTGGACAAACTTTTATAATATTGTTCTCAAGGGTTGTTGTGGCATCAATCTCGCATTTTCTTTGCCAGCTAACAAGTTCGTGCAGTTCGGAGAACGCTTCGCAGCATTGTTCTCGCAAAGGTCTCTCGTAAAGGATAATCATTACATAGCATTATTTGAAATATACATATGTATATAAATGAAACTTTAGTATATACTGTTGATGGTTTATGTGGATTGCGCATAATTTCTTGTTGAACCTTACCTACATGTTCTAGAGTAGCTGGTGATATTGATGATCTCGGTTAATGAGTTTGTTAGCTGTGTCCCTTCTAGTTTAAATTCCTAAGCTCACGAATATTGGAAAAGTCGCAAAACCGGCTGTACAAAATAAAGAATTATGGCATTTTAAGTATTGCACCAAGAGGCGTTTTCAACCAATAACCCTTTGTGACTTCAAAATCTTGTGAAGTATATCTATATTCAAATTAAAAAAAAAAAAGATATATTTTGTAGAAATGTAAACAATTTTTAAATTCTTTTTTCCATACGTTGGGAAATAATTGTTCTTTTGTATAAAAATATAAATATAAATGTTAAAAAATGGTTTTCAAAAATTGCATTTTTCTAGAAAACGGCACCAAAAATTTTAATAGGTACAATTTTTTTTCTTTCTCTTCTAAACACATCTAAGACAATGTCAATCTGTCGCCAACTCCTGCCAGTTTTTGTTTACGTTTCTGTACGCTGTTTTTATTATTTAAAGTAACGAAACTATTTATTTTAAAAGTTAAATATTGTTAGAAAAGAACGCACCACGCACCGTAATACGTAACGTAAGAACCTTAAACAGGGATGTTATTTTATACAACATTACATTTTCCCATTTATATTTAAACAGGGATGTTATCTGATACGAAATATTACAGTTATATGCTCGAAGCATTAAAAGGGGCGTTCACATTCTTAAATTTGTTTGAGAGGCACGGTATTATGAATAATTGATTGATGAACTGAAAAAAAGATTCGTGTAATCAGACTCTTGATGCCTTTTTTTTGTAATATATACATATATACGGTGTTCACACTGAACTACATCCTACTCCGACCTTTTTTGACGGTTCTGTACTTTATCTCACTCCCTCTGTCAGGGATTTATAAGCCGAAAGTCAAAGTAAATAAAAGTGGAGAAAACTAAATGTTTAATCCATTGGCATCGTATTCATCATCCAGTTCATGGCTTCACAGATGGCGATCTATATGTATATTTTGATAAATATATAATATTTAATTCAAAATTTGGCAAAATGTGGTTTGACAGAAATAAGGGACATAACAACTATCGAAAATACTTTGTTGCAAATGTCAACCGATTGCTCTGAAATGCATTTTCAGAGCAGAAAATAAAAAACAATATTTTCAAATTTCTTAAATGTTAACTCTGAAAATGGAAAAATTCCAGAGAGCATAAGTCACTAAAAGTAAGACTACCTTACGGAAGATTACATTTATTGTATCCTTACTACATCGTATTTACATGCGAAACTTTGAGTATTCTTAAAAGGAGCTCGGCTCCTGGTGTCAATGGATTGAAATTTCTATTTTAAAACTTTCCATTTGATATCTTCATTCTCCCAACATTTGTTCACATCTTATCCAATATGTCAAAAAGACGAAAGATGAAACAACTGGTGTCAAAATTTCACTGCAAGTTCATTCAGTGTATTAATCAATTCCCCGAAACGAAATGTGTAACCGTAACGTGCTACACCCAACGTATACGCTAGAAACACACTTATGGCTTACCCTTTCTATCGCCGGTATATATGTATATAGATGTTTAAACATCAATAAAATAGCTACTTAATGGTTTCAACTTTAATAAAAGGATTCGGAAAGAATGACGCTAAGCTCAGTTAGAATTTGCAAAATCTGCATATAAGAATCTGAACATCGTACTAATTGCCCCTTTTTATTTTTGGATTTAAAAAAAAATCAATTTTTTGTTTTTCTAAAAATAAACAAAAACTTAGATTTTGCTTCCAAACGAAGAATATTCTAAAAGTTGTATGCATAAAAACTTATTATTAAAAAGCCGTTCCACCGATTTATAACTCATATTTTCTTTGTAGCAGTTATTTTTGCCAATTAAAAAAACTAATTATATACTTCTTTCATTTTCCTCAAATAAAATCCATTTTAAAAAACCAAAAACCTAGTCTTGTAGGTATTATATGTATTTTAAAAATGCATTAAAGTTTGTGATATACCTCCAAGGAATTCAGTTTCTAGAAAATGTTTTCATTGAAATGATATACAGTAAAACCCGCTTAAGAGAAACGGCAAAATGTCACAGTATTTCTTTCACTTAAGCGGGTTTTTCACTTAAGCGAACCCCGCTTAAGTGAAAAATAATTTCACTTAAGCGGAGTTCGGATAAGTGAAAAAAAAATTTCACTTAAGCGGATTTAAAAATTCCATTAAGCGGAGTCTTAATGCTAGAAACAATATTGTTTTTATCTTTTGTACTTGACTTGAAAGAAGTTTAATAAAACAACGATTAAATAACACAAAAATAATTTATTGAACAACGAAAACTAGCAAATTTTGTTCTGTTCGATTCAATTTTTTTTTTTTCACTTAAGAGAGTTTTTTTCAATGAAAAATATTAAAAATTAACTGAAAATATGTTTCAGTTATCCGGGTTTTTCACAAGCGAGTTTCACTTAAGCGGAGTGTTTTAAGGGAAATTGGTCGGAAAATACTTGGGGATGAAGAAAGTGTTTGTAACGGTTAGTTGACCCTACCCAACAATTGTTGATGTTATCTTACTAACACCCGCGAAGGACAGGAACTTCGGCAGCCGCAGTAAGTTGTAAGGTAGGTTGTCCTGGTAGTAAAGTGCGGCAGGCATGCTGGATTGTGCACGACACTAGCTCGCCGGAGTCGTGGGATCTTGCACCGCTACCGGACACCGTTCTATTTTTCCATGCCTGACTCATATATGCAAAATCGAACACACCTAAAACTTTAACCATATGAAAATCCGAATCGATCCATAAAGATATTTCTGAAATTTGTTTTGAAACCATAAGATGTTGTTGGTTTCTGTTGCAATACCCCCCCTCAGTCGAGTTTATGCAAACCACGACCGTCCATGGTTATCACCTCGCAAGATTTTATAGTGACAACCCCGTACTCGAGTGCGAATGATCACTCACTCACTCACTGCTCTATCATCGGTTACCATACCTCACCATACGCCGCCCTATAGCAACTAATCGAAATTAAACTCCGCTCATCGCATCAATTCATTTAATGTAATAATGCTGAATACTCGTGCTGCAGGTTCATGATGATCACAAGCACTGCAGAGAATTTCTCTTATACTTCCCATAAAAAACTAATATTACCTAATAGCAATATTAAACAAAAAGATTATCACTCAATTGGCCTTCAACCGAAAATTGTTTATTCTCCTTTTGTTTTTCTTTTGAACACTTATGTAATCTAATCTTAATTCTAAACTTCTCTTACTCTCTCTCTCTCTGTTACATTAACTGTGGATTTCTCCGGACTATTTAAAATGTAAGTTAATTGTTTTATCTGTTAAAGAGGATTGGAGAAGCTTTTCTTTACATAAAATAATGGCGACTCTAAATTTAAGAATTTAATTAAAATACATATAATAGTCTACACCTCTTTGTATAGTCAAAATAATTTCTCTGAGAAAAGATTTTAATTGAGATCAACCATCAATCCTCTCTTCTCTTATTATTGATCTGGTGTATCAAGGTTATCTCTTTTAATTAATATGCCAAAGTATCTAATCATTCAGTTTTAATTAGGGTAAATGAGGATTCGTTCTAAGCTCGAAAGATTTTTATATATTTATAATAACATAAACTCACCGAATTGAATAACCACAATTTACCGCACCTTTTGTGTTGGATGTTGAACTTTACGTTATAGTTAGATGGCTCGTCCTCCGATGGATGTTGTGCACAGCATTCGTCGAAGGGGCTCGATCTTTTTGAGCTAAGCTAAACACTTGGGAGTAAAAACAAAATACCTTTCGGAATTGGAACGAATTTACATGTGCTTAAACAAATCGTATTTATGTATACTTAACTTGGCAATTGATTGAAAAAGATGTATGTTAAATCAGAGAGATTTTCTAGGTATATAATAAAAAAAAAGATCTCATGAATCATGATCCATGCTACAGTGCTGACAGGTTGAGTGGTGTCGCTGATTAGGATGATGAAGTCTTGCGACAAGCTCCTTCGTAATACAAAGTCTCCGTATAGCCTTGGCTTGAGAGAATATTGAATTTGCTGTTTATGATGGGCGTGCAGCTGAACAGGTCAAAGCAACAGGTGTAGTTTGGTACTCGCTTAGGTTATGTCATCTCCAAGGCTAAGCTACACTCAATACTACTCCGTGTGGAGCTTGTCGGCGATTCGTAGATTTTGCGAGAAGTTCGCCTTTAATCGCGTAAATTGAAAGCTGTTTCCTCAACTCCCTTCTCAATTGGACTATCATGTGCTCGCTCGGTACAGACCTTGAGTGCTTCCCAAGCTAGTTGACAGGTTAGTTGTTGTTAGACCACCCGACTATCCCACGTGACCTAGCGATCTTCACCTTTTGACGTGGCAGATCTTTGTTGTCTTCGCTAAAATTTGGTGACGAGGTAGCGAGTAATTCGGTCGATATATTTTGTCAAGAAGAAAGCAGCCAATTTTCACACACGATTAACAAAGAGATCCTCCGTATGGATCGAGAATTTCAGAAACTTTCAGCGCACGGAGCACGTGTGAAGGCTGTCGGGTTCTGTCTCTATCGTTTTATAGGCTTGCTGTCACAAAATAGTTTCGCGTTAGTCATCGATATCCTACGTAAAATTTATCACTTTTAATTATTTTACCTGTTTTTCTTAGTTTGTCTATTCCAATGGAAAAGCTAACACTTAGGGATTAAGTCAAACAACCACGTCTAGTCCTCGATCAGGTTCAGCTCGGAAAGAAGGATCGAGATCTTTACACGAAACTCGATTAGACAGTTTAATACAATGTCGTCGTATTTCCGATCTTTTCGACCAAATTATCTCAGCTGATCACTACTGGATTTTCGCATGCTCGAGTGATTCATTTTGACAGGGTTGTGAAAGATGAACTTGTATGTGGGTGTTTACACTGGCAATTAGGTCTTGACACTTTTTTCGTGGTAGGTTGTGCCCTACATGTTTCAGGTAAGCGGGTTTTTCTCTTAAGCGGGTTTCTCTTAAGCGAGTTTTACTGTATTATATTTGAATAGAATTGTGAATTTTGAATTTGAACGGATACTTTTTTATCGTGGTTTCGGATATGAGTTCACATACATTTGTTAATAATTTAAAAAAAATATACTTTAACAAAAAGATCTCCAAAATAATAAAATTTGTATGTAATTTTATTTGACGTTAAAGGTTTCAATATGTGTTATTATAAAAAGTAGTTAAAATTTGATTAAAATTAAGCGCTTAGCAAGTTACATGTAGGTACTACTTATACCTTCGCAATCGCAACTTTAGTCAACAACATTAACATTACTTCTGTGTATGAATAAAAAAATAGAAAAATCATACAGTATTTATAAACTATAAAGAAAGATCACTTGCGTCATCAGATAATACACAAATATGCACTTCGATACAAATAATAAATACAAACATCAAATTCGTTCCTTTATCAATTTATTATATTAATTTTTTCTTCAATTAAAATAAACCTCTTAACAACCATTATGATGGCAATATCTATAAATTTTATTATTCATTGCAAAGCGCCAATATACTAATCGAGATAAATTAATTTACATAGTTTTTGATTTCACTTTTGTTTTCCGCCATCTTACTGCTTCCCTTTTGGTTCATTAGTTGTTTTCCTTTTTTTTTGTTTGTGGTGTTCATTTTTATATCGAGGCCCTGGTGGGTGGGCATTGTACATAAATAAATTTATTATTTTTTGCTGTCGCCAAACGCGTTCAAATATATTAATAATGTTAAATTTGAGAAATTTCCTAATAATTTATATTTTCAATATTTTTTTTTTCTTTCTGAAATTAACATTTATTTTTCTTAATTTATTCATGATTTTTTGTTCTATTTTGGTTTTATATAAATTGACCACATGGTGGATGGTGTTCTTTGTTCGATTATACAATTTTAATTAATAAGTAGGCAATTAGGAGTACATACAATATTGCTTATCGATTTTTCAATAATTTTCAAGAAGAGATTTATAATGCTTATGTTGGGGGGAATTATTAAAAATTAATTTAGATAATTGCACCTTAAATGGGCGGTAATTTGTTATAATTAATTAGATTTTAAGAGTTTCTGCAAAAGACATGCATACTAATAGGGTTTGAGTTATAAGGAGAACAAATTATTGAAAGGCTCAGTTAGTCAGAAGAAACGAAACTAATAAGATTCTTAGAAAAGTCGAACATGAAATTTGACTCAAATGGTTTGAATAGCCGAGAATGTACGAAGTGTGTTTACTTGTCTGAACTTTGGGAAATGTGCAGATGGTTTAATAATAACGTCACAAAAAAGGTGCTTCTGAGAAATGAGAGTTATGGGTTTTGAATAAGCAATTTTGTATGTTATTGAACCCATTGAAAATCATTAAAAAATATGTAAAATGAAAAAGCGTCAAACATAGATACCTAACATGATTGAATAATTTGAAAAAAAAATAGTGAAGAATAAAATTTTCATTTTTCGGATAATGGATCGTTTTATGATCTTATTCATAAAAATCAGATTGTGTCCTTAGGTGAACACCTTTGTAGCTGTAAGTTCAGAGGGAGTGGTAGTAGAACCCATTTTTGATTGAGCAATAAATCTTATCTCAGAGAGTTAGGTTACATTTTTGGAAAGCTTACGTAAAATAGTAGAAAAAATATATTGATTTAACCGAAAAATGACTTACACCATAGCCTCAAATATCAAAATAAAAAATCACAAAAGTTTGTTTCAGTTTTTTCATGTCACGCATAAGTTTAAATTTGACTATATTTTAATAATTAAACGCAAATATGTGTCTACTAGAATCAAAAACAACATATTCCATTTTTCAAAAACTTTTCGAGTTACGATGAGGTTAATTCTTCTTTAAATAACTATCAAAAATACGAGTATATAAAAAATAAAATGCACGACTGGGTCGCACGAAATTGCTCTTATGTAATAGACTAAGAATTTCAAAAATGAATGTTATTAGAGAAAAACTGTTCATAAGCATAAAATTAATTTTTTAAATGTCTGAAACAACTTCTTTAGTAGTTGGAGGTAAAAAAAGGAAGCTTGTGATTCAAGCAAATATAGGTTTATGCATGAACAAAATTTATAAATCTTTGTAGTGGTTTCTTAAAAAATTCAGCTTTTATATAAAAATGTTTTAAAACATTTTTAAGAAAAAAATTTGGTACGCCAATTCAAAATGTTTTTATTATTTTTCGAAAAAAAAAAAATATTTTTCCGAAAGTTTTGAAATGCAATGTTTTCATACTTTTAGAAGCTTCTCTCTAAAAAATTTCATTAAAATCCGTTATGCCGATAATGAGAAATTCAAAATTTTAAAAAATCGTTCTATGGTAGGTACAGTCAGTAACAACCAGTTTTCAAGATTTTTCTTATTAAATTATATATCCTAAAAATGAATTGAAAGAAAAAAATTTAAGCGAAATTCTCGGTACCGTTTTCGAGAAAAATACGATTTTCGAAAACCATTTTTTAACATTTGTATGGAGGGTACCTTTATTTTTAGGTAAAATTAATTTTTTTATTCTCATATCTTGTAGAATATTTGAAAATTTTTTTAAAAATCCAAAAAAAAAATTTTTGAAAATTTGAATACTAAGTCTTCTACTTGGCTGATTTATTTCAGTAGTATATAGAGTTTGTATTATAAAAACCTTCATATAAATACACAATAATATTTAAACTGCTGGGGAGCTTTAACATAAGAAGAATGATCAAAATCGGTTTTACCGTTTTTGAGAAAATCAAAAACAAAAAAATGGTTCCATGGGGGGCAGCAAAAATAATAATTTTTTTGAATTTTTTTTCAACCATTACCTAGGTTTAACTGTGGGACAGTTTGTGAGAAAAAAAAATATTTATAAAATTTCGAAAAAAGTTAGTATGGCAGGTACCGTTATTTTTGGTCTTAAAAAAAAAACAAAGAAAAAAACATCCGGGGGGAAAATTAAAAGCCATATCTACCAAGTTTGAAGAAAATCGGCCGAACCGTTTAGCTGTAGTCGATTAGACAGACAGACAGAAATTTAGCAAATATCAAAATTGAGCTAGGTTAATTAGAGCGCTAACTAAAATAGGCATAGGTTAATAGTTAAGTAGTATTCGAGTATCATTATTCACAACTATTTAGGTACAATAGAACGAAATAGCCCACATGCATCCGTAAAAGTGATTCTTATACATAAATGCATATTTTTGAAAACTGCCGATGAATTCTATTTTTCAAACGGTTTCTATGTAATGCCCTTATAATTTACCCAGAGTATATTTATTTTAAGTTATTAGCGCATTCAAACGAAATTTGAAAAGTGGCACACAAAAACAATTTCCTGTTACTTATACTGTTAGAACCTGCCTGTGAAAACACTTTTTTTAAATATCGCTGCAGTAACAGCCAGTCATGTACAAAATATTTGCAAAAATCGTTTTGAGACATGGTGTGTTGAACCTAGCAGAACCGAAGAAATTATTTGTTAATTTAATCAAACACTTTAATACTATTGAGATGCATTATTGCCATGGTAGCGCAGTAAAACGACAGTATCTGGATATATTTTAGTTTAGTTTTCAACACACGCTTCAAGTTCAATCTTGTATTACAAGGTCCTTCATTAGTTTAATATTACATAAACATTATTTAAAACAGTAAAAAATAAAACTTTTAAAAAATAATGCATAGTTTATTTTTAAAAACAAACTAGATACTCGTATATTTGGAATAGAAAATTTCAAAACACATCAATACCAGATATTAACTTTGAAAACAACACTATTCCAAAATGCAATTTTGAAGAATTCCAAAACGTTGAAATAATTAAAAATTTATTCAAAATCATAAAAACAAATAAGTTTCTGAAAAATTTAAGACCACGGCATAGGGTACTTAAGATACAAAATTTCAATTTCAATTGAAGGTACCGATAATTTTTTACAAAAATGTAGGTCGTACTCAAAATAATTTTTTCTTGGCGGATATATTTTAGGGATCCTTATTTTTTGAACTAAAAAATAAATTTAAATATCTTTTATAGTAATTAACAAAAAAAAACCTAAGTTCTAAGTGTGTTTAAGCGGCTAAATGAAATATAGCCCCAAGAACAAAAATGCGGTCTTTTTTTATAATGAAAAATATCCCCAAGCCATTTTTTTATGAATGGGCAAATTATTGGCTCTAATTCATGCAAAAACGTTGCCGTTGCTAAGGGTAAGCTCAGTCACCAGGCAGACGCCTAAATTAACAGTTTTCTTAGGTAGCAGCACCGCTCAACAGTAGCGCGCTTGGCGGGTTCACAGGATATTAACTACTCCGTTGCTTTGCTTAGGGTATGTTCAGTAGAAAGGCTGGTACCTGTCATGTGAACGGTTTTATAATACAACAGTCCTTTGAGTGGTACCTCCCGCCAAACTGTTGCCTAAAGAAAACTGTTGACATATTGAATATACTCTGAGCATACCCTGAGCAGAACAGCATAGTTGCATTGGTGGAGCAGAAGAACCCAAGAGGGAGGTAAAATCCTTCGAAATCCCGCAGTGGGCCAGGCAGGCACAGTTGATCAATAAATTATTTTTTTAGCTGAGATTTAAAAATTCAACCATATTTTTTATTATATTAAAAATTGAAAATGAGTCAAACTTGAAAATAAGGTGCGAAAAATCACTCCAAACTATTAAAATTTAAAAATTTTATCTTTTTCATTTATTTGGTGCGATGTTTGCATTTTCAAAAAATGGCTCATTCTTGTGGCCATTTTTCACTTTTTAAGATTATAAACATGGAGCCATTTTTCATAAAGAATTTTTGGCCCAAAATAAGAAGAGAAAAAAGGCCCCAATAAATAAAAACCACACTTTACAAAATTGTATGGATTTTTGTTTTTCATACAAATTCTTGCGGTCATTTTTATTTTTGCTCTTGAACCATTTTTCAAGTAACGCCTGCATAGACTTGTAGAAATAGAAGACATATAGACAAATAGACACACACAATAAATTGATACACACTTTTTTCGTGTGCTCTATTTTCGTGATTTCAGCTTCGATTTAAATCTTGAAATCAGTTTTTGCACGAATCGAAAGCATCCCCTATAATACCTACTAGACTTTATTTTCAATCAGAAAACATTTGGGAAAACATTGTGCCTCAAAATAAATATTATTTTGCTAGTTATATAGAACAAGTATTAGTTTCTTTTAAATAAAATGCACGACTGGGTCGCACGAACTTGCTCTTATGTAATAGACTAGGAATTTAAAAATGAATGTTACTAGAGAAAACTGTTCATAAGGATAAATTTTATTTTTTTAAACTCTTTTAGTGGTAAGAGATAGAAACAGAAGTTATGCAAATACGAATTTATATAAGAACAAAAATTATAAGTCGTTGTAGTGGTTTCTTAAAAAAATAAGAGTTTATATAAAAAAGATTTAAACATTTTTAAGAAGAAATTTTGGTACGCCAATTTAAAGTTTTATTATTCTTTGAATAAATATTAAATTTACAAAAAAAATTAGTTAGCTGTTTTTAAAATATTGAATTTTCCAACAAAAAAAAAGATTTTTTTTCAAAATTCAAAAAAATATTTTTCTTAAAGTTTTGAAATGCAATGTTTTTTAAACTTTTTCGAAGCATCTCTGTAAAAAATTTCATTAAAATCCGTCATGTCATTAATGAGGAATTCAAAATTCGAAAAAATGGTTCTATGGTAGGTACAAGCCGTAATATCTTAATTTCAAATTTTTTGTATTAAATTAAAGATCATAAAAGTTAACTGAAAGAAAAAAAATTTATCAAAATTCTAGGCGCCGTTTTCGAGAAAAATACGATTTTTGAAAACCATTTTTAAATTTTTTTTTACATTTGTATGGTGGGTACCTTTATTTTTAGGTAAAATAATTTTTTTTCTCATATCTTGTAGATTATATTAAAAAACCTTTATTTTTCAAGTTTAAAAAAAATCTAGCATGGGATTTTCGAAATATTGAGTTTTGAAAAAAAGTTGAAGTTTTTTTTTTAAATCCAAAAAAAATTTTTTTGAAAATTTGAATAGGTAATTCTATTTAAATTTTTGGGGAACTTTAGCAAAACAAATTATCAAAATCGGGCGTACCGGTTTTGCGAAAATCAAAAACGAAAAAAATGGTTCCATGGGGGGTACCCTCAATAACCATTTTTCGCAAATTTTTTTTCAACTACTACCTAGCTTTAACTAAATGAATTTTGTTTGTATTTTTATTTCTTAAATCCGTCGAACAGTTTTTGAGAAAAAAAAATATTTATAAAATTTCGATAAAAATTCGTATGGCAGGTACCGTTATTTTTGGTCTTAAAAAATAGAAAAAAACGTGTGGGGGGAAAAAATAAAAATGATATCTACGAAGTTTAAAGAAAATCGGCCTAGTCGTTTAGGCTGTAGTCGAACAGACAGACAGATAGAATTGCGAGACCCACTTTTTTGGTCTTCGCTATCATCGTAATATCAACTTTGATCAAAATCTCGAGTTCGATTTTTTTTACGACTGCATAACTTGCCTTATAGTATCTATAAGTCGCAAGTAAAAATTGAGATTTTAATCAAACTTAACACTTCCATGATGGAGAAGTCGAACAAATTCGTTTTCGTAATGACGGACGTCGTTGGTTTGAGCGTCGCGTCGCGACTTGTCGTCGTCGGTAGGTCTATTCGTCCATTTCTTCAGAAAATTTTCTTATTTTTTGATTATTTGCGAATTAATTTGGAATGGCAGTAAATAATGTGGCCATTTTCAACATTAACAATATTTTTTAATAAAAAGAATGTCAAAAAAATTGATTTGTATTACTATTACTTTTAACACTTTTCCCTAACAAATCGATAGTAATACTAACCTACTATTGAATGGTTTTATGATTTTACACATTATATCCTTAAAAAAAATCAAACTGGTATATTTGTTTTTAAGTTTGCCCGAAGTTAGAAGACTTTTGTTATGTTTACAAAACCTTTTTTCATCCTGATTTATATCAGAAGAACAATATAACTTACAGTCTTTGACATTCACCTGTAAATAAAGCTAAATAATAAGTCTCCAATTACTTAACCTTTATTGAAAAGGATACTCAAAACGACAACATGCAGGGTTAAATTATCACCATTAATATAATCAGTGACCTTAATTATGCTTAAAAGTTCGCATTGAAATTTTTCCTAATTAATTCAAACATAAAAAAATTGCATATCGTGCACACAATTCAGTTTATCATAATTGATTTAACTTTTCTTTTTTATTCATCTAATATTCTGATTCACTTTTAATGTATAACTTTAATTTTGATGAAAAAAATCATCCATGCACTTAAAAACTTGATATCCGCACTCACAACGCTCTTCGCCTTGAGCACTGTCCTTACAAACATCTAAGGCAATGGTCATATTCAATTTTCCTTCCATCGTCCAATTCTGCTTGGCTTCTTCATACTTTAAATGACATCCATCAACCAAATTTATAGATTCAACAACACAACTTAGTACGCATTTCATTTTAGGAGTAATTTCAGTTGAATAATTTCGTTCTAAATACATAGTTTTTTCCTTTTCTGTAACGCCCTCTCTTTCCCAGCAGCTTATTACGGCACTTGAGTTAACAACAATCTTTGAATAAAACTAGAATTTCATTTTAAAAATGGATCAATTTTCAAATGTTCATTTGTATTTATTTACCTGAACCACCAACAGAACACAACCCAATGAAATTATAATTTTGCTAGCCATATTGACCACTGTTGTTGGGGTATACAACTTCGCGATATAACTAAATTTTCAATGAAGCAGTAATAGTTAATATACAACTTACAATTTCGTTCCCGGTGCAAATAATTGTTGTTTTTGATTGAAAATAATTGACCAGTTTTTGTGTTTTCGAAAGATGTAGTATTTTGCAACTAATAGATGTTTTTCTAAGCATGAAAGCAACAATGCAATTCAGCGGAAACTATTAATTTGATATGACAGTTCTTTTTTGTTGAGTTGGAAATAATTCTCAATAACTAAATTAGTTTTAAAGTATAAGCAGCTTACATTTTGTTTAAATATACATAAACTTGCATTTAAAACGATATGACTTTTTTTATATTTTTTAATATACTTTTGGTGCTTAATAGAAATAGATTTAACACAAGCACAAAAATATTTAACCAAAATGTAAATCGATTTTAAGCTACAAACAAATAAATTTAAGCTATCAGCAGTTGTTTAAATATATTTGTTTTAGTTTGAATCGATGCGCAAATACTTTAAATCGATTTGCGTTTTGGTTAAATATATTCGTGTTTGGGTTAAAAATATTTGCGATTGATTTGATATTTTGTTAATTAAATTTTTCAAATGGTACGCATGGATAGTTGTGTTGATTATTTAGATGTCAGCATTTAAATAAAAGAATAAGTACTCAGTTTTAGTTGAAAATAATGAGTAACAAAGCTGGTGCGTCTGAATAATTGATGCGGATGAATGACGTTAGTATGAATTACTTACGCTCTATCTATACATAATGTTGGAATAATGCTTTTTACTTCGAGGAACATTGATTTATAAAATTTTACAATTTTTAATAGAAGAATTATATTCACAAAAAAAATAATAGAAATAATAGAAAACACGAAAAAAGTCGACTCATCAAATTTGTCTGCAAGTATAGGTATAGTGATTCCAAAAGTTTGCGTAGAACGATAAAATGCTCAGAGGATAGATTTAGTCCAAAATAAGTTCAATGGCGCAAAATTGTAAACGTTGCTCGTTTAAGGAATAAAACCGGCTGTACTCAACACAGTCGATTTGTTGGGAGACTTTGTCTAACTTTTTCATAATTTTAAACACGTTAGACAACTCTTCTAACTAATGTGGGTCTTGCACCAGAACCTTAGCAAATTTACGTTGAACAATCCTAAAATTGACAGATAAAGAACTCAAATACATATAAGTACACAAAACAAAAATTAAGAAGAACACACACAACTTCAAACGAAATAATTTTTCGTCTTAAAAAGAACATTTTATATAATACTTAAAATTAAATATACATTTTGATTGTTTATATTCGGTATTAACATTATTTAAGATGAAAATGAAAGAATAAAAACTCAATTTAGTTGTTACAAGGCGCAAATTCATTGGGCTATACATATGAATGTATGCATTTGAAGGTACATCGCCCGCCACAATATTGCAAAATTAAAGATCGTCGAGCACTTTTGTACGATTGTTTCGTATATCTAATATTTAGTCTGTTTACAGTCTATTTGGAAATTGATTTAGAGCAGGTTTTAAATGTTTAAAATTTTCCCACGGTATTTTTATTTTTATTTAAACAAATGACAAAAAAAATCTAAAAAATTGTCAAACTCGTTCCACAAAAGTTTGCGTACAGCTAATAACATTCTTTCATTACACACTGTGCAAATAACGGTAGAAACATTATTTTTGGACTACACGGTTGTTTGTTTGAGTTTGACAGTTGAATTAAATGATTGTTTTTTCAGTTTCGCTGGTATGATCAACTCGGAACTCGAAACGCATCATGCCACTAAAATGCACCCAGAAACAATCAAATCTTTTCCATTTGAAATGGGGCAACGTTGAACCACACTGGGCACCCATAGTCATTCATTGGCCGGATTAGGACCTTGTAGCAAATCACCTTCATCCTTCTGTCAATCCGTCTGCTTTAAAACAACCGTTTTGTCAGGGCAAAGGCTCCCCTAGCCCTGGTCAAAGCAGCATTTATATGTCTGTCGAAATACAAATACTGATCCAACCCGATTCCAAGGTACTTTATTACACTTTTATTCGCCAGTGGCTGTCCATGTGGCCCTACGATCAATAACTTGCGCCAGTCCTTTCTCGTATCTCTTAAGGCTCCATGCAGCGGAGTGCTAAACAGAATCGTTTCAGATTTCTGAAAGTTGATTTTCAATTTCCAGTCATCAAAATATCGCTGAATCTTGTCGAAGTGACGCTTGAAGCTGATCCTCAGTTTTATATAGAGACCCGTATTGCCTTGGCTGGCAGACAAATTAAATTACCTGTTCAACATGTGGAGCAGCTGTGTGTTTCCATTCAGATGTCTTCGAAATCTTTCTATTTTATTGCTAGTTATGTTCCTCCAAAAAGTAGGACTTAGATAAATATTTATGTCATATTGAAAATATTGATTTTATATATAAAATAAGCTCTGAATCTAATATCTGTATTATTGGCGATTTTAACCTTTCGGATATAAACTGGTATTGGTCAAACGAAGATAAACTTTTGGTTCCATTTAATATGAGAAATGATTTTGAATTTCAATTTATTGACCACTTGTACTCTTTAAATTTTAGTCAAGTTAACAATATGGTTAATTCATCAAATAATATTTTAGATTTAGTCTTTACCTGTACCGATGATTTTAAAGCAAATGTTTTTGAAGCGCCATTTGAACTTTTTAACGATTCTATTCACCATAAGCAAATTATGATCTGTATTGAAAAATATGAATATGTAGAATCAAATACTAATTCACTTAAATCATTTGATTTTGCTAAAACAAACTTTACTAAATTAAATTCTTATATTGGTTCATTTAACTGGAATTTTGAATTTGCAAATTTAAACACAATTGAAATGCATAGCAAATTTGTTGGCATACTAAAAAGTGCATTTGAAATATTTGTACCCTTAATGCAGAAAAAAAAACTGTCTAAGCCTCCGTGGTATAAAAAGCGACTGTCTCACTTCAAAAACTTAAAAAATAAGGCTCATACCAAATACGTGAAATATAAAAGCACTTCTCATCTAAAGATTTTTCTCAATCGTAGGAAAGAGTTTGAAATTTTAAGTAAATTCTTATATAAAAATTATATCTTAGACATCGAAAATAAATTAAAAAATGATTCAAAAAGTTTTTGGTCATATATTTCAACTAAAAAGTCGTCATTAGGTTTACCTAAAACTATGAAATATAAAAACTTAGAATCCAACGATGTTAACCAAACTCTTGAATTATTTGCTAACTTTTTTCAGTCTATTTATTCAGATTCTAGTTTCAACTCCAGCTTTGTATCTCGCGTTATACCTCGGGTTGATATTGGTTCACTACAGTTGGAATTATCTGAAGTTGAAACAGCACTTTTTAATTTAAAACCAGGAGTAGATGGTATTCCTGCAATAATTCTGAAACAATGCTTTATGTCGATGACCCAACCTCTATACATCATTTTCAATAATTCGCTGCTTAATGGAATTTTTATTGAGGAATGGAAAACATCTTTGCTAATTCCAATTTTCAAATCCGGTTCGAAAAATTGTGTTGAAAATTACAGAGGAATTTGCAAACTTTCATCAATACCAAAACTTTTTGAAAGCATAGTTAAATCCAAATTTGAGTTTCACGTCAAAGAATACATTTCTGAATTTCAGCATGGATTCGTAGCTGGGCGCTCAACGGCTTCCAATTTGGCATACTTCACTTCATATATATTAAACGAAGTTAAAAAGGGTTACCAGGTTGATGCTATTTATACTGATTTTAACAAAGCCTTTGACTCCGTTAACCATCTTTTACTTATTAAGAAACTAAATATGTTTGGATTTCACTCTGCAATGTTAAACTGGATATCTTCCTTTCTCATTGGTAGAAGCCAAAGAGTAATCGATGATAAATGCCTATTTGCTGTTCTTCTGGAGTGCCTCAAGGCAGCCATCTTGGACCATTGCTTTTTATTATCTTTATCAATGACTTAGTATCGGTGTTTAAGTTTTGTTTATGTCTGATATTTGCAGACGATCTCAAGCTCTTTTTGAAAATTTAATCAATAGACAATTGCCTACTTATTCAACACGACATAAATCAACTGTCAAATTGGTGTTTAAGTAACTGTTTGAATTTAAATATAGCCAAATGTAATGTAATTACTTTTTGTAAAGGTTATAATATTATATAATATTATTATTCCCTTGGGGATAGCACTCTGGGAAGGGTAGATAAAATTAAAGATTTTTTAGATTAAGATTAAGAAAGATTTTATTTTACAACGAAATTATAAATATTACAATGTTTTTTTATTTAAATCATTTTGCATGGCATTTGCCGTCTGCCTGATTGACTTTTAAAATTAACGATAGTACTTATATTTTACAATTAATTATTTGTCTTAATTTTCCTTTTTCTTTTTAATTATATACATACATACATCTTTAAACATAAATTAAACCATATGAGTTTGATTCTAGAAACTTTCGTTTATAATATTTTGTCTATAACACAGTGCTATTTTGGAGTAGTTAAACAATTTCTTTACATCTGCTTCATTGAGGAGTTGAACCATTTGATTATCCGTTAGAGCCTCGCATCCAAAAACATCTCTTCTTGTTTCTCTGTATATCGGACATTTTCCCAAAAAATGAAATATATCCTCTCTTTCTCCAAGATTACACAAACTGCATGTGATGGGCAAGTCATTCCGATGGGGAATATAGTTCAGCCTGAGCAGCTCTCCACGTAACCTAAGCATCATGGAAATTTCTTCGCATTTATTTTGATCCTTGAAGTAATTATTTGGAATTAGGTTATGATTCAGCTGGCTGTATATTACCCTATGTATGGAACTTCCAGCTTCTTCGAGATATTGTTGTCTAGCTTTCTCGTCAAGCTTTTCAATAAGATTGTATAATGTCGGCTTCCAATTACTAATTAAAAAAAATTAAAGATCTTGACGTCATCATTGATTCCAAGCTATCTTTCAATTTACATATTGACCATATTGTGTCAAAGGCGAATTCAATTGTAGGTTTAATTAAAAGGAATTATAAAGATTTCACTGACCCTCACACACTTCTAACATTGTTATCGTTAGTAAGATCCATTCTTGAATACGCTGATATAATTTGGAATCCAGCTTATCAAATTCTTTCCAATCGCATTGAAAATGTTCAAAAAAGGTTTGCAAAGTATATTTTTTGGAAAATGAGATGGAATTTTTTACCATCGTATGATGCGAGTTGTAAACTTTTAGGAGTCCTGCCACTGCAAAAAAGAAGAACTGCACATGATGCCATGTTTATAAGAGATTTGCTATGTTATCATATAAAAAGTCCTGCTCTTTTGCTTATGATACCCATTTACGCTCCTTCTAGACATTATAAGGGAAAGACAGTTCTTTTTCAGCCTTTACATAGAACAAATTACGGTCAAAATGAGCCAATATCGAGAGCTATTTCAACATTTAATGAACTTTGTCAAAATATTGACTTATATCTGTCAAGAAACTACTTCAAAAACATTTTATTTAACTCGTTGCCGTAATTATGTAATAGTAGATTAAGTAATTTTATTCTTTAATTATATTGTAATCTATAAGGCTTTGCTGGTAGATGAAATAAATAAATAAAAAAATCATACGGTTTCGAAAGCCTTCCCCAACTCAACCAGACAAGTACCTTTTAGTTTTGTTCCATTGGATATCAGAGACTAATTAAGACGTGGCATGAATTGTATCATGTCCTGACTTAAAACCGAACTGAGTATCCGGTATGATATTGTTGTCCTGCACCACAGTCCAACGCGCTAACCATTATGCAAAGGGGTACTTTACTTAGTATTAAAAGTTATTTTTACGTTCTAATATTCCTAAAATAAAGTCCATATTCCATTTTTCAATAACACTAAACACAAACAATAACAACTAACAAGATGCCTTTCTTTCGATTTTTTGCAGTCCTTGAACCTGCCTTTCCGCCACGTGATGTTGCGATTAAACGAGGTGTCGATGCCAATGGAATTTACGAAATGCTTAGCGAAGTTGGCAGGTGAGTTCGTATAAAAATAATATAATTAAAAATAAAAAAAAAACAGAACAAAACAAAAGGAAAGGAAACATCTTATTTAAAAGCTATGAAAACAAACATCTAATACAAAAATTAATCAATTTTTATTTCTTGCACTCGCACAGGGGAAAATTTGGCACCGTCTATCGTTGCTCTGAGAAGGCTAGTGGCTTAAAATTGGCGGCAAAATTCGTACCTATCCCAAAACGCGAAGACCGCCGAAATGTGGAGCGTGAAGTGGAAATAATGAACTCGCTGCAACATCATCTCATCATACAGTTGTATGCTGCGTACGAATATCAGAAAATGATGTGTGTCGTCCTGGAATTGTAAGGATATCTATATGTAAAAGAAAATAGTTTAACACACCGTTAGAAGCGAAATGAAAATATCGCAAAAAAAGCAGGCACAAAACTTTTCCACATTTCCCTTGAAGCACATGTTGCATGAAAAAAGTTTCAGAAAAAAAATATCAGAAAGTTTGTTCGTTCTACTATTCGAGTAAAACGGCGGTATAACTAAGTTGGGAACCTTTTTGAGAACATTTTTTTTTTTTTTTTCAAAAGTTCTTTCTAGCACACGGTTTTGTTGGACATTTACAAAGGTCTGTATTTTGTTTTCTGTTTCCCTCGACTCTTCTTTCCGCACGTATGTAGCTTCAAATTAAGTCCTAAAGGGGCACAAAATAGGGTTAGAACTTTGTCAGACATTGTGTGAGAACCGTAGTATTCAATGGAGTGCAAGTTTAGATTAATTTAAAGTGGATAACTATGTTTTGGGGGAAATACATTTAATTAAGATCCGAATATAGTTTGAGGAGGACACTTCTCCTTATCTGGTTTTCGTGCAATGTTTGCAATACAATTGAATAGTTGAGGTAAAAAAATCCATTTTCAGGTAAGACGGTTTTTTGAGCACGAAATTCTGAAACGCTGTAACTATAGATGGCAAGAGCTGAGTTTTTTCGCTTGTTTTTCGCTTAAAAATACATACGTTACCATGTAGCGTTGCTTATTACTAGTGAATGCCAGATTGAATGAGTGGTAGTATTGCAGAAGGTTTTGGCAAAGGTCCAATTTATTTTTAAAACTATTCAAATGTCTTTTAATAAAAACAACGGACAGAATTTCACTTATGTCCCAATTTGAAGCACAAACATAAAACTTTAGTATGGGCTTGGGGATTGGAGAATAGGGTAACGACTCTTTTCCACCCAATTGGGAGCTGGCAACGGCTTACGTTCTCAGCCGCTGCAAGAAAGTTTTTTTCAGGGATGTACTGCCTCTTGCGAGGAATTGACAAATTCTCCAGAGTATCTCTTGTAATGGAAAGTGCTGCTCATTAGCCGTTCGGAATCGGCAGAAAACTGTAGGTCCCCTCCGTTCCTGGTAATGGTAACACGCACACAGGAATGGTTGAGAGTTGTAAGTCACTAGGTCCTGGTTCACTCCGAGCTGTTGCACGGCTTACATTTTAAATTGTTAAAGTTTATACTCTTTTCTTTTCTTGAAACATACCAATAGGACGTTAATATATGCTTTAAAAACTTTCCTATTAACTTAAATTTAATTTCATTAAATATGAGATATTTTAATAATATGTTTAGCATATTTGTTAGTCAGCATTTATTTTATTCCTAAATGAATGCATGGATTTGGATTTTGTATACTTTATATATTTTTATGATTTTATACATTTTACTATTTTTTTTTCAAAAAATCTTATGGGTTTTCGAAATAAGTTCTGAGAATTAATCCAACATTTATTTTGTTTTTCCGTACATTCTAAGAACTTAACAACATTTATGGGTTTTATTTCGTTTCAAGATTTATTTTTAACTATTATTACTATTGACCGATTTATTGAAAAGAAAGATGTGCTTACATTTCAACATACTTATGTTCTTAAACATTAAACATGGCAAAATGTCGTCTGTTTGAGGAAGATCCTCTTTGATCTTAACTTAATTTACAAAATTTGGTTATAGTATAACATAAAGGGTGGTCCAAATATAAGTTTCTTTTAAAAATGCAATGAAATGAACAAAAAATTTATTTTTTCCATGTATTATTTTTATTAGCTAGAGCAAACATTCCATTTAATTATGGAATCTAACGTCGTTTAAGTGGCTGACTCCTCGGTTGGTTCCGTAGTAGCATTTGTCACTCCAATTTTCCAAGACCTTGTTGATGGTTGTAACTCACGGATTGCTTGGATGATATTGGCCTTAATTGGATGATAAGTGCTTCAATAGTTTCCGGATTGTTGGCATAACATCGGTCCTTCACAGTTCCCCAGAAAAAAAAAGTCCAAAGGGGTCAACAGCTCCGAGGCGGCCAATTGACATCGCCAAGACGGCCGATAAAGGGTTTGGGAATTTTGTGTGGTATGGGCTGTGTGGCATGGCGCGCCATCCTCCATGAACCAGAGGTCGTCCAAATCCATGTCTTCGATTTCAATTTAAGAAAAAGTCGGTTAACAAGGCTCTTTAACACCCACTATTGACCGAAACGTTGTTGCCAGCCCCAATTTCGAAGAAAAACGGTGCAATGATGCCACCACTCCACAATCCGCCCCAAAATGTCACTCTCTTCGGATGGATTGGCTTCTGGATAAGAACGTGCAGGTTTTCCGAGCCCCAGATGCGCCAATTTCGTTTGTTAACGTAGCCACCGAGATGAAAATGCGCCTTGTCAGAAAAGATGATTTTGTTGCAATTTGGAAAAAAATGTGTCTAAACATTTTATACGGATTTTTTTAACTTTTTTTTTATATTTCCGTGAGTTTTATTTTTGATGCTGATGAAAATTCGTTTTTATTTACTGATATTTATTAATCGATAACATATTGTAACTTTGTGGAATTCACGGCGGAATTTTTTTGGTTACTTTAAATTGACCGACTAAATCACAACAGAAACTCCTATTTACGTAAAACACAACTCTTAACACTTATTTGCTTTTAAGTTACAGCCTCCCCGAACTTAAAAATTTTACCAGTTGACAGACAATAATGTCAACTTTGCCACAAAATATTATTTTTGAAAGAAACCGTTAATCTCAATTTTGCATTTTGAGCACGCTCTCCATACAATTGGTCCCAGTGTGCGTTGTTCAAGCGTAAAGCGACTCATTTCGTTCCGCGGAAGTATGATACTGACTTTCTGTCAAGATTTCGAGTTGGAGTCAGTGTCTAAATAACCTATGATTTAAAAAGAAATCACTAGATGGCCCACCCTATAGATATTTAAGTAAACGTTATTATTTATTTTTTTTTTTTGTTTTTATTTTTAAAAATTACTTATTATTTTGTTTTTGTTTTTATTAGCTGATATTTTATTTATTTTTTAAAGTTAATTTTAAAATAAATAGAATCTTTTTTTTAACAATATTCAAAAAAAAACAATAGGTAGGTATGAATGTTGATTTTCTTGAGCTATCAGAAAATTTTGAAACTCTTGGGCTGAATTAAAAAAAATTATATATATATATATATAGAGCTGACCAATCTATTCGTTTAAGCTCGCCAAACATTTCACTCCCGATAAAAAATATTTGGCTAGGTATCCTAAACAAAATTACCTAAGTAAAGGACAGTTGCCTAAGAGCGGCCATCATCGGAAAGGCCGATCAACAACCAATTTTAAATTTTACAAGCGAAGAAATTCAAAAAACTCAAATCGGACTTTGGGCAATTTTTTAGTGAAAAAGTTTTTTTTTTTTTTGTTTTTAAGCTCAACATAAACTTATAATAAATCAATAGAAATATATATGGTATTTAAAAAATAAGTTGAATATTGGCACCTATCTCATTGTTTCTTTTACACTTTTAAGTTAAAAGGAGACACTCTTTACAAAATTGGAGTCTAAAAATTTGTGTATTTACACTTACATTAAAGAAATTATACTTTTAATAGCTGATCCAACTTTCGTTAATTTTTTTCGTTATCAAAAAGATAGCAATTTCAAAGTATATGAACGACTCCAATGTTAAATTTTACGGATACTTGATCAAGTAGATACAAAACAATTTTGGCTACACACCAAGGAAAGTTGATGTCAAATTAACTTAAATCACATTTAACTTATGAAAGCACGTTTAATATTCCAAGAACATCTATCTGCGTATATTTTCCTTGAACAATAGGTAGTTTTTGGTGAACTTAGGTATTTTTACCATGTCTAAGGTATCTAATGCGTTAGAACTAAGTTTGCCTTAAGTGTCTTTGCTACCTTTCTTTCATGATTTTAACGGCGACCATTCCTTTATTCGGCTAAGCGTGTTTACACCGACCCAATTCGCACTACAGAATACTCATGTTAAAAAATCATAAATTGGTAGTAAATCACAATATTTGGTCCTTTACAATGATTATCTCATGGTAATAAATTTACGTCTTTATCTGTAGCATTTATGTAAACTTACCGCTGACCAAAGGTTATATTACACAAATAATGAGAATTATAGTGAAACTTACAGAAGGTTGTAAGTAAAATTAACCCGAGCCTTGGTGAAATCACATTAGACTTAAGGGAAATAAAGGACGTACATAAATTTCCGTAGTTCTGGAAAAATGTTCGCGAGTCAAATAAAGTCCATTGAAAATATTAAGCATTTAAATTAATTTTACACAACTTTTAACCCCCAATGTACAGTTTTCCTAATTTAATACTTAAAATTCGATGTCGGCCTCAGAATTTTTGAAATATTTTAGTCTTAAAGTATAAAAAAACGTTTTTCAGCATATTTGGGACTATATTTTATCATAGTATCTGAAAGAACAAATTTCTGTCTTGTGGGTGGCAACGGCTACCAGTGATGTGCTAAATGAAACGCTTGACTGCTAAAGCTTAGGGAGAATCACTAGAAAATATAAACTGTTTTGAAATTAAATAATATAGTATAACAATTTTAAATGTAATCTAGTATAATTTTACTTTTAGTCGTAAACTGTAAATACCGCTAATAAACATAAGATGCATTTAAATACAAAGAAATATCGACCAAAAATTCAGAAATACATACAGACCTTTTGTAATAAATTTCATTCATTCAAAAACCATCCATCCAAAGAAAGTTACCCCCACCAAAATTAAAAACATCAACCTTTCCAAATTTTATGCCTCTACTAACCCCGCTGTTACGCTAACTATTCTTTCTCAATTCCCCACAGAGTCGAAGGTGGTGAACTTTTTGATCGTGTAATCGATGATGAATTCGTCCTCACAGAACGTACCTGCACAGTATTCATAAGACAAGTCTGCGAAGCAATGCAATTCATCCATCGCAATAATATCCTCCACTTGGACCTTAAACCTGAAAACATCCTCTGCCTGACAAAAGAAGGAAATCGTATTAAAATAATCGACTTTGGCCTGGCCAGAAAGTTTGATCCCGACAAGCGATTGCAGGTATAATAAAACTTAATCCAAGAAATTAATTAACAAAATCCCACCACAAGTACATGCCAGGAAAGAGATTTGACTTTCATTCACACATTATTCGCAGTTCCTTCATGTGGCAAATTAATTGCCACCATGAAGTAGGTTCTTGGAATTTTGTAGTGTCCCAAAGTCACTGCTTTTGTGGCAAGGAATGTGGTTTAATATGAAATGTCTTTTTGGCAGCTGCAAAGAACTTCCTCCTTCATTTCTCTCTACTCATTTACAAAACACAAATTATGACTTTTACCGAAACCCTTTTCTCATTTTATTACAGATCCTTTTTGGAACACCCGAATTCGTGGCCCCCGAAGTAGTTAATTTCGACTGCATAACGTACGGAACAGACATGTGGAGTGTCGGTGTTATATGCTATGTTCTGTAAGTAGATGAGCCCCACCATTTCGTTTTCGTTATACCTACTAAATTACTAAATTGGAAAATGTTTTAATACCTACAACCTCACTTTTTACACAGTCTTTCGGGTTTGTCACCCTTTATGGGCGAGACTGATATTGAAACAATGGCAAACGTTACGATAGCCAAGTATGACTTTGAGGATGAAGCCTTCAGTAATGTGTCCCCAGAGGCTTTGGATTTCATAGCAAAGTTACTAGTCAAGGATTGCAGGTGAGAGGACTAATTGCTGGGACTTTAAATGAAGGCATTCAGCTCATGTTACTATAAACAACAAGTAAATGTGTAACCTGAGTGAAGAGTGCTTTCCTCTATAATGTTGCTTTGTTGGGTGCTAATTAAAATTTTCCATCCATCCATATCAACCTTAATGTTTAGTACCAGGATGACTGCCACAGAATGTTTGGAGCATAAATGGTTGAAACGGAGACCCAAGCCACCACCGATTGTCTCAGCAAAGCCAACAAATGTACCTCCGGCGAAATTAAAAGCATCAACGCCTTCACCTGTACCAGCTGATGTTATTGAGGATGTTAGAGAGGCTAATAAGGTGAGGATTATAGAAAAAAGTTTTACCACTTGAAAGCGGATTCTTTTGATCACAAAGGGTTCTTCTTTCAGACAAAAGAACTGGAACATACAAAGGATAATTTAAAGAATTTCATTGAACGGTGGGAGGAACATCCTAACAGCCCTTATGTATTCGATGCTGAGGAGAATGTTATTGCGCCGTTAAGAGAGTCACGAGCAGGAAGCATATCCTCATCAAGAGGTGAGTTGTACTCTAGAATTAAAAATATAATCATGTCTACAAAAATTAATAATACTGTCTGCAGCAAAATGGTTCCAACTATTTTTAAGTACGCAATGAATTTTGTAATCTCTCTTTAAGGTTTTTTTGCAAATTGATTAAATGTCAGAGCTTCAACAGGCACATTTGCTTCTCTTGAGAGCTTAAGTTTTTTTAATATAGCAACAGTTTATTCTTTCCTAAGTAGTGCCCTGGATTTTCTGCAATCAAATTGTGTCTTTTAGGAAGCTAATTGCATTCCAAGAGTGATTTTAATCGTTTAAGATTTTATTATTACGATTTACGATCTTAATTAAATCTTAAGAGAGTGAATAATCTCTTTGAAATACAGGTTCATAAATCATTGCATATTTTTCGATGTACACTAAAAAGAAATTGAGCATACCTTTAGGAAAAATTATACAATCCAAATTATGAAATTATATCGATACCTTCTCGTAAGAATGTATTAAGCGACATTTTTAAAAATGTTCAGGAAACGAAAAAAACGTTAATACATTCTTACGGGAAGGTATCGATATAGTAATTCGAATTTGGTACTAATTTTCATATACAAAAGGTCTTTCTCCATTCAATGGTTGGATAAGTGCTTGATAGATTAAAATATCGGAGGCGGCGGGGCGCGGCTGGAGCGGCGCACAGTGGTGCTTTTGCGGAAATAAATGCTAAAAATGAAATTTGGAATATGAATTTGTTTGATTTATTTTTTCATAGATACATATATAACTGCTCTATGTTTTTCCAAAAATTTTGAAATTTATATCAAGGAACTTGCGAGATACAGCGCTCTAAAGTTACCCTAAAGTTAATGCAAGAAATTACATAGATACATTTCAAAACTTAAAAATGTATCTATGTAATTTCTTGCATTAACTTTTTTTCATGAAGATTAGAATTTTAATAACTGTTTGTAAAAACAAAATTTCTTTAATGAATAATATGGTATTGACCTTTCAAAATAAAAAAGAAAAATTAAAAAAAAAAAAATCGTCTTTTAGTTGGGTTAGGACTGAGTGACCTAGAATTAATATTTTAGTGTTCTTTCCCTAGAGCAACAGTTTTGGCTACATTAAGCTACGTCTTACTTAACCGGCTCCCGATCCATGGAGGGTCTCTGCCTGAGTTATTGCGGTCTTCCTTTGCGGTCTTCGGTTGCGATCCCTCGCGAGCTCCCTCCAGTCGTCGGGACCAAGCGCTCTTGCGTCTATAACCGCCTGGTCCCTAAAGCGGAGGTTCGGTCTTCCTCGTCGTCTCGAACCTGGGGGCTGGGATTCGAAGATTTTCTTGGCTTGAGCGGTGTTGTCCATTCGCTCGATGTGACCGAGCCAGTGTAGTCGACGTGTTTTGGCTTTTTGGACTACATCCACTTCTTGGTACAGCTCGTATAATTCACGCATATAGGACCAAATATCCGCCGAAGAATTTTTCTCTCGAAAGTGCCCAGTATCAATTCCCCTTTTTTACTTATCGTCCAGCACTCGGCGCCGTAGAGTAGAACTGGTAAAATTAGCGTTTTGTATAGCGTACACTTTGTCTTTCGAGAAAGGAGTTTTGAACCTATTTGTTTGGCTACGTCTAGTGGCTACTATTTATAGAAAGCTACAATATTCAACTAACTACTTTCGAAAGAATTGTATCCGTCCTGATCCGATCTTGAACGCAGTGTACAAATTTGTGTCACTGAATCGGATTTAAAAAGCACGGTTTTGACATTGGTCATGTTGCAAAACTTGTAATTTCATGGCCAATAATAGTTGGAAAGAATGCAACCAAGATTTTATTTTTGTTAAAAATATATATCTTTTATTAAAATATAAAATAAAATTAATCCTTTGGCGGATCTCTGACATATTCAATTTTTAGCTAAAATAATTTTTCTTACCTCAAATTTTTTTTCCAAATTCAATATTATTTTTCTTGGAAATATGTGGTGAGCATATATTGGTTTATGATGTTTTTAAAATCAACTAATAGTACTTTAAATTTTAATAATATTTAAATCCAAATCCAAATTGTTTTATTGGGCAGAGACAGGTAATAAATAAAAAAGTAAATTTTTTACTTGAAAACGAGTTTTTGTCTCCAAATAAAAAAAACAAACAATTGGTAGAATTTGTATTGCTTTTTTATGATCGTGCACAGATTTTGAAGGTTGTTGCATAATTTTTTATAACCAATGTCCTGAAAAACCTTTCAAAATTAGTACTTCACACAAAGTGGGGTTGTGATGGTTCATCTGGGCAGAGCGAATATATGCAGACATTTTCTACTAGCAACTAAGAACCATCGGATTCTCAACTTTTCATGACATCGATGGTTCCTTTGAAAATGATGTAAACTGGAGAAAACAATATAACGTGAATAAATCCCCGTCCGTCTTCAACGGGATATTGCAGAGCTCTAAAATGTTAATATAAGAAGAAAAACTTTGACATCATACGAGAACAGAAAAACCGTGTGGAAAATGAAATTCAATTCAATGAGCAATTACATTATTTGTGGAGCTGAACCTTCAGAGATGAATGACTTATCCAAGTTGCAATCTAAGATCCTGAATCAAGAAGCTCTTATTCTGGGAATGTCATCACTGCATACACGGTTTCGATTTATGGAGTACATTACATATTGCATTTGGGATATAACTTAAGCTTTAAAGCGCGGAGAACTAATAAGCTTACTCGTGCTATCAAGGAAGAGGAAAAAAAAACTTATTCAAGCGGAAGTCATATCAAAGGTTGCAATGAAATTTGACGTTGTAAAGCAAGGAAACAAGGATTTATTCCATATGATCCTGATATCATCCATTTATAACCCAATTAAGACCTGAACCAAGAAAAAACATCTTCCTTTGAGTAAAAAAGCTGTTGAATTAATTAAATAACGTATTTACATATAAAATTAATTTGGTGTACTCATTTATTTATTTATTTCTTATATTTATGTTATTATGTATGTGTTCCATTATTTAGCTCAAAAACAAAAAAAAAGAAATAAAAACAAATTGTTTCGATATAAGTCAATAAACCCTGTAAATCCGAAAAATGTCAGTCACTTTTCTCTCAATGATTTTTCTTAACCAAAATTTGTCAAAATGTGTGTAAGCCCAGTGCAAACATGTGTGCAAAATTTCATTTCATTGTGCGCCATTTCATTTTCAGTGATGCCATTTGATTGGGAGAGCGGAAAACAATCCATAAAATCTGAACTATGTAACGGAATTAAATGAAATTTTGCACACATGTTTGGACTTGGCTTACACACACTTGGGCAAAATTTGTTTAAAACAAATTATTGGGCGAAAAGTTATTGACATTTTTCGGATTTGCAGGATTTATTAACTTTTATCGAAACATATTTTTTTGTATATGTTTTTGTGTTTGTTTTGTTCTTAAGGTACTAGTACGGTCTAGAATGCCAAAAAAACGCAAGATTTTTGGGATTTTTTTTCTCGGAAACCTTATTAGGTAATTACATATTTTTTTTTTTAAATAATAAATACATGCGTCAAGAATACAAAAAAAAATTATTTTTTTTTAATTTTCGAATTTTGGCCAAATTATAGAGGGCGCAAACGTCGACTCATCAAAAAATACATGGTCCCATGGCGGACAGTTAATCTCCGGATCTACTGAACCGATTTTCAAAAAACTTGTTGCAACTTGATTGTTTTTATGTTATCTAAGACAATTTACCACAATTTGACCAAAAAATTATGAACAAAAAAAATGGCGACCCAAAAATGCCCAACAAAATTTCCTTTCAAAGCTCCATATTTTTTTTTTGTTTTGACTTTTTAAACAAATTGTGGCAAATTGTCTCGTAAGAAACGTTCTTTGTGTTTTTTGTTTCAGTCCAGCCAATTCTGAGATTAACTGTCCGCCATGGGACCATGTATTATTTTGTACTCTTTCTTGACGTATGTATTCATTATTTAAAAAAAAAATTATGTTATTACCTAATAAGGTTTCCCAGAAAAATATTCCCAAAAATCATGCGTTTTTTTGGCATTATAGACCGTACTAGTTCCTTAAGCTAAATAATCAAATACATACATAAAAACACAAGCTATATATCAAATATAAGAAATAAGTGAATAAATAAATCAGTAAACATAATTAATTATATTAATAAGTTATTTAATTAATTCAAGAGCTTTTTTATTCAAAGCATGGTTCAGGTCTTAATTGGGTTATAAACGGATCGGATGATATCAGGATCATATGGAATATATCCCCATTCGTTGATAACCGGGAAAACTTCCTGGAGTGGTGTGTCCTATAGTACTTGTAGTCCTTATTCCTGCATTCCTGGTCCTCTCCTGAAAGTGATCCAACTGGCAAGGGTGCACTTTCTATTACTTCTGCTTCGTGTAGCAAAATTTTTGTTGCGGGAATGTGACACCAAGGGTATCGCGATAAGCTTAGCTGTCTTTTCACTTTAAGTCATAAATTTTTATGTACTCCATAAATCTAATCCGTGCATGCAGTGATGACATTCCTAAAACAAGAGCTTCTTCATTCAGGATCTTAGGTTGTAACCTGGATAAGTCATTCATCTCTGAAGGCTTAGCTCCACAAATAATGCAATTGCTAGCTGAACTAGTATTTGTCACAGCTTGAGCTACTTTTCCATCTATCATCGTAAAATAAAGACGGTGTTTAACTTTGACAACATGCATTCCAACAATGATTGAGCTCTCTTGCAGTTCTTGAGTTTCATTGTCCACACGGTTTTTCTCTTCTCGTATGATGTCAAGTGTTTCCTTCTTATATTCAAATTTTAGAGCTCTGCAATATCTCGTTGAAGACGAACGGGGATTTATCCATGTTATATTGTTTTCTCCAGGAGTGCTGTCATTTTCAAAGAGGCAATCGATGTCATGAAAAGATGAGATACCGATGCTTCTTGGTTGTTAGTAGAAAATGTCTGCATATATATTCGCTCTACCCAGATGAACCATCACAACCCTACTTTGTGTGAAGTACTAATTCTGAAAGGCTTTTCAGCACATTGGTTATAAAATATTATGTAACACCCTTCAAAATCTGTTAACGATCATAAAAAGCAATAAAATTCCTACTTAAAACAAACATTATATTTGGAGACAAAAACTCGTATGCAGGTAAAAACCCACAAACAAATTTACTTTTTTATTTATTACCTGTCTCTAAAATGTTGGATTAAAATATTAAAGTACACATTTTTTAAAGTACTTTTAGTTCATTTTAATAACATCATAAAACAATTAAGCCCACCACATATTTCCAAGAAAAGTAAGTTTGAATTTTGAAGAAAGTTTGAGGCAAGAAAAATTATTGAGCTTAAAATTGAGTTATATCAGAGGTCCGTTAAAGAATTAATTTTATCTTATATTTTAATGAAAGATATATATTTTTGGCAAAAATAAAATCCTTGTTGCATTCTTTCCAATCCAACAATTATTAGCCATCAAATTACAATTTTTGCAACATGACCAAAGTCGAAACCCTGTTTTTTTAATCGGATTCAATGAAATAAATTTGTACACTGCGTTCAAGATCGGATCAGGACGGATACAATTCTTTCGAAAATACGAGTAGTTAGTTGAATATTGTAGATTTATAAAAATAGTAGCCACTACACCTAGCTTAATGTAACTAAAACTGTAGCTCTAAGGAAAGAACATTAAAATATTAATTTTAGGTCACTCAGTTCAACCCAACTAAAAGACGAAAAAAAAAATTATTTTTTTATACTTTTTTTATTTTGAAAGCTCAATAGCATATTATTTATTAAAGAAATTTTGTTTTTACAAACAGTTATTAAAATGCTACTATTCATGAAAAAAAGTTAATTTAAGAAATTCCATACATTTCAAAACTTAAAGATACGGTAATTTTAGAGCGCTGTATCTCGCAAATTCCTTGATATAAATTTCCCAAATTTTGGGAAAACATAGAACAGTTATATGTATATCTATGAAAAAATAAATGAAACAAATCCATATTGTAAATTTCATTTTTGGCATTTATTTCCGCAAAAGCACTACTGTCACTGTGCGAAAATGTTTGAGTTAATAACGGAAACTCCTGCATTTATAGAAAATATCCCCTGGAAAAACACGAATCTCTGGTTCTACATGTATGTTGAACTGGCAGGGATCGTGTGGTTTCGGTTATTTAATATCTTAATGAAAGTTTATTCAAAGGACTTATGAAACAGTAGTAGGCTGCTATAAAATCAAAATATATTTTGTAGATAAACCATTCATATCTGGAACAACTTTCGAAACTTTCATTATTTTTGCGACAAATGTAATTTTCATAATTTTACGGATGTTTTCTTCAAAATTTCTTTATGAAATTAAACTTTAATAAGAAACTCGCATAAAAACAGCATTATAAGAAACACCTTTTTATGCAGAAAAATTAATTTCAAAAACAAAAAAAGGACACAGTATAAGAAATTACGTTCCACATTTTGTATTTCAGTTTTGTCAATACTTGTTTGTATCTATAAACCTATGAGAACCTTTAGTGACAATTTCAATAAATTTGGAAAGCTCACGTATCTTATGTGAAATGCAACATTTTTTATTTGTTTTTTTTTTTTTTTCATTTTAAGACAGTTTGCATATGAGAAAAAAACTCAGATCTTCAGTATTAGCCAAAGCAAAAACAACTTATTGAACAAAATATAACTCGGATGTGTAAATGCTTAAATTTAAATATATATTTTTATTATATTTATATTCATAAACATTCCTTAGATTCTCAAAATAAAAGTGATAAAAACAAAACTAATAGCTATTTCATAGCTAAAACTTTAAATGAAAAAATAACAATATCGTTCCAAGCCTCTTTTACATGGACAAAGAAGTTGTTACTTTGTTTAAAGCTTTGTGGAGAATACTTCGATCTACAATCTCCCATAGATTCTCTATAAGGTTTAGATCTGAAGACTGGGCTGGCACTCAAACTATTTTTGACTATAGAATTTTTGAAGTTATTTTCGGGTCGTTATCTTGCTGGAATTTCTACGAGTATTTCAGGGCAACATCCTCCTCCGCATGTGAAAGCATTATATTATTCAAGATATTCTTGCATACATGAACCGAATCATAATACCTTTTGTTTTATGAATTGGACCCACTTCTTTTCCAAAGAAGCATCCCCATGCCATAACATTTTATCAATACCGAAGAATAAAAGAACAAATAGGATTTAAAACATTTATAAACCTTAATTTCTTACAAAACTAGACAAAATGATAAACAAAAAAACTAATTGGCGCAAAATTTTAAACATTTAAAACCTGCTCTTAATCAATTTTAAAATGGGAGTCGGCTCTAAATATTTAGTTTAAAAGGAGAACTGACTGTTTTGTTAATTTTAAACGACATAAACTATACTTTAACGTTAAAGACTCGTCTAACTTTAACAGTAGCAAATGGCTTCTTTATCTTCTAAAAGCATACTTTATCCATATTGACAATGGTAATTTCCTATCAAAGCAAATTAAAGTAAAAATGTTTACTGATTTTTTATTTGATTCTTTTAAAAGATGTTCTTTGGAAATAGACTGAATATTAGAAATGCGGAACAATCGAACAAAAGTGCTTTACGATCTTTAATTTTTCAATATTGCGGCGGGCAATGGAAAAACGAGTCTGTACCTACAAATGTACATACATTTTGTATCAGTATGTATGTACGTATATTTCGAAATGAATTTGCAGAAACAACAAAATTAAGTTTTATTTTGTGAATTAGCGATAATATCCTTCATTTCGACCTAAAAAAAATGTAAATAAGGATAAACAATCAAAATCTGTACCTTTTCTAGACGAGCAATTATTTGGTTTGAATTTGATTCTGTTCTGTTCTTTTTCATTTTTTGTTTTTTGTTTGTGTAGTTGTGTTTGAGCTCTTTATCTGTCAAATTAAGGATTGTTCAACGTAAATTCGCTTAGGTTCTGTTGTTTTCACCAAAAGATAATCCGAGATTTAAGGCAAGAGATTTATATGGTGTTTTCACCGCACTAAAAGATTAAAAAAAGATTAACTTTGACAGCATATATCAAAATGGTAATGGTGTTTCAATTTTTCTTATAAACTGGAAGCGAGAGAAAGAAAAGTTCATTTGTGCCAAACGATGAAAAATCATCGATATACATAGCTTAGAATCATTATGGATATTAGGTCAGTTCGAACTATAGAACAATTGATCCAATGGAGATTTAACTAGATTTATTTCTAATCTACTATAGTAGATTTACGAAATAAACTTGTATGGTAAATCTTTAAGATTTAAAGAAGAATTTATGGTAAATCCACCTAAATTTAGGATTATCTCTTGGTGAATTAGTAGTATTAGTTAGAGGAGTTGTCTAACGTGTTTAAAATTATGATAAAGTCAGACAAAGTTTCCAAACTAAACGACTGTGTTAAGTAGAGCCGGTTTTATTCCTTAAACGATCAACGTTTAAAATTTTGCGCCACTGAAATTAATATTAAGATATTAAAATTTGGATTTTAATTGGTAAAAAAAGACAACATTGAAAAAATGCATTGGTCTTCATGAATTTCAATCCAACCTAACTGCTGCAAACTGTCAAAGACTTTTGCGTTCCAAATACCATCCAAACTACAACGAATGAATAATTGTTCGCGCCCGACTCATTCCAAAATCATTTTTGGTTTTTTGTTCCTTTTAAACATCATTCGCGACGAATAAAAAAATGCGTTGTGTACTAAAAGTCAAAATGGAAGAATGTTCGTTCATTCGTTGGTCGCTCTCATAGTCTCATAGGTCTCCGACCTATGCACTCATTATTTTGATGAATTAACAACTACTTAGAACCCACCAATAAAATACAATAATTATTTTCTTCACATTTTATCTTCCACGGCCCTTTCCCAAATTCAATTTTATTAAAACTGATTTATTTAAATTTCTGTTGATCGGATAAAATTATATTCAGCTCAAATTCTGTATATTTCTTGCCTAAAGTCGCACTCCTTGAGTCAAAGATGATAGAAGGTACCAAAATGTCTTCATTTTCTCGACCAACGTAAAAACTGAACGGTGAAGTGTGCTACCGTATTTTTTTTTTTTTTTTTTTACAGATCTCATTGTTGAAATGTCTTGCCAGAAGTCTGGGTTCGATAACCTGTCCCTACCGGGTAAAAAAAAAGGAAGTGGCATAAATATCAAAAGAGTATTTCTTGCCCCGAAAAGACCTTCTCAGTTAAGCTGTACGGACTCGGTCGATAATTAAAGGTCATATTCCTCCCGACAACACGTACACAGAAATGATTTAGAATTACGGCTCACTTACATGCTGCCGTACCCCTCTAAACGCACCTTGGAGTTGAGGTCACTTGAGCTTTTAATTGAATTTAATTCAATCACTCCACTTAAACAGAAATAATTTTCATTTCTCCATTGACTTATACATATTATGTATGTACATATTTGTTTTGTTCACTTTTTTACAACTTTTTACAAGCGACTTGACATTACAGTAAAAGATAACAAAAAAAAGTAGTTCGCGTAATATTGTCTCTACGTAACTCGAACCACATCATCAACCGCTGGATCGATTTTCATCAAACTTGGTACTAAGGATTCCTTTAGAGGGAAGAATGGATTATTTTATATTTTAGAAATAAGGGTACCTGTCATGAAACTTAATAAAAAAAGTGTATATCTACCTCGGAAAGGACTACAGCGGTTTTACAAAAAAATAAATCTAATAACTATTGTATAGTGTTTTAGTATAAACTATGTATGTCAAAACGACGATCTTGCCAATTTCAATCAAGTTTATCATCATACTTTCTCAAACATTTTATTAAAGTTAAAACCATCGATCACCTATTTTCCCTTTTTACTTGCGACTCATAGGTACTATAAGGCAAATTATGCATTAGTAAAAAAAAATCGAAATCGAGATTTTGATCCAAGTTGACATTACGATGATAGCGAAGACTAAAAAAGCGGGTCTCGCAATTCTGTCTGTTTATCTGTCTGTCTGTCTGTTCGACTACAGCCTATAAACGGCTCGGCCGATTTTCTTTAAACTTGGTAGATATCATTTTTATTTCCCCCCCCCCCACACGTTTTTTTCTTTTTTTTTAAGACCAAAAATAACGGTACCTGCCATACGAATTTTTTTCGAAATTTTATAAATATTTTTTTTTCTCAAAAACTGTTTGACAGATTCAAAAATTAAAATACAAAAAAATTTCATTTAGTTAAAGCTGGGTAGTAGTTGAAAAAAATTTTGCGAAAAATGGCTATTGAGGGTACCCCCCATGGAACCATTTTTTTCGTTTTTGATTTTCTCAAAAACAGTACAACCGATTTTGATAATTTTTTTTGCTAAGGCTCTCCAAAAACTTAAATAAAATTGTGTATTCAAATTTTCAAACTTTTTGCATTTAAAAAAAAAAACTTCAAAATTTTTTTTTCAAAACTCAATATTTCGAGAACCCCATACTAGATTTTTTTTTAAACTTAATAAATTAAAGTTTCTTAATATAATCTAGATGTGAAAAAAAAAATATTTTACCTTAAAATAAAGGTACCCACCACACAAAAGTAAAATAAAATTATAATGGTTTTCAAAAATCGTATTTTGCTCGAAAACGGCGCCTAGAATTTTGATATTTTTTTTTTCTTTCAATTAATTTGTATGATCTTTAATTTAATAAAAAAAATTGAAATTAAGATATTATCTACCTACCATAGAACCATTTTTTCGAATTTTGAATTTCTCATTAATGACATAATAAAATTTTTTATAGAGATGCTTCTAAAAAGTTTAAAAACATTACATTTCAAGACTTTAAGAAAAATATTTTTTTTTGAATTTTGAAAAAAAATCTATTTTTTTTTTTGGAAAATTCAATATTTCAAAAACGGCTTAATGTTGTTTTTGTTAAATTTAATTTTTATTCGAACAATAATAAAACTTTAAATTGGCGTACCACAATTTTTTCTTAAAAATGTTTTAAAATTTTTTATATAAAATCTTATTTTTTTAAGAAACCACTACAACGGCTTATAATTTTTGTTCTTGTATAAATTCATATTTGCATGGCAGTCTGTTTCTATCTCTTACTACTAAAAGAGTTTAAAAAATAAAATTTATCCTTATGAACAGTTTTCTCTAGTAACATTCATTTTTAAGTTCCTAGTCTATGACATAGGAGCAAGTTCGTGCGACTCAGTCGTGCATTTTATTTAGTTTCGTGAGTAACTTTATATGACTATGACATTTCCAATTTTCAAAAAAGGTCCTTAGTTTTCTCAACGAACTGTCATTGTTTTTAAACAAATTGAGTAACGATACTAGTTAGAAAAAACAAATAGCTTACTACTTTACTTTATAGAATTGTTAAAAAGTATCATACGAATACATTACGACTAGACTTTTGAAATTGTGCGCCAATGGTATTAACGTTATTTCTAACCTATGTTACCGGATTTTCTCAATAACGTCTCTACTTATTTTGATCAAAAACATTTTATAATTCTCCTTTAAACATGTAATATTATTACACATACGAGCCAATAGTCTCCGCAGCTAGGCTCGTTAAATTAAGTATTACCATGTAATTTTAATTATATGTTAATAAATTATAATAATAATAATAATATTACACATACAATTTGCCAAAAAATATATTTAAAAAAACAATTTTTTTTATTTTGTCTTTTAATGTATCTATATTATTAAATACTTAAACTTGGCATGACAAACTTTTCTCTTAAGATATTTAATAAATTTTGTATATAAGAACTTAATTTTAAATAAAACTGCTTTAACGATTTATTTTAATATTCTTATCATGAATTCTGCATTTTTTCAGCTGCAATTATTTTAGGAATTGCTTTTTATTCATTTGAAGATTTGTCTCTAATGAAAACATGGATGTTTGTTTTTTTCTACAATTTTAAAAATTGTGAGATGCTTGTGAATAAGAAAAGTACGCGCGATCCAGTCGTGCTTTTTATTTTTCATAGCTTATTACCCCTACTTTTGGCTCTGCCAAACTCTATCATTAAATTAGGTAGTTATTGTTGCAAAACAAAAAATATTTGTTTCACGGTTTATAAGTCACATTTGAACAATAAACCTTTTATTGTTATTTAGTTGTAAACCTTATATTTAATTTTTAATCAAATGTAAACGTTTGGATTTTTCTTTTTATATGTAGACTAAGATCACTTTCAAACAAAATTAAATTTCTTAAAACAAGGATATTTGAAGATTACCCTTGTTTAATTATCGCTGGCAATGTTTATTTTCTAACCTTTTTCGTACTGTATATTTTCAGACTCAATCTTTTAAAATTAATTACTACAGGAAATAGTTTTAATAAGAAGGATGCTGCCGTTAATGGCTTATTACACAACATGTATGTCACAAAACCAAAATATTTGAATTTTTGTTGGTTTTTGAAAAAAAAAGTTTTAATGCTTTTAAAAATTGATTTGACAAAGATTGGTTTTGATTTTTAAAATAAAATTTAAAAAAAAAACTGGAAATATTAACGCTTCTCAAACAAAATTGCACACTTCACAGTTTAGTTTTGGACAGAATTCTCACTACACAAAATTTTGCACCCGATTTTTTTTTTATTTTGTTTTTTTTAAATAGCGGACATTTATGTACATAATGTACATAATTAAGTCAACTTACGAGGCGGTTTTACTTTGATCTGCATATTTTTGTAAAAGACTTTAAATTGGCTTTTTTATATATTTAGCTTTTTGTAGATAACACACGTATAGATATAAAAAATAACGCCGAAAGCTCTGCCTAACACTATATGTTTAGAAAAGTAAGTGGGGTATACATAGTATTTTTACTACACTCTTGTAAGTTCTGTTATAAAATTTCATATTGTATATTATTTATTTATTTTTTTTATTTTTGTATTATTCAAGATAAAAAAGGTCTTTTTTGTTTCCCCGATTGTACTCCTTTTAACTACATATGTATGTGCTGAACTAGAACCTAACACAACTTTTTCTGTCAGCTAGGCAATTTATTACTTCCAATTTTGCACGAAAGGTTTGTTTAGGGCTTCTTCTATGTACTTCGATTCGCATGGGAGTGTATTCGAAGAATTTCTGGGACGGAGGATTGATATCTATCCACTCTACATTTCGAAGCTATCGGAATCTTTTGTTATAAATATATTCTTTCCGTTAGGTCTTCTCATCATTCACTCATCATTTATGCAGACGGGACTGAAAACCACCGTAGAATTTTCCTCCCAAAATATCCCGTCTTCATCTCATCCACCTTGGGCAAAGTATGTGTACATACATACCTCATAGTCATGAATATAAGACCGTTATGAAAACCTTCAGTTACATCACCCAAAAAGCGATACTTAAGTGTTGTTTTTCGTTCGATTTCAGCCCTGTGTACCATTGTCTGATCTTATACCGAAACCAAGGTAGACAAAGTCCTTAACTACAATAATTTTAAAGTTATAGTTGTGAATGATAACGGTCTGTCCATTCTTGTGGTAATACGAGAGTTTTATACTATTCTTTAAAAAAACGTTTATAAACCTGCCGCAGCTCAGCACGTTCTCTTTTCTTAAATCTTTGTTCACATATGTAAAAGTATCAGTGAAATTTTTCGATCAGTCTGCGTTTTCTATCCTAATACTGTTTAGTAGCCAGCGATGCATTTAGATTAATCGACGCAGTTCGAACAAACTTATTTTGCAAATAATTTCATTCATATAGGGTGCGTTTAATGTTCCAGGTCGATGTTTTGTTAATAAAGTTTAAAATAAATTCTGATTTATAATTTTTTTTGATTGTTTATATTGTGAATTGAACATGATGGCGGTTAGAAGTTAAGTTCGCAGACTTCTGTTGTAATTTCAGCAATTTCGTTTTTAATGTTGTCCTTAAGCATCGGTGTTGTGGTTGGCTTTCCTTTAAGTACTCACTTTAGAAGAAATCAGGAGACGTCAAATCAATGGAGGTCAGTCGATATTATACCCCTTTCATGTTATTCGACCGGGTTGTCGGTGCTCTAATAGCGGCTAAACTATTTATTAAAAAAGGCACCCAACACGAAATGTGCTTCATCGCTCATAATGATATTTTGACAAAAATGGCGGTTGCATATAGCCAGATGTAAAGCACTTCAATGTGGCAGTCGGTGATCGTTATATCCATGCTTCATAATAAATTGTTATCGGCCAGTCTCTACGATTGTCAAATGTTACTACTAATTTTTACTTGCGATATATGTAGGTACTATAGGGCAAGTTCTGCATTTGGAAAAAAAATCGAACTCGAGATTTTGATCAAAGTTGACATTACGATGATAGCGAAGACGAAAAAAGTGGGTCCGACAATTCCGTCTGTCTGTCTGTATGTCTGTATGTCTGTACCTCGAACAACAGCCTAAACTACCGGAGGTATTTTCTTCAAACTCGGCAGTTAAGGGTCTTCGGTGATTCCCTAGAGGAGAAATTGAAATTTTTTTTTAGCTCTAAAACTAACGGTACCCTCCATACACCCGTAATGCAAAATCTTATTTATCTCGAAAACGGCTCTAAAGATTTTGATAAAAAAAAATTAAGTGTGATATTATGAACATATAGGCTACATTTTGGTCAAACAAAAATTTGGGGCAAAATGTTATTAGGGGTACCTGCCATAGACCCGTTTTTTTTATTTTCCACTTTCTCATTAACGGCTCTAATGATTTTAACCCAAAATTTTCAGCAGGAGTCCCCTTAAGTTTAAAATAATATTGTATATAAAAATATTCGAAAAAATATTTTTTGGGTTTTTTTTTAATTTTTTTTTTAAATCAATATCTTCAAAACCTATAAACGATTATTTTTTGAAATTATTTCCTAAAATCAATATTATTTAATACTTAAAATTCGCATCCCACATTTTTTTCTTGAAAAATTTTAGAGAAATTTTGTATATAAAAAATTTATTTAATAATAAAACGATTTTTTAAAGTTTATTTGCATAAATTCATACTCTTCCGGAAACCAGACTGCAATTTTATGCATTTGAACATTATTATCTCATTAAATCCATGTTTTATATTTATAAAATGTATCTTAAATTCCAAAGTACTTTTACATAAGAGCAAGTTCGTGCGATCCAGTCGTGCATTTTATTTTCACACAAAAACGCACCGGGTGTTTCTAACCAAAACATCGCCTTCGACTTTGGACTTGAAATGAAATATTGAATTACAAGCGATTAAAAGTTTGCCAGACATACTTAGATACTTCTATTTACAGCTATTTATTAGTGAGTTCAAAATTGTAACATTTAAATTTTTTAATTTTTCGACTTTCGAAATTTCTGGAATAAAAAAATAAATACCTCCAGGTATTTTTTACAAAAATGTAAAAAAGAGCGAGATTATTATTTTTATATTCTTTATTAAATATCGTATGCATTTCAGGCATTTCGCGTTCAAAATATTCAGGGATTAAATATCGAATAAATTGGTTTAAAAAAATAAGGATGCATTTTCTAAGTAAGAAATAACACTATATCATTTTCAAAAAAAAAAAAAAAAAAGCAAGTTCTTTTATTTCTTATCAAAAAAAGGTTCTGTAATTCTACATTATTAAGTAGTCAGAGTCCTAACAGTATTAAGGCTAAGCACACTTAAAGCTTATGTTATGTAAACCTGTATCGGTTTTACAACTTAGATTTTGAAATGTCAAAAATGCTGCACGCAAAAGTTTAAAATGAGCCAATTCTTGCAGCTGAGACTGTAGTTCTATCTTTGGCTTTAGCTGCGTTTCGTTGTGTTCTTAATATTGAATTTTGTGTGTAGCCAATATTTTGACATTTATTACAGTTACAGCTCTGTCTTTATTGTGTTCAGCCACTGAAGGATATCTGATTTTTTTTTTTTCGAAAAAATTATATCGAGTTATTACATAAATTGAAAAAAAGCAAAAGAACTTGACTTTGTGATTTGTAAATTCAAATACATATTTCGAAAACCAGGGCTAACGGTGAAATTATAGATTTATATCCAACATCAAAGTTTACTTGCTCCAGAACCGTGTAAATCTGTGTACATAATTTATGCGATTTAAAATAGATTTATTTTTGTCGTTGTATAAGTGTTATTCTGTATCTGTATTATAATTTTAAAATAACTTCATCCTTAATTTACTTTCAGTAGGAAAATGACAGTTGAAAATGAAGGGTTTTGGTATTAGTACAGGAAAAAGTAAATTTGACGATTTCACATGGTAACACAATATAATGTATCACAATTTTAGATGGGGTACCCAAAAAAATTTTTTTAAAATGTACCACCCTAATATACAAAAAATTCAACATTTTACGGTTAGGTTTTTATTTTTGTTATCTCCTTTGCTTCGTCATCCACTTAAATATATGTTTCTTTTTTTTTAGTTAACTTGAATTAGTTAGTCAAATATAAAGCAATGATTTAAACATCAAATTTCTTTGAATGTTTCATGATCAGCAATTTTAAAATTACAAAAAATTGCTGCACTGGTTATAAGTTTCACCAAAAACATTGTTTTTTTTTTAATAACAGTTAAGACTTCGAATTTGTTTACAATCTTAAAATAGAAATCAGAATAATTTGTCCTTTATCTAAAAATTGTTTTCGAAAAGCTGAAACTATAACACTGGTCGACACAATTATGGTTTCTGTTTTTTGATCGAATAGGATCTCAGAATGCTGCTCATAAGCCGTTCGGAATCGGCAGAAAAATGTAGGTCCCCTCCGTTCCTGGTAACACGCACACAGGAATGGTTGAGAGTTGTAAGTCACTAGGTCCTGGTTCACTCCGAGCTGTTGCACCACCAAATTTATTTATTTATTTAGGATCTCAGAATAGCTCAATTAATTTTAGTTTTCGAGACAATCTTAAAATTTGGTAATTTAATTTTGTATTATATTACATCATGAAATTCTGGATTCCCCTTTAAATTAAATCCGTTCTTTCGTTTTCCATAAATCATTATTTAATTGTAACTCTTCACTTGCCCTTATTCTTAATTCCTAAAATCCCGTTTTTACGAAAGACTCATAAATTTCACGTAAACATATGTATGTATATCCATATATCTCTTAGAGCTATATATACATATGCATACACTACGGAAAGCAATAAATACGAGTACATAAGCATTTACCAAAATATATTAAAATAAATTGAAATACATTTTTAATTGGAAAACAAATAGGTACTCGTACCTACTTTCAGATCTCATAAATAATTTCGAAAACAAACTTAATACATGGTGTAGAGCTTATAAAGATTATAAGCCTCGAAAACTAGACCCAATTCTGAGATTGAAATAAAAACTAAAACAGATCTATTTTAAGATCTAAAACAATATATAAAAAGAATTTTATAAAATGTATTGTATGTACATAATATTATAGAATATAATCGCTCTCATAGATATGACTTTCAGTTCACCTTGATACGAGTAACACTTTTAAATGAAGAACCATTGAAGAATTCTCCAATTTTGTATTCTACCTTGATTCATAACTACCTTCACCCTTATACAAAAAATAATTCAAAGATACCCACTCTTGAACTCACTTTGATTTATCTAGCTCCTAATACCGACTTCCTGTCTGACTTTCAATATTTTACAAATGTTTATACCTTGAATACCAAATGGCTAAAGTTTATATTGCCTCTTCAATTATGAAAGGACTCATAATTTATGGTCATTAAATAGCCTAACGACACTCTTGTAGACATGTTGCGCACAGGGAACCCATTACTCCATCGCCGGAAAAGTGTCAAATTGATTATACGAGTATTATAAAAAAAAACGCTTGATGGCCCTTGAAATTATTAATTAAATAATGTTTTGTATTGCATACTTAGATGATACTTATTTCAAAATTTAACGACTTGGTGAATTTTTTAATACGCCAACAGATTTTATTTATGCCACAATCAAGTAATAAATTCAAATATGACATTTAATGTATGGTCTTAAAGAGATAAAGTGGGTTCTTTTACCAAAATGTATAATCTTAAAAATAAGACAAATGTAAAAAAAAATATTTACATACATGACTTTCTCATTTCAGTTTGCTCGCCATCACCTTGCGAATCTATTAGTACACTCGCCGATGATGACAATAGTAATATTGTCGACAAAAATGAAGAACTCACCAGCAGTGCCACCGATTTGACACCTATCTGCGAACGCCAAGACATCTTCAACCAATCGCCTCCAGAAACACCCACACCAACTGGTGAACTTCGAGCTCCCAGTCCAACGTTCAATGGTTTCCGTGGTTATCTTCACTCATTCGACCGGAGGAATTCAGACACAAACTTTCTCCTTGGTCGTCGATCGAGTGGAGAAAGAATTAATTTGGCCGATGAAATCCGAAAACTTTCTGATCACTTACTAATGTTGGCCGAAATCAACACTAAACTCGGTAATGAGAGTGACAAAGAGACGATCGGAGACACAACGCCAGCTAATGATGAAGCAAATAGTGTAAACGCCACAAACAGCAGTAGCTCAACCAGTAGTAGTAGTTCTTCGTCTGTGATAAGGGATTCCTCACGCCAAGTGACGAACTTCACAAGCAATACTAAATTTACCTCGAACTCAACTAAAGTCAGCACACTTTCCGTCCGCCTTCAGAAATCTATCGAAGAGACTCCTACGATCTTGACTAATGGAAATATCAGCACAAGACCCCCCACCGGAACATCATCGAAGATTCAGCAAAATGGCCTCAAAGCTCAGTCCATTCAGAATGCGATCAGTAGCCTAGCTACATCCACATCTAGTTCATCCGAAGCAAGCATGCGACGTGCCAAATTCCGAGTGAATCAAATGAGTCGGGATGTACCCATTGGATCACCTGACAAGCATCAAACTGTCAATTTAGAAGAAGCAGCCAATACAACCAAAGACTGCCTGCTCCACTTGTTGGAGAAATACAACGAGACCAAGATGAGGAATCCATTAGGACGACATCAGAGTATTAGTATAGATAGGAACTTCACTGACAACTTAGAATACCGATCAATGAGTTCCATAAATGCGTTCTTTCAAAAGCAGAAGAATAGTGGGAGAAACGTCAAACAACTTCAAGCTCAATTGGAAGGAAAGACAAGTAATAATTGAATAAACAAATTTATGAAAAAGTGTCTAGAAATTTTAAGAGACATAAAAAAGAGGATCCTTTTGTTTAAGTGTTTAAGGTTTTAATTTTTTGTTTTTTGTAAACCACCAAATGAGGGACAAGTTTGACATTTGATCCTCCTTAAACTACTGTCAAAAATTATATTAAACTACTACCTAACTACTAATAACAATTATTGTAATAATTAAAATTATTTATTAAAAGAAACCAAAAAACACTGTTAATTGATTTGTAAATTAAAACAAAATATTCAAATTAAAATAAATATTTTGTAAGATGAGAGTTTGCAAAGTTATGTTTAAATATTTGTAATTTATTTATTTTTAGCGGAAATGAAGAAATAATAAATACGTTTAGATATTTTGTTGTTTACTTTCATAGTTTTCTTATATTTCTGTAAGTAATCCTTCAAGCACAAGTAATTTCTAGTATAGAATTGTTAGGATTTAGTTAAAATAGAGTAGGGGTTAGAGTTAACCTCAGAATTAGAGTTGGAGTCCCTAGTCCTAGAAGTATGTAAGTACACCGTGATTCATTTTTTACACAAACAATTTCAAGAATATTAATAGATATATAGTTAAGATTAAACACAATTCTAGCTCTAGAATGAGATACTACGTTAAAATAAAATCAGTAATTTTGTGTCCATAGATTTATTCTTAACATTTTAATTGTTCATTAGTTGTAGGTATGTGAGATTTGTTTACCGTTAATTAATGTCTAAAATCCCAGATGAATCGCAATCGTTTCATTTTTTTACTTTGGTTATCCTCTTCAATTCTTTATTGTAAACATTTTTGTTGCTGAGAAGCAAAATATATTGGAGGAACGGAATATAATTATTTAGCTTTAAGCCTTGTAAATGGGACAAATGATATACGAAGCGTATTTTATGTTACAGGTCGATTTTGTTGTCGAAATTCCCAAACGCAAGATTTGCAATTCAGATATAAAAACACGCAAATGCAAGCGAATTGCATTTTAGTTTCGAATACCATTTACTTAAACTTGACACCTTAGAATATCTACCACCCCATTAACATAAAACTACCTTTTTTTCTCTACGTTAAGCAACTATTAGTGATGTAATTCAATGTTGGAAACCTAATCTAACTTTAGCTAGCTCAAAAAACTGGATATGGATAAAAAAAAAAAATATGATGAATTTATGGCAGTTTTGAAAAACGACATTATTATTTTTATTAAAGCTTTATTAACTCATTGAATATATATTTTTTAAATATACAAATAACCAATTTAATATGTTTGATGAGTATAAGCCTTCCCATTCATCTTTCATGTTCTTCGGTCTAAAGATTCTCTCCAGTAGTTTGGGCAAAAAGCATGAATTTCCACCGCTTGAATGGTTTTCCAACATTTTTTCTTGTCTATAGTGGAATCAACTTTGTTGTTGTTTCGGCCCATCGATCTTCTGGCGTCCGGAATAAGTGTTCAGCCCAATCCTATTTCAGTGTTCTTGTTTTTTGAAGAACATCTTCAAATTGAGTCTGGGTTCTTAAATTTTCGAGGTATATCGCTTGGGATAATCTCAACTTCCGAATCAATTCTTCCATTGCCGTTTGATAGGAATGGAGTTTATTTTCGAGGAGTCTAGTAGATTGCGACGTTTGGCAACCATATGTTAAAACTGGAAGAATTGTAGAGTCAAAAAAGCTACACACGAACGTCAATTTAATCGATTTTTTTACTGCAGAGTTGCGATATTACCGAGCATATTAATTTAACAAACTGCGTTTTCAAAAACAATTCTTTTTTCGTTTTGGGTTTTTGAACAATTGACTTTTGCGTTTAAGAACATCTTGCAATTGCATCTTTTGGCGTTTTCCAAAAGTGTATATATACATATATCCTTGTAACCACTGTTTGTTTCACGTCGTTTTATAGAACTATTTGAGACATGGTTTTCTCATCCAAACGACCGATTTTATTGTTACAGCCCTATTCTGCTATTCATCGGGGGAAATTTTTTCTTGAATTTTCACTAATCACTATCCTGCTATTCATTCGAAGTGAATCTGTATTTAAGTCGGTAATATTGCGCGGTATTCTATTATTCACGAGAACGGATTCATTCTATACAATTCGGATCCGCATATGAAATATACCGGATTTTTAATTCAATGGATCGTCTGTCTAGTTGGTTTTCAGTAAAATGTAAGTAAAAACTAATTTTTTTTTATTTTATTTTATTTTTTTTTTATTGTTTTGATATACTAGCACTGCCATATGGTTTTAATTTGAATTTTTGTATTAATACGAGAAAATTGTGAAATAAATGAAATGTAAGTGATGAAATTGTGTAAAATTAAAATACAAACAATAATAAATGCAATAAATTTCATTTAAATAAACAAGAAATGATTTCCTTCGAGTTCTTTTTCGATAATACAGATGATGAAACAACCAACGACGACCACATAATGATTGCCAGGAATAGGAGACAACAGAGATGTTTCCAATACTCTGCAGCTTGAAGAAAATATGTCCGTTAATGAGTAAAAATAAATTTTCTTTTATTAACATACTACATTGCAGATTTTTGAAATACTTCCGCTTGTCAAAGCCACCATTTGTTAAATTATTATTGAAAATCATCTCAAACCAACTAAAAGAAATACGGCAATACCAAACATAATAAAACTTGCCACTGCATTAAGATTATTTGCCCATGGATCATACCATACTTTTGCCCTGTGGTTAAAATAATTATTATAATGGAAATAATAAGTTAATAAAATAAAAAAAAATACATTTTTGCCTAGAAAATTATATTCGTTGGCCAGTCGAACAGTAAAATGCAAACGATAAAGATCGATTGTCCAGTCGAAAAATTTCGTTCACAGTAGAGATCCACAATACCAAAAAAGATTTTCGACTTTCGACTATCGATAAAAGTCGTTTATCGATAAGGAAACGACACTCGCAATAAGGGCCTTTTCTGATGTATGTAAAAGAGATGTGGGTTTTGATAGAGGGTAATTATTGGACAACGCACATAACAACTCCAGGCACACCACATTTTGGGTTCAAAAAGGGTTTAACTTTTAGTTTTTCTTCTGTCGTCATTTGAAGAGTAATCCAATTGGGATATAAGTGGACTTTAAGTGCGTTCTTTAATAAGTATGTACTGAGCGAAGCCCGGATCCAAATATTGCCCAACGCCATGTTGCAAATCATCTATAGCAAAAAAACCTCAAACAAGCGATTACCTAGTTTCTTTTTTCTTTATATTAACTCATTTCGCTGTGGAGGTAAAAGCTTTCTATTGGAGGATTCGCTTATTCCTCTGCTTCGAATTAGAAAAAAGATTAATTTCCAAATTTAATAATAAAGATGAAAACAAATTAGGAAATTATTTCTGTTTAGGTATAGAGCGATTGAACTTGAAATTTTAATGAAATGAAAAACAATTATCCAAGATTCAGAAGATTGGCGTTTACGTGAATGTAAAATTGGTTCGGGATAATGTAGTTCACCCGATGGATAGCAGAATGTGAAAGGGAATCGAATGGGTGGATCGGATATATGTACGATTCACGTATATACATAGCTGAATAGAGCTGTTAGTTTAGAGCCGAACCAAGAGCAAATTTTGAAAAAAAACATGTTTCAAATCTGTGTGCAAACATTTATAAGCGCTGGAAAAACTGTTATAATAACCGTTTTCGATTTACGGAAAAAACAAAGGACTGGATCGGTCATTCCCACTCTTTCCCGGAAAATTCTTCTTTTCCTAGTAGTTTCCAGTGGCAGTGATCAAGACTTAAGAATAAGACGTGGAAGACCAATCAAATCTTTTGAAGGGTGTTGCAGCTTGGTGCTTTTTAACACATGTAAACAAAAAAGTCTAAATAATAATATAAATGTACACATGAAAACAAAAATATTTTTTAATACGCCTACATATGAACCAAATGTGAACAATCAAACTAAAACATTATTTTTCTTAGGTTATTTGCATTTTTTACACAATATTTGCTTAAGTTGAATTAATTAAAGAAAAAATATATTAAAATTAAGCTGTTTTGATTTTTTTTCCTACCTTGCCATAAAACACCTGAACTCACCCTGGTGAAAATTGAACGAACGAACCTACAGCCAGGGCCCTATTTCAGAACTTCTACATCAGTTACATCAATATACATCTTACAACTACATCAATTACATTTCCCGTTTCACGCATCTAACGTGAGATGCGGACATGAACGGAACTTATACCATAATTGGAGAGTTTTCCCTTATCTTGTCAAAATTCGAATATTAACCAATTTAAGCAGTCCTCATTTTGTTGGATTTTGTATTTTATAAATTATGTATATAAAAAACGGAAATCAAGTGCAATTGTTTGGATATTGAGCTAAGACGATTGGATTGTGTATTGGCTAATAGCGCCACCTATGAACAATAAATTTACAACACTGACATCTCGCGACCTTAGAACAATAGGGTTCTAACTGCACTTAAGTCACTTTTGAGAAAACTGAGATTGAAATTTTGTTTGTCCATAACTTTTATATTTTTGTTTGGATCTACATGATTTTTTGAAAACACAAATTTTGTACTAAGCTACGTTGATCTGAATTTAAAAATCTGCAACATATTTCATAATTTTGCAGTAATTGGTGGTTGAAAAAATGGATAGAACCTTGTTACTCAACGCTAAGTCATTTGAGCATAGAACAATAGGGTTCTAATTACCTGATAGAACTTAGTGTCATGATAAGAAATTTAATTGTTCAGATAGAACCCTGTTATCTTAAAGAAATAAGAATTTTTGTTGAACGAAGATTTTATTCCTTTTTTTTAATTTTTTATAAAGGAAAACAAATAAACATTATTAAAGAAAAGTTAATTAATAGTAAAGCTCACACTGCCCATAATATCGTGAAGGCCCTAACTACATTTTTCATACTTCGAGTTATAAAGGAAAACACTAAATCTCTTATAGTAACCCGGATATAGAAATTAATTATTAAGATATATTTAAAAAGCTCTATGTACACCGATTTGCAAACTATTTCTATTAAAATTCCTTCTTTTTTAACTGAACTGTAAATCAAAAAAGAAAACAAATTTATGTTAACAAAACTTAATCATTTATTAAGAAAAAATTGTTTTTGCAACATTTTTAAAACTAGTCTAAGTTTGCTTTAAGGTCGGTCGCAGGAAGATTGTCCAAGAATTGTTTTCTATTTTCTGGAAACAGTTGAAAGAGATTTTTTTCAATAACATTTATTCTGTCGATTGATATTTCTCTTGGCTGAGAGCGAACAAATGATGATGGTTCAACAAAAGTTGACTTTATATATTGACTTTTTGAAAAGTTAAGTGGCATGAATTCAGTGTCGAACGGAAGTTACCCTCATGCCAAATTGCAGTAAAAGGTATTTCTTCACTTTTCGTTCCAAGAGGCGCAAGACTTTCATTGAAAGTTATAATACGTTTGGCAAAGATAACAGCCTTAAATCTTTCTTAAGGAGGTATAGCATTATAGCAACTAGAGTATCTTGCGCAATTTCATTGCAATCTAGCTTGCTTATCTTTTGATATTCCGTTCTAGTAAGCCCTACACGGGCTTTGTGATGCATCCAAGCCTGGCAAATATGGCAAGTTTCTTCACCTTTACATCAATCTTTTTTAAGTTTAAGTGGACCTCATGTCCCTTCGTAAATTTTTCACTTAACGCATCTTCTTTTCTTGCTGCTGTATAGGCCTCACATTTGCCACATTTATCAAACTTGGGATTGTGAAAATCAAGGTTAAAGTTCGTACCGAAAACATTCCTGTAAAAGATTTCTTTACCACGACATTTTAAATTAGTGGTACCTATATTTAATACAGTACACCTATTTTCTTTTGAAAAAAAATACTTACCTATATGAAGGTTTTATAATACAAATTCCATATACTACTGAAATAAATCAGCCAATTTTTGTGGACTAAAGGCCAAAAAAGCTATTTTGAATCAATAATTCAACAAGTCCATTAATAGTGCTAAGTCTTCTACTTGGCTGATTTATTTCAGTGGTATATAGAATTTTTATTATAAAACCTTCATATAGAATCAATGCTAGGCCACGGGCAAAATCTTCCAACGTTAATGATTACAATTTTAATCTTGGTTGGGCATAGTTCACATTGGAGATTTGTTAAAAAATCGATGTAAGATGAGCTGAATTTAACAAAAATTGCGTATTGACAAGGTCCTCAGTCAACTGATGAGTCCATGTGAGATCGCCGGGACGAAACGACAATTTTTGTGCACTAAAAGCCAAAAAAGCTATTTTGAATCTAGAAAAACTTACCCTTACTTATTAAAATTTATGCATAGAACAAATATTTTGAAAATCACACACCACAAACTTCTAAAATGCATTTCAGATAAAATTCAACTTTAACACAAAATTCATAGCCTTAATAGTCCTAACTACGAGCATCGTTTGAATATTTTGAAGCAACAAAGTTCAATCTAGGATGTTGTGTAACAAAGTTCTATGTGCAATTTTTTTTTATTTTTCTAAGTACACTAGGTTCTATATACCACTTAGAACTTTGTTAACTTAGTTTTTTAATAAATTGATGTACATAGAACTTTGTTTCATGCATTTTTATTGACTAATTAGAAAACTAAAAGAGATAGATAAAAATGGATGAAACGAATCGAAAGAGCATACTCGATTTAATACGACCACATATATAACTCATTTTTGAAAAAAATGTCAGTTAGAACCCTATTGTTCTAAGGTCGCGATCTATGTGTTTCAAAATAGTTAAACCATGCGTAAGCCATCTCAAATTCGCCTTCGAAATGAAAAACAAATGTCTTTTAATGTCTATAAACTAATAATTATATCTTCTTTATTATAAAACTTATTATATGGTAAATCTTGTAAAACTAAAATAATCTGTACACATTTTTTAATATTTAATAATTTTGTTTAATTGTTTTATTACAATTTCCTTAGTTTTATTGTTTTTTTCATTTTATAAACTATTACACTGGGTCAAACCCTAAATCTAAATAAGAATTAAAAAGAATCGCTTTTTGGATCCTTTGAAAAAATAACTTAAATTAGCAAGTTTTTAATTAATGTTATTTTTGAATGATTTCATTAATATACATATAAAAACTTAAATTATTCGAGGTTTTATTATTTGTTCGACTTAAAATTCAATGAGTTATAGATAAAGCTTGCTCAAGTTTATCTATAAACCAATGAATTCTTCAAATGTATATTATTTGTATGCATAATTCAATTCGATTTGTATAAGAAATTTCGAACAAGGAATATGTACTACACGTTTTGGCGCACTTTCATACTGCTTGTCATAATAGTTATCGTATTATTTTTGTTTTCTTAAACAAATCAAGATGAATTAAAATTTTATTTTGTACTTAGTGCAATTTTGTTTCATCTAATTATAAAATTAAAGAATCTTATGGTTTTTAATGTTTTCCACAAAATAATAAATTATGACGTAAAAAACATAAAAAACAAAAGACAAAATTTCGAAACAAAATTATTATAAACTCAGTATATTTGTATTTGTTTGTTTGAAAATTATTTTACAATTTATGTTAGGTATTCTGTATAATAATTCAAGTTGTCATTTTCTATATATGTAATTTGTTTTTCGTACTTAATCAATTATTTACAACTCTATTTTATCAATGTAGTACACTTTTTTCATGAAATCGGTCATTGGGGTGTTTTTGATGTCCCATAGATCACTGTAAAGTTTTTGCTGAGTACTAACCTATAGTCAATATGAATTCGAAAATTTGTGTTCAAACTCAAACAGATATCGTTAATTTCAATCAAAAACTTTTTTGTTTTATGTTTTTTTTCTGACGAAAGAAATATTTCATTTGACTTTGAGTTCAGTTAACTACTTTTCAGATACCAGAGCATTTTCTAAACAATGATTTAGAAAATCCCCGTTTTTGAGATTTTTAACACTCCAATGAGCAATGCATGAATTGTGTAGCTTTCTAAATTTCAAGAAAATACAATTCAAAACTAGAACAAAATTCTTAGAAGTATAAACTTGTTTTATAGGATTAAGGTTTTTCTTACTTAATTTTTGATATTAAAAAAAAATTTAGTGTGTTCATTGTAATAAGGTGAGGATATTAATAATTAATAAAAAAAAAACAGTAACTACTAATCACTTAGTATATGGCCATAAGATTATATCGAAACAAAATTAATTATACATTGTAAATGTGAAGGGATCAAGGTGGTTGTGTTTATGTGGAGGTATGGAAAATTAAGGAAATGTATTTTATATATTAATTGTATAGTTATATTTAGTTAAGGATTAATGATTCCTTTGAAGACTTCTTAACGAATTTAATAGCGAGCTATTGCTACTGCTGCTTGTGGTGCGGGCACGTTTTGTGGGTGAGACCTTTTTCGGTGTCTGTGCTAGACGTTTGCGTTCTTTCATGTATTCTGAAAAAAGGGAAAACATTCATTAATTTTAATGTTTATTCTAGTATTGATTATAAACGCATTGAAAGGAGAATTAAATATACAATGCAGATAGTATCATAGTATCACATGCGAATGTAAACGTTTATATGGTAATTTTTTTGCAGCGGATAATATGAAGGAATAGGGAATGATCAAATCTAATAAATTTGAATTTAAAGTCACAAAGCAATTGAAAAACATGTGCCCAAAAGATAAAATAAAAAAAAAACACACTAGAAGAAAATTTACTTTATCTATTATTCCAACAACAGATAGCTCCCCGATATATGTACATATGTATGTAGGTGAATAATATCGCATTAGGCAGTTTTCATAGTTATATTATCTGGGTAATATTTGATCTGGTCCAAATAAATGGAGAGTGTAGGAGAAGATACAAGAATGAACAAAAGTACTGAATAAATTGTATTTGTACTTATGTATAAATTGAATTTAACCTTAGTTAAATCTATTTAGTTAGATCTATTGCGTGAAAGTGACAAATCCCCCAAGAATATTGAAAACAGGAATGATTGTCTACGAGTCGTTATGTGTTTTATTTATTTTTAAATATATTTAGTTATTTTCTGTTGTTTTTTGCCGGCATCAAATAAAGTTACCTAAGCTCATGTGTTGAACTTAAATATTAAAGTTTCGTTTGCACAAATAACCTTTACAAATTAACAGGTCTGCTTTTGTAAGAATAATTTAAGAACCGATTTAAACTCAAGAGGCATCAATGGTTTTAACGGTCAGTGCATTTATGTACACATATCGATATGAATTTCCATAAAATGATTTTAGTTACATCTTATTTTTATTTCACTTTCTGTTGTCAATAGAAATATTTCTATTTTCAAATTATGAAATATCATTATTGTTGTAAATGACATTAGCGCAAAAACAGGATGATCTGTTAAAGACTGCTCTTTTGAAGGCACCCTTATTTCCATTAAGCTGCATCTGTTACTTCTTAAAACTGTGCATCATTCTTCACAAGGCACCATCCCAAAATACACTATCCATCGATATTGTTAGTCGGTATGCAGTGATCTACCCTAAATGCATCACTATCCCTAAATCAAAAATTTAAACACCAGATGCATAAGCCTCCCCCTGGTAAAAATAGAAAGCATTTCACCCTTCTCTACACGTCACGATCTCTCCATGTAAAGTTAATGTTGCGTGCCAGCAATCGACAGCTGTTTTCCACAAAACACGCGTGAATGCTACATATACCACTTCAAAAAATTAGACCTAAAACTTGCAGATTTATCATATATGTGCGTCACATCTGTGCATCAGAAACACAACAATCATCATCTCTCGACAGAGCTAATTACACGCAGCTCGTGACATGATGAATAAAAATTGATAAAGTCCTCGAAATTCAACATCTGACCGTTAAAAATAAAATGTACCAGTAGCAATCAACCATCATGATCTACAAAAATAAACTACATAAAATTGACGACAAAACCCGCATACCAACCACTAAGCAAGTAAGGCTCTTGAATAAAAAAAATACTCCTGATTAATTCAGGAATTCGATTTTTATCAGAAAATTTAAATAAAATGGAACATTCTGTATTTGACACGAGCTATTCGGTTTTTTCTTCTATAAAAGGACGCGGAAAAGTGCCATATGTCCTATATGTGTGAATTTACCAAAAAATTTATTCTAAAACTTAAGAATGCTAATTGAATTCGAAGAGCGGAAAGAAAGAGGGAGTTTGTACACCTTTAAATGTTTTCCAAAAACGAGAAAAATATCACTTACAAAAAATGTAATTGTCTGAAAAAAGTGAAAGGAAATCCGTTGGTCATTTAGCCGGTTAATCCAAAACCGAATACATGACATGTCCGACCTTCTTTTATCTTCCTTAAATAAAATACACACAAAAGTCACTGACTCGATCCAGCAAAGGAAAATTGAAGAAATTCAATTCCTCCTTGGCCGCACTTCATGTGAAGGGTTGGTAAATAAAAAATATATGTAGTTCAAGGACCTCCTGTGCGTTTGTGTTGATTAAACAATAAGAAGCCCAGGCAGAGAAATTCAATAGCAAATTTTTGACACGCGCCTCTGTCGAAAATGTAAATGGAAACAATACAAATCTTATCCCAAAAAATGTGCGTTCCTCGGGGAACGATTTCTAAGGAAATTTTTTTTTGTTTTCCTTTTATGTAATTTGTATGTGGTGTTGTGGTGATCTTGCTGATAGTTACTGTAAACATGACTGAGCAGGTAAGTTTGTATCGTTCAAAAACCCGAAATTGTTTTTTGAAAATTGATTTTGACGAGAATAATATTTTTGTCTGAAGATAGATAAATGAAAGATCATTAGCTGAGTCTCAAATTCAAATTGAATTCTAGTTAGGCTATCGTTGACAGGCGTTTTTAAATTCATTATTTCTACATTCGTGCATATCAATTAAAGTGAAATTGCAGGAAGAACCCGATAAGAAAGAACACTTATATTTAAAAATCAAAAATTGTCTATTTGCTGGGATATTATCAAACTGAAAATTATTTTCAAATTCATTAGTTCAATTTTATTATATAAATATATGTATGATTTTTTGCGATTTGGACTGAGATTCTATTATACGCTTTTAAAGACAGGCTTTCAATTAAATTTCAATAAAAAAATGCTGAGTTGTAACAATTTAGGAACATACTTAAAAATCGGATTAATTGTTCTTTTCTCCTGACATTTCTAAATCTGTATGCTCCTGGGTGGCCTCTGCGCGTCAATAGTTTATTCTTTGTTCCTTACCATAAAGTAAGTTATGGAATCAATGAACCGATCACTCGGTGCATTAAACTAACTAACTGACAATTAAGTCAAGAGTTAGTATATCACCGTCAGAATTTCCTAATCAAAAAAAACATCTGCTCATATAATTATCTAGTAAAAGCATTTTTTTTTTTGAAAATTATGGACACAAATATTGTATTTGGTTTTGTTTAACCGTCAATACGACTTCAATCAACCACTTTTTTCTTCTTTAGAGTACGCAGGTCCTAATAAATAAAAAAAAATATACAAAACCTTCATCAAACCTCCTACACAATCGGATTTAAAAAATCAAAACACACGAGACCATGAAACCATGAAAGAGACGTCCTGCACGACGCAACGTTTGTATTAACAAATCCCGTCAAACAGGGAAAATTGAACTACAAAAAAACCTATGAAAATGAAAGGGGGAAACAGTAACCCGTAATTAGAATTCAAACGACGGCGCATTTCCGTTTTAACAGACTCCTCAATTCAAAAACATAAAAACCAAGCTCTAATTGTGCCTCCACTTAAAAATGGAGTCTAGCTTCAATTCCATTTCCCATTGAAAACGAAAATAAACTAATAGTTCCCATGACTGCGAAAAAATAACCGTTGAAATCATATCACCATAACGTTCAATCAACCAACTATTGCTTCTCAATTCGTCGTCGCGTTTCAATTGAGTAATTTTTTATTGAGGGTGATAGTGTTTTATCGTATATTGGTTCTTTTCTTTTAATTTTCCGCTTGATTTCATGAGAAATTCTTATTATTTTCGTTAGTTTTGCTGCCATAACTCACCTGTAATCTTAGGTTGGCGCTTACGCAGTGTCCTACACGCTGCGGCGACTGTTGATGGAGCAGCTGATGCAGTTGGTGCTTTGAACACATTCATTGATTCGTCCTGCGAATCATCACATGAATCTGTTTCAACAGCTGACGATGAATTATTCTCACGATCGGCACGTTCATCCATTAGTAGATCATAAGATGTCGTATGTGGTACTTCGCGTACATGGGCAGCCCGACTAAGTGTATACATTTCTGGGAGAAAATCTGAGAATTGTACACGCTCCCAGATAAATTGTGTATTGCCGGCTACAAGAGGGTTGCCATTACGGAAGTCAAAGCCCCATTTTTTACTTGCTTTCTGTTGGTGTCGATCGATTTCATCATTGAAGATTCTGTAAAGACAAAAATAAAATTGTAATAAAAGATTTTCATGTTTAGAACACATTGGTATTTGTATCTTTAACACAGACATTTTGGAGAGAATATTGTGAAAGAACTTGAAGTAGTTCCAAAGAATTAAGGGAAACGTCTAGTATTTCGAAGGCATATTCTGGTAGCAATAATAAAAGCACTTCAATTTCTATCGATAGGGCGATTATTTATAAATTTCATTGCTATACGTCTTAGGGAGATTCCCACGAACGCCACTTGATTAAATACATATACGGATTAGCTGTTTTGGTTGATTTAACTTCAAAACTCATTACTAAATATGGGAACCCTTGGGAACTTGATATATCTGCACGTTAAGAAATCTATAACGGGGACTTAGTTTTTGTTTTTAGGGAATATAATTTAAACAATAGCTATTGAAGCGTATTGGAATATCAACTGTTTCAATTACACATACTACTTAGGCGCATAGATATTTATTTAATAATTCTGAGTCATAAACATTTTAAAGACGAATTTTTGAGCCCATTAACCAAAAAGCAATTGAATGCAGTTTAGATAATTGTTATCTATTTGTATAAATATCTGAGTACCTACCTAAATATTTTCACAAAAGAAATTTTATTATCAATACAAAACGATAACATTAGCTACATACATTCATTATGTATGAAGAAAAACTGTTTTTTTTTCGAAAATGATTGATTTGGTCTTTTTGTTTGTTTGTAAATAAGATTAAATTTACTTGATTTCTTTTCTTTTGATTTCAGTCAGAAAAGGAAAGCAAATACGTTGAATTTAATAACCAAGTGGTTAGAAACAAATCATGTCCATTAGCATAATTGCAATTTAATGCAACGAAGTATACCTATAACATTTGATTGGAATGGGATAATGGATACATTTATTAAATTAGTTTTGGAGTCTTCATATGTCGTGCCAAGGTAATGCTTTTTGTATATAAAAAAACATAAAAGTAAAAGTGGTGGCTTGTGTTTTAATAGCAAGCAGTCAAATAAGTTAATTAATATGGAGTTAGTTGTCATCATACATTTTTAGGGTTTGTTTATATACCTATTTGTACTTTGAATCAACAAAAAAGAGGACGAGACAATGTAATTCATGGGTATGGATCATAACCTGCTGAATATTTCGTTGCCTCTCTATGGAATGGCCTTATTGTTATCAAACCAAATGCCTGGAAGCCGCATATAGATTTTTGAATCCTTTGAACACTTATTAGAGTAAATGAAGTAATGTTCATAATTTTGCTAAAAACAATTATTATAAACTTAAAGTGCGCAGTAAGTACAAAGCAAAGAACAATAATAAACTGTTTGCACAGTTTGGTTTCATTTAATTCCATAAGCAATCACAAATTGCTTTTTTCCTTAGTACCTACGATGATATCATAATAGAATTTCTTGTAATTCTTAATACAAATTAACCTTGAAACACATTTCCCTTTATGATAACAATGAGGGCTTTATTTAAACATTTAGCTAGGGGAAATAAAATTATTTTCAATTTCCGAGATCTACACGTTGAAAAAGAATTTTGAAGATTTTTAAAATCACGTACATACATAATATACCTAGCAATTTATCAGAAATAAAATTTTGTTTTCGTTTGTAAATTCGTAGGAACTTTTAAAACTCGTAATCACTTAAATCTATATTGTAACCTACTGGAAAGGAAGAAATATTTAATTTTTATTTTTTTTGTTTAAATTATTTTGGTTTAAATGGTGGTGGCGATATCCCAATTTATTAGGCTTAATACAACCTAATTTGTATCTAACTTATATAAAAAAATAAGATTGGAGTGAATTTGAACTGAGGTCGAAACACTTACCCCCAGTTTCACAGTCAGAGTTTAAACTCAAGTTCTGCTGAACCTGAACTGGAGTTTAAATTTGAAGTTCAACTCGTTCGGTTTCACAGTCTAATTTGAACTTCAGTTGATTGAACGTAGTTTAAGTAAATTGTTTTCTCTTTCTATCTGAATCAAAGTAAAAACAATCAACGAAAGTTTGCTTTGTTTTAGTTGTGACCTGTGACAGGAAAACAAATTAAAATATGAAAATAAATTTTATTTTCAAATGTTCGAAGGGATTGTTGATCTGAGGTTTAAACGGCAGAATAGTATCGTTTAACTTAAACTACAGAATGAACTCTGTTCAAGGATTAAACGAAACTGTGAAACCAAATTTGTTGTTGAACTGAAGTTTAAACCAAAAGTGGGGTTTAAACTCTCACTGTGAAACTGGGGGTTAATGTTATAAACTAGTCCTCCGAAGTATCCGAGTAATAGGTTCGTTGGAGTTATAAGATGTGCGTTGGGTGGTCAGACTGAAGAGACGATGATTTTTTAAAATTATTGTAATAAGTTTTGAAAAAGAAATTGTTGAAAGTTGTGCAGTGGAAAGATCCTTAGGGCCATTTGCTGAAACGAAACTTAAATATTTATGTTCAACCTAAGCGCTTATGTTCTACTTTTTCCTCTACGTAAACTGTCACATAAGAGTTTATGTGGAACATAAGTATTTATGTTCTGTATCAGCAAATGGGCCTTAAAGTAGTGGAAGAGTAGAAGAGTATGTCGCTTAATGTTCTTCCTTTTTCAAGTTTAATTAATAGAAGTCGGCCTTCTAACGGGGGTAGAAGGGGTTCCTCAAGAAAGACCACGAAGGGCAAAACGTAGGAAGCGACGTTGAATAATCTCGACTCTGGATACCTATATGAATTTGTTAATAAGGGGACCATATTTACGAGGCAGAGAATTCATTGGACCATTGTTTCACAAAGTCTAGTGCTGAGTTTTCTCTAAAACTAATATCGTCAATATGTGTAAGAAAATTGAGCTCTCTATCACATAAAAAAAGAAGAAGGTAGGTGAAGATGGGGAGGAGATTGGATGCGTGGAAATGTTAAAAAAGAAAAGGCATTTGGAAATATTTAACTCTAAGTTATCTTTCACACACCACACAGAGAAGCTGTCGAAACCAAGTTGAAGAAGAATAGTATCATAATGTCGAAAAAATGATGTAAAAAACTTTTCTTTTTTTTACACGCGCTTAAGGGATTATGATTACCCTTTAAATGTTTCAATACAGCGTGAGCGTGAAGTTAAGGAAGAGAAGAAGAATAGGAAAGATGTGTGGCACGATGTTCTGAGATTGAAGGTGGTTGTCTCAGATTTTTTATCTCCAGGGATGGCGGCTGAACTAAAGCGGAGAAATGCCGTGTCTTATTTCTATGTCCCTTATAATTCGCATTATTTTTATTTTTATTGGTATTCATCCTTGTTGGGCATACTAGTTTAACTCAATCATATGTTGTTAGTGTTATGCCTGAACAACATGTAATGAGTAAACCAGCAACCCATTGATGACAATTTTTAGAAGGTTTTAATGGAATTAAGACGGCAAAGACGACGGCAGGGATCGAACCTGTGATCATGAGGTTGACAGGCACACAATCATGGCGTCACGGCGTAGAGTGGGATATGAGAATATTTGGTGACCATTTCAATATCGCTAATACTTCGGAGAGGTTCTATGTAAGTGGCTATACCTTGTGGGACCCAGCACTTAATATTGGTTCTTAGCATTTTTGAGATAGTCGTTCTTATATAACTATTAACGATACATGCCAAGAAAAAGGGCCTTATTGCGAGTTTCGTTTGCCTTCGATTCAAATCCATAGTACAAAAACTTTGGATGCGTTTAAATTTGTATCCAAACCTATCTGTATAACTTTATGCTGTTGTAACCAAGCATAAAAACACAGATTATGGCATCTGATACAAGAACAACTACAGATATCTTTAATTTTCAATGATCGATTTTCGACAAATATCGTTTATCGATTAACATACAAAAATAAGGACCAAAGACTACCTACTTTTTTTGGCTCAAAAAAGTTCTGTTCAACCAGCTGCACTGGACTACTCTGGCAGAAAAGTGTAGCTTTTTTGTATTCATTGAGAAAATTTCTGCACTGACTTACACTGATTAGCGTTTATTGAGCTGAACTAGTGTACTCTAGTGCACTACCTACAAAATTAGTTGATGTCATTATTCGATTATATTTTGTTAACGAATACAGTTGATTTTTTCCGCGCTTTGTATTTTTGATTAAAATTGTTAAATAATGCATACATAGATTAGAGCTAACTTCGAAGACGAAGAATTCCGAGCGCAAGTGTTTGAAAGTTCGATGAAAAAAGGTGAAGAGGAGGAAGAGATTTTGTGCTTAAAAAGCCAACGACGTCGTCGCAGGCACTGGGAATGAATTTCGTCCCTTTGCCATCGACCTCAGCGCAGGCATAAGGCATTTTACTGCGCGCGCCGAATTTAATTTGTTTTCTTCTTTTTAACATCTGACGTATGACGTTTTTGCTTGAGTTTGCTCTGACAGTTTTCATGAACCTGCACTGCACTACACTACTCAACATTGGCCTTTTTCGGGTTGAACACAACTAAAATTAGCTACAGATCGACGATCAGGACTCCGTGAGTGGTTTTGCATATTTTTCAGAATAAACAAAAAAAATCAATATAATTATCAAAGAAGAAAGTAGTAGGATAAAAACTGATTAGAGCTACTAATTAACAATGGTTACATAATCATAATTCTAAATATTTATATTTTTTAAAATAATGCGTCCACCTTTTTTTTGCATACAATTTTTTGTTAAATTTGTTGACTTAGAAGGTCCTGTACTGTAGCTTTCAATATGTAGATAAAATAAAAACTAAACAATATTATGTACCACCTTATTAGGAAAATAAAATGATTTTTCTATGTACTTTCATACTCCTGGTATTAAATACCTTCATACTTGCATATAGTTACCTACCTACGTATAGTCTTAAAAACCTAAGCAAGTTAAACTATAATCGATAGTGAGAGCTACCCAGTGGAGCATATAATTTTTTCTTCTCGGTTCCTGATCTTTGAAGTCTTTTGTTTTAATTATAAATTGCTCACTTTCTGTAAAAAGATTTTCTCTACCACAATTTTAAAATAAATACACAAATTAGACGAATCTGTACATTCTCATTGCACTTATTTTGTTCACTACTATTATTTCATTGTTTTGTGAAGCAATACGTTGATCGAGTAAGTTCCATATTTGTACCAAAAGGTGTCACCTACAGGTGATTAAATCTTGTTTCACATTTATGGTTTTATTATTTAAACTGACATAATACTTTTTGGTTTATTCTCGAAAAAAAATTCATGAAATGAACTGTTCCTTCTTTTTTGATGAAGCCTTCAAACAATCATGCACTAACACCAAATGGAGCTACCCAACAAAAAGAATCCCAAATATAATAAACTATTCTTCACTTTGTTTTAAATGAAAGAAAAGAACTTTTTGCATTTTATTTTTATTTTCAGGTAAAAAGCGAATAGCTACTTATGGAAATCCTCAACATATAATTCCAAGGTTTGTTTTGCCACAATACCCACGAAAGACTTGGTTTTGCTATCAATGAGTAGAAACTCCCCAATCCCCCCTGCTGTATTATATTCTTATATTGTACCTGGTTGTTATACATACAACATACAGTAGGTATACTCACTTTTTTGTCTCTACGGGATTTGCTGCTCCAAAGAGATCCCTTTTGATGCGGTTTACCTGTCTTCCACAGGGAAGATTCCTGCTCATCGACAGATTCGCTGGTGAACGCAACTTGCAAAACTCCGTCAAAGCAACTGGATTCAGTACACGCGCAGTCATTTTGTCGGCTTCTACTGTTTCTCTTGTATTGTTTTTATTATTGAAGTTGGTGGTGGTGACTTTGACCACAAAAAGTTATTTAGTTGGTAATAACACACTTGCAACGAGCGTTAATGAAAATTATTGCCAAATTAACAATTTTTGATTGTTTTTTTTTTTTTGTTTAATAAAAATAAATTGAAAACTCGGCTTAAAAAAAGCCACAAGTTCACGGTTCTGTTTCTTCGTTGTTTTTTTATTCTTTTTTTCGACAGGGAAGCTTTAGAAGAGCTTTTATTACACCATCCAATAAATAATGCACAATTCCTTTATCTGTTTTTCAAATGTAAGGTTATGATTTTCCACTTTTTACAATTATTTTCTACACCCTGTTTTGATGTTTTCGTTAGAAATTTCGATATTTGTTTTCAAGATGAAAAATCCAATTAGTTTCCAACTAACTGTACCCACACTAAAGTTTTATTTTTGTAAAAGAAATCCACTTGATTTTCTCAAAATGTCGGATAAATGTCAGATTGAAAGAGAGACGAGATGTATTCAAAGCGTTTGGGTAACAGAGATAAACACATCAGCTTCCGCGCGGAGCTCACTATTAATGTTTTATTTTTAAATTGATTCTCGATTCAAAAATTCAATGAAAACTCGATTAATTAATCAGATGAAGTCAATTGTATTATACGTCCGGAATAAATAACGTAAAAATTAATTCGAATAATTTTTACTTTCACACACACTCAGAACGAACAACCTTTCATATTCAAAGTATTTTTTGAACTAAAGTTAAAGTTAGATGAAAATTATTTTGATGGCGTTGGGTTTTTCTTTGGTTTGTTTCATTTCCTTTTGGGTAATCTTTATTTCGTTTTCCTTTCCCTGTCCCTCGACGGGGTGAATGGTTTTTGTTGTGTTCGTTTTGCTGAAGTCGTTTTTGCTATCTCGTTCGTCTGCATTTGTTTACCCGCACTTCACAAGAAACCAAAAAGAGAAAAGAGTAGAGTTGTTTGGTTTTACAAATATTTTTTGTGTTCTTGGTTTCTCTGTTTTATATCCTCTTTCGCTTTGTTTTGTACATTTTGTAGTTCTGTAGACGTTCATGTTCATGTAGCCTTTGTTTTTTTTTTCGTTTATAATAGAATAGAAACAGAAGATACGCTCATAGTACTGTTTTCTCATTTCGATGCATGAGTTTTTTTGACGTTGCTTTTTGTGTTGTTGGTTCTGGGTTTTATTTAGGAAGGGGTAAATTTATTCTGCAAGATACTCTATTACATTTTTTAAGGTGTAGTCACAAGTACTTTTTTATTTCTGAACGGATATGAATTTAAAATACAGTTGTGTTTTGAATTACATTTTGTTAAGTTTTAAGAATGTTTCGTATTTTATTTTGTATTTAATTTAAAGTTGAGAGTTTAAGAGTGGAGGATTTGTGAGTTAGTAGGCTTACGTGTCTCAACTCAAAAGGTCAAAATAAACCTTAGGCATTGAATTATTATCTTAGCAATAAAAAACATTTCCGTCTAAGCTTCCGTATAAAATAATTAGTTTGTAATCTCAAAGTTTAATATAAATAACAAAGGACGAGAAAGTTTTAACGCCCAAAAAAATATATGAGTAATTTCTTGCTGTAAAGTTAGATTTACGCATTATGACATATGTATGTATATATGTACCTACATACTTTGGGCATTGTGAAATTTACGTTGAAGACTAAAGAAGACTAATAACTGACGTATCGGAAAAAAATCTGAAGAGGAAAGCCATCACACACACCAAACAGAATTGCTTATAGCCCAAAATTAACTAAAAAAATACAACTAATTAAAAAAGAATGTATTAGTCCTAAGGGCTCGTTGCATTTGTTTATAATAAGGGTATTCATGCAACGACATTAGTTTCCGCTTAGCATAAAGATTAACTTTCTGCCACATATTTGCATGAACACCCCCTAAAAAATACTTGCGTAAAATGTAGAAAATAATCAGCTGTTCGTTTGACGACAGTCAACTTATACAAATTTGTTGAAAGCATTCTGATTCCAGCCAGTTTGGTATTTTTATTCAAAAATGGGCTCCATGCACCTCTGAATATATGTTGGTGAGACACATCAACATGAAAGGATATGCAAAACATAGGGACTTTTTAAGAACTGCGAATGTCATAATGCCCAAAATAAATATCATAATGGTGTTATGTAATAACGCCCAAACCAAAAAACCTCTTTGGGGCTATATGTAATTTTTTTATGTTTGGGTGTTGTGATATTTTTAAATTACTTTCATTTTATGGCGTTTTCTTTTTTTTTTTTGTTTGAGTGACTTGGCAGTTTCTTGCGAACTAAGACATTTTTAATTTTGGTGTTCGGTGTTGGCGAATTAAATTTCTGGTACAAACATCTAACTAGGTACTACACATACTCGTATTTTTCCGAATTTTTGATAGATTGAATCTAAATCCGATCCCAAAATTGCTCCATCACGTAAAAGGTCTCAAAAATTTAGTTAAGTATTTTTAAAAGGATACAATTACGTAAAACGATTAAAAAAAAATTTCAAACCCTTTCAGATTTCTGAGATTAATGATATCTCATTTTTCATAACTGGACTATTAATACTGAAGCCGAAATAAAACTGATATCTTTGTATCTTAAACAAAATTTAAAAAAAACATGAAACGAGCCATTATACCTACCACTTATCTTATGAAGTGGACCATGAAGTGGACCGATCCCTTGACTGGAAAAACATGCCCAGACAATAATGTTCCCCCCCAGAGTGCTTCACAGTTGCCTTGGTGAATCGAGGATTGAGGCGTTCACCTTTCGGGCTTCGTACCGTACGAAATCTGTCCGATACTTTTAAATAAATCGATTTATCCGAGAATAGACCCGTCTTCCATTTTTCCCTAGTCCAGCTAAATTGTGTTTTGGAAACTTTTGGTCTTGCACGTCTATTTTTAAGGGAAATAAATGGCTTTTTTACAGCACGACGAGCTTTCCAGCCGCTATCAACCGCTCTTCGCCGAATCATTCTGCAAGAGATTTACAAGTCTAGTTCTTTTTTTTTATTTTTTTAGAGGTAATAGGTATAAGGGTCCTTTTTGATAAACTTCATTATTTTTTTTATCGCAACGCCACGTGGTTTTTCGAGGTCTACCACCATTGGGGGTGGCCGTGGCGCGATGGATCTGTGCTCGCCTGTCAACCTCATGATGACAGGTTCGATCCCTGCCGTCGTCTATGTCGCTTTAATTCCATTAAAAACCTTCTAAAAATCGTCATCAATGGCTTGCTGGTTTACTCATTACATGTTGTTCAGGCATAACACTAACAACATCTAATTGAGTTAAACTAGTATGCCCAATAAGGATGAACACGAATAAAATAATGTGAATTATAAGCGACATAGAAATAAGACACGGCATTTCTCCGCTTTAGCTCAGCCGCCATCCCTGGATATACAAATATCTGAGGCAACCACCAACAGTCTCAGAACATCGTGCCACACATCTTTCCTATCCTTCTTTCTCTTCATTAACTTCACGCCCGCGCTGTGTTGAAACATTTAAAGGGTAATCATAATCCCTTGAGCGCGGGTAGATTATAAAAAAAAAAAAAAAAAAATTAATGTTCGTTAGCTTTGACCGTTAGCACCATCAAAGATCCGGGAATAACTTTTCTGTTTTGCCTAGAACATGCTTGACAAAATAACAAGTGAAGGTTGTAGCATTTATGAAGTAAGCGGTAAAATTCGATAACAGTAAACAGAAATAGAGTATATGTGCTTTAGTTTTGTCCAGGACTGTATATACCTACTCAACCAACGTAGCTGTTAGGTGATAAAGATTATTTCGACGTTGCAAGAAAATCTTCACCCTTTTAGCACAGATAATTATATACATATAATTATGTGTGCTTATAGTAAAACACAAATTTACAAATTTATACAATTCAAATTAATATTTTTTTCGTATTGTTCCTTTGCTCGGATTTTTCTTCATGTGGCATAAGATGGCCCTTATATATTTTGCTATTGGCAAAACGTGTTTTGCCTCAAAAATGCAAATTTGGTGACGCGTTTTTTTTCGGCAAGACGAAATACAATTTCTCCTAAATCCTAACTTCTCCGAAGAACCAAGCAGCGTTCCAGCAAAAAATATTCAGCCCTATCACAAATTTACGAATCCCGACAAAAAGCTATCATCAAATCCGTTCGTAACAGAAATTTGTATGAGATTTTCCACTTCTATGGATTCTGTGATAGTTTGTTTCGGGATTCGTAACAAATTTCCCATTACGATGGAATTCGTGATAAGGCTGATTGACGAATTTCGCGTTGTGTATTGAATGTAATGCAGCACAATTTTGACTCTAAGTCACGAACGGAACTTATATCTGAATTCTAGAATTTTCTTTAACTAAACTAATGTTCCTGTGGAAAAAGTCGGCGTATATTTTTATATTTAATAATAAATTCAGTCGTGACATTTCGTTTATTATGAGAAACGACCCGCCTTAAAATATGAATGGCAAAATATGACTGATGTAGAGTTTGTTAAAAAAATACCTTTCTCATTTTGCTTTTGAGTACAAGAAAGGTTTCCACTTACGGTCTACAATACACATGATAAAAATTCTGCCTTATTACAGAAATCATCTCCATTCGTTGAATTATTATTTCAAATACAAAGTTGACTTTTAATCGGGTTTTGTCTTCTTCAAGAAATTATCGGTGCATTACTCATTAAACGAGTAATTTTGATATACCTTATATAAATCTTAGTTTTATTTTTCTCAAAGTGCCCTCTTACAGCTACCCACTTCAACTCAACCTCAAAGTAGGCCTTTTAAAGGTAGACTTCAATTCTTCAATGGCAAATGCACGCTTCTCACTATCTCAACGGTCAACGCATGATTGTGATGGCGATCTGCAACTGGAAGGAAATAATACTTAAGAATTATGCTTGTCGGAATGAGGCCGCTCGCACTTCCCTTCAGCCTGAACCCTGAACAAATTCTTTACAAAAAAGGAAGTTTGCTGCGCCACCATGCATAGGTACATATGTACATACATATATTCATTTTAAATATTAAGCTGTTTCTGTTTTCAATGGAAGTCAGTTAATTTCGTAAATAAGATCTATTACGTAGTGCCTTTCAACAATCGCTACAGTCTTCTATAAGTATGTAGGTATATTACATACATTTGTTTGCTTAAGTATTCAAAAAAATCTTCTAACCGTTACACATTTATTTAAATTATAAACTATATTACCCATGGTTCGTTCCTTTCTTCGATGCAACAAAGTGCTATTAATATCCATTTTAAATGCATCAAATGGCAGAAAAAATATCCTTACAGAACCTTAATTACTCGAATTTCCATAAGGGCACGAGTTATTAAGTATCCTTTTTCTCTATTTTCATTAAAAAAATATAAAAAACGAAAGAAAAATTATCATTAATGCAATCAAATTACGTAAATTTATTCCAATTTCTTTGAGTTTTGTTTCCTTTTATATCCTTTAAATGCTCAACCCCGTGAACTTCACTATGAAGTGAAGAAACCGTAACCGCGATAAGGAAACCCCAATGCAGTTCCTTACCTTTGTCAACATCCAGTCCAGAGGACACTTATAAATACAACATGCCCCTATACTTAAGTATCATATCACCCGGGGTAGGGGTTGCATTCTTACGTCATTGAACAGGAACAAAAACAGGATACAATCACCTTTTTTTTTGTTAAAAAAGGATAATGCTGGCAGACTGCTTGAGAATGAATCATATCCACAGAAAAATGAGGAAGAAAATTATAAATCTACTTTTGGGTTTTTGATATGTTGTCGTCGTGAGACAAACCCTTCAAAAGGACTCAAAGATATTTTATAGTTTTTTTTTTTCAATTTTGTCTTTAAATATTGATTGATAGAATTACACATGGAAGGACATTGAATTCGAAAACTAATGGAACAATCAAGATACAGTATATTCTCCGTGTGTCGGACAGCCATGGTGCTTATTTTGGTGAAACTGAGATAAAAATATTAACTGCACGTTCCTGCTCTTGTAAGGCTATGACGATTTAGGTTAAGCATGATATAATACACATATGTATTTATTTACTTGAAACTACTATGTACGTAATAAGGTGAGGGAAGTCTAAAAATCCAATTTTAATTGGATACTAACGTACTGTGATTAATTTGGGAAAAACGCAAGGTAAGACGCCCAAAAAGAAGACTTAATTTTGCGCACTGTTCATGCTTCTTAAGCTAATACTGCATACAAGTTCTTTTAACCTAACAAAAAAATTGTTTTGAAAAAAACTTCTGTAAGACTGTAACATCATCAATTAGGGACTCTACTGTAAATGTCGCGAACGTGCATTTATTGCTGTTTCCGTTCTTTTATTTTTATCGGCCATTATCTTAATTTTTATTGTTTCGGGTTGAATACACGTGTATTGTATTTTTTAGATAAATATTCTTAAGAGTTCAATAAAAAAACGTTCGTTTTTCTAGTTTTTAAGCAAAGAAACTGAAAGTGGTAGGTATGAAGGGTCGGTTTTTATTGATATCTCTTCGATTGATTATAGTTTTTTTTAAGGATTTTAATTTTTTTATGCTTTTGCACGTAATCATTGAAAGGAGTTTATGAGCTGTTATCGTACGGTAATTACATTTTATTCGTTTTATTATTATTTTTTTGATTTTTATTAATTTTTATATAGATTTTTTTTTTATAGAAAAGAGGTGTCAGAATAAGGCTGTTTGTTATGGGTATTGAGCTAAGAAAAAGCGTGTGAGGATTTAATTTTATTGAATGCGGGGAAGCTATGTCAGTTTGAATTTCGGTAGAATGAATTCAAACTAGATATTATTAAAGTAGAATGATAGATCCGATAGATTGAATCTCAACAAATTATGTACTTTTCAAAGTTTGGAGCAGTCGGCGATCAATGGTAAAACTGGTGTAGGGACGGTTATAAAAATACAGACAATCAAAGGGCAGATGAAAAAAGTTGTCTTGAAAAAAAGAGTGTGTGTACTTACGTACGCACGCTAGAAATAAAACTCCTTTTCCCTAAAGCAAAGCCTCTGTAAGGTTCTAAGCTATAAACGTACAAACATTTTGTACAAACCAACATAACACCTTATTCTGATTAAGATTATAATGATTTTACAAATTGGTTGACGAAATTCGCTTAGCCTCTAGATTTATGTAGGCACATGTTTTGTTATTCAGCCAGCCGAATACTTTTCGAATCGTTAAAAAATAAAACCATTTATTCTTCACTTATTTTCTCTAACAAAAAAAATAGTTTCGTGACATAGATGCAAAGTACCTACTGTTCGGGTTTGTTTCCCTTTTGACGATACGGAAATTTACTTTTCGTTGGTTTCTGACATTAGTGCTTTTCGAAAACATACAAAAAATTTTAGTATAGTCTTGCAAATTGAAAGATGTCAAAATCACTTCCAAATACATTTTTTTGAAATATTTGTTCGAATTGGAAATGATTTACAAAATAAGTTAGGAAGTTCAAATTGGAACTCAAAACTGTTTCAATTATACAAATGATGCATTTAGTTTTGGAATGACAGCTTGGTCTATGTGACACTTTCTTAATTTTATTGAGAAAATCAAGAAAGTCATGTATAACTTGTTTTTTTTTATCAAGGTTAAACGAAATGGATGGGGCTGTTTTTGACGCACAGATGGCGCTCTTTATGATGCACAGATGGCACTTTTTTAACGCACATGATTACTAAGCTGGGTGCACATCATAAATCGTGAAAGGACACTGACGTCTAAGATATCAAAATTTCAATACTAGCCGTTTTTTAGTGCATTTTTATCTTTTTATGCCCGATTCATAATGCGACGAGAACACGAGACGAGAGCGAAACAAGATTCACTGTCACCTTTTCGTTGTTATAAAATCGTTCCACAATTTCTAAGGCCTAGAGCGTAAATTCAAATGTAAATGAAACATAATTATGGTAAATACATATGTAGTAAAATGAAACGTAAGCCTATTTGTTTCATTTCAGCAAGCACAGATGTAAAACTAAAAATTGAATGGGCGCAACTGTCTTTACTTCATTTATTAATTTCATTTAACGTGACGACGAAAAATGCTTTACTATGTATATATCCTCGTCTGCTTTTGTATAGTTTGAAAATTGAAACTGATTTTACAACAACGACGATGTTTCATCACGCTCACATCTCTTTTTTTCTTATAGCCACATTTTTCATTAAAAAAAGCTTTTATTGTGTGTTGTTTTTAATGAAATCATGTTTTTAATTGTTTTGTTGGTTAGTTTTTGTGGTTTTTTCATTAAAAGAACATTCTCTTTCGGTAATAAAAGGTGTTTTTAAAGTGTTTTATATAACCTCTAACAAAGTTCGAAAAATAATTGTAAAAAACATGTCGATATCTTTAACGGATAACGTGTCGTTTTGACATGTCAATGACAACTGCATAGAAAATTTGTTACCCCAACGCCGGAAAAGAAGTTTTACTTCAATAAAACGGAAATATGAAAAATATATTCACGCACAAGTTACATTTGTTAGGTCATTTTATAAAATTAAGGTTATTGACTTAAATTGATTAAAAACTAAGTTTTATTGAGTCTTGAGTATTGATTGAAACAAAAAATTAATTCGGAGTGAAGCAGATCATAGAAAACCAGACTTTCAAGTCTCAACCATTTCTGTGTGCGTTTTGTCAGGAATTGAGGGGACCTACAACGTCTGAGATAACAAGGACTTTTCAGAACTTTGTTATTTCGTCGCAAGAGGTGGTAATCCTGAAAAAAAAACTAATTTTTTTTTGGAACGTACTAATTATTTCGCCAATTTTTTCGTACTTATATATTTTTATTTTAAAATGACTTTAAGGGGTTCCAATTAAAAGTTTAATCCAAATAAGAGCTTTATATCAAAGGTGATAGAAGTATAACAGAAGCATTTGAAGTTTTCGAGCACCGCTGCAATGTTACCATTATCTTACCGTTATTTTTATAGACAGTGTTCTGGTAAAATAGCCAGTTGCAATCCTCCCCTTTACAACGTAATACTAGTGTTTCAGGGAATTCCCATTAGTTTGCACTTGAGCCCAACATCGGACGTACTATTAAATTCAGAGATTCTTTTCTTTAACCGCACTATACGAATGTGTACCTAATGCTTTACCCGGTAGTAAAGTAAACGTTGGAAAATATTGAAAACTTATTTCCAAATTTCTCGGATTATTCGCGTTCAAGGTCCAATTGACTCAGCATTGAAGGGGCACGAACATCCGCTTGAACGAACGTTGTGTTCTATAATCAATCAGAATGTTTGCTCTTACTAATAAAGTCATAAAACGTGGAAAAAATTAATTTTGTTCATTTAATTGCATTATTAAAAAGAATCTAGTATTTGGCCACCATTTATTTAGCAAATTATACATTTGTAAAAAAATCGAACTCCAGATTTTGATCAAAGTTGACATTACGTGATAGAGAACACGAAAAAAGTGGGTCCGTCAATTCGGTCTATCTGTCTGCTCCTCCACAGTCTAAATAGCTTGGCAGATTTTTTTAAACTCTGTATATACTTATATCATTTTTAAATTGTTCCTCCACACATTTTTTTCTTCTTTTTTTCAGACCAAAAATAACGTTGCCTGCCTCACATTTTTTTTTGGAAATTTTATAAAATATTTTTTTTCACAAAAACTGTTCTACAGATTTTTAGAAAAATATCAAAAAATTTCATTTAGTTAAATGAAATTTAGTAAAAATTTCGAAAAATTGTATCCTCTTAGAACCGTACAACCGTTTCTAATAATTTTTGTGTTCTAAAGCTTCCCCAAAAGTTTGGATGGTATTGTGTATTCAAATTTTCAAAATAGATAGTATTGTGTATTTAAATTTTCCAAAATATTGTTTTTAGATTTTAAAGCAACTAAACTATTTCGAAAACCCCATGCTCAATTTCCTTAAGACTTGATAGTTAAATGTGTTTTTTAATACAATCTACAAAATGTGAGAACAAATTATTTTATATAAAAATGACGGTACCCACCAGACAATGTTAAAAAATTGTTTTCGAAAATCTTATTTTTCTCTAGAATTCTTTAGAATTTTGATAAATGTTTTCTTCCTTCGAATAATTTGTATGATATGTAATTCAATAAAAAAAATTAAGATATTGCTGACTGTACCTTCCCTAGAACCATTTTTTTTTTCAAAATTAAAATTTCTCATTATCGGTATATCGGATTTTAATGAAATTTTTAATAGAGAAGCTTCTAAAAGTTTGAAATGCAATGCTTTTCATACAATATAAGATATCTTTTCAGTTTTTGAAAAAAAAAAAAATATTTTGTTTTTGTTTGAAAATTTACCATAGTAGGTATCTCAAAACCTGTTTTAAATTAAATTTTTATTTGTAAAACTTATAGTCGGCGTATCAGTTTTGTTTTTATAAGACATGTTTTCAAATTTTTGTATAAAAAAGCTCATTTTTTAAGAACACGACAACGAATTATAGTTTTTGTTCTTGCTTAAAGTCACATCAGACATTCTGTTTTAATCTCTTACTACTAAGATAGGTCAACAAATTTATTTTATGCTTATGAACAGTTTTCTCTAATAAGATTCGTTTTTACATTACATAAGAGCAAGTTCGTGCGAACGAGTCGTGTATTTTATGTATCAATATAATCGTCTTTTCAGTTCCACAAACGCAACAACTTAGTTGACCTTTCGCTCCTACATGAATAACTACCGGAAAAGTTGGCAGAATTAAAATTGGTAATTTTTCAATAATCATATTCCCGCGACGTATAGTAAAATAGGGCTGATTTTTGTAGAAAGTTGTGTAAATTTCCTTTCGAAAAAATGTGTTCTTGTTTATCACATAAATAAGGGCATTGAATATTGTTTTTACATTTTGCATACATCCTATGTCCAACCCTTGGTTATCTTCTTATAATAAACATTTATTAAAACATCAGTATACATGTATATAGTATAGAGGTTTATACTACTACAGCGCCATCTGTTGGAAAATTACATATCTAATTTATGGAAGAAACAAAAAGCTCTTTTCCAATGTCAAATGTATTTCCCCTTATTCCAACCATCTAGATTCTAGAACATTCCAAGACAAGAACTTTCGAGAACAACTAATTTGAGTATATAAGGGAGTGTTCACGGTGAGCGAGACGCAGTTGATTTTGGATTATGAAAGTGTGCAAAGTATTGCTTATTGGATTGTGTTATTAAACAATTGTGATTTAAATTTGAATAAAAGTATTTGAGTTGTTTATAAATTGAGATTTACTGATTTGAATTGGAAAGTGTAAATAAAGAAGAAATACTAAAAAGAGTAATAAGTTTTATTAACGAACCTAGTAAAAACATTACAATACGATGAAAAAATATTAAGAATAAAGAGATAACAAACCTTCTTTTGCCTTAGTAAAACTAGCAAAGTATTGTTTGTTGAACATACCACGTTTTTTGCTTTAATTTGTTTTCGTAAAAACACATTTCATCCTTCTTCGTTCCACCTGATCTCACCTGGCATGACCCATAATGCAATATGCAAACATGAGTCCCCGGTGAACAATAGAAAATCATTCTTTTAGAATTTGTTAAAATAACAAACTCACTGCTTCCGAATTGTTTCCTATATTTTTATCTCAAATCATACATCTTATACATACATACCAAACCAATGTAGATTCAATGTATGCTTATGTAAATATTATATATTTTGGGTTGTTTGCCACACTTTATTAAATCCTTGAGCAAACACACAAACTTCAGCAGTCAGGTAAGAGCATCGTAAGAAATGCACCATTGGTTAATCCACTGACTGACTCACCGACTTTTAAATCGGATTAACGAACACACGAATGAAAAACTCAAAGAAGAACATTTAACTAGGTAAATACATATAACTGGTTTCGTTCAATATTCAGGTGACCATAATGAAAATAACAAGAGTGAACCATTTTTACTTGCGACTTATAGGTACAATAAGGCAAGTTATGCATTCGGAAAAAAAATCGAACTCGAGATTTTGATCAAAGTTGACATTACGATAATAGCGAAGACCAAAAAAGTGGGTCTCGCAATTCTGTTTGTCTGTCTGTCTGTTCGACTACAGCTAAACGGCTCGGCCGATTTTCTTTAAACTTGGTAGATATGAGTTTTATTTTTTTCCCCCCGGACGTTTTTTTATTTGATTTTTTAAGACCAAAAATAACGGTACCTGCCATACGATTTTTTTTCGAAATTTTATAAATTTTTTTTTTTCTCAAAAACTGTACAACAGATTTAAAAAAAAAATCATAAAATTTCATTTAGTTAAACCTAGATAATGAATGAAAAAAAATTCAAAAAAATTCTTATTTTTTGTACCCTCCTTGGAACCATTTTTTTTGTTTTTGATTTTCTCAAAAACGGTACAACCGATTTTGATCATTTTTTTTATGTTAAGGCTCCGCAGCAGTTTCAATATAATTGTGTATTTAAATTTTCAAAAATTTTTTTTTGGATTTTTAAAAAAATTTTCAAAATTTTTTTTTGAAAACTCAATATTTCGAAAACCTCATGCTCGATTTTTTTAAAACTTAATAAATAAAAGTTTCTTAAAATAATCTACAAGATATGAGAAAAAAAATTTATATTACCTAAAAACAACGGTACCCTCCATACAAATGTTAAAAAATGGTTTTCGAAAATCGTATTTTTCTCGAAAACGGTTCCGAGAATTTTGCTTAAATTTTTAGTCTTTCGCTTAATTTTTAAGATCTATAATTTAATAAAAAAAAATTTGAAAACAAGACATTACTGACTGTACTTACCATAGAACGATTTTTTAAAATTTTGAATTTCTCATTATCGACATAACGGATTTTAATAAAATGCTTCGTTAATTACTGATCAATCACATTTTTGTCACAATGATTAGACTAGAAACTAGATTTAAATTTATTGGCACTAAAAGCCCTTGAAAAAGTATGATGTAGTTTCATTTGCCAGGAAGAATTTTATTTTGTAGACCAGTTCTTGATAAAAATTAACAAGCCTGGTTTATTGAAAAATCGTAATTAATTTTCCTACACAAAAACATTTTGTTATAGACTTGAAAAACAATTCAAATGTTACAAAACTGTTTTGAAAAATCTTATTTTTCTCAAAAACGGCTCCAAGAACTTTCATACAAAATTTTCTGTAACGTCAAATTTGTACTTTCTATCATCGATACAATTTTAAATAAGGACCTCATCGTAACTGATTTGAATTTAACTTGTTTGTATGGAATATTTTAAAATTCTCGAAAAACATCGCATATCAAAACTTTATCCATACAAAATTTATATTATTTATTTATAAAACATTTAATTTTCTTTTTTTTTGGAAATTCGATATTTCAAAAATGATTTTATAGCATTTAATTTTTATTTGCACGTTAACACAAACTTAACATTAATTAATAAAATGTTAAGTTTATTTTTTCAAGTTCAAACTAGTCAGAAATAAATTTTTATATTTTGAGAGTTTTTTTTTAACAGACATGCCTTTATACATATATACAATTCTTAAAATTATAAGTTGATTGTGAATTTTATTTTCAATTCAATTTCAATTTATTTTCTTCTTCTTTTACAGTTGTATAAAATTAAAAAATATAATAACTTAAAAAACAAAAACAAAACAAAAAAAAAATATATAAATTTAAAAATAATATTATTTACAATATAAACATTTTTTAAAGTGTTTTTCACTTGATAATGCGTAAAGAAAAAATCAAAGGCACGATCTGTTATCTAACGACAAATGTCGCAGGTACCAAAGAAATATTTAATTCAGTAGTACTTAAATAGATATTTATTCAGCAAGTGTTGTGGGGTACGATGTCGAGAAAATAATATCTTCAACTTGTTTTTTGTAAGTGGATGGAAATGATTCAAATTAATTATAAGTTTAAACGAATATTTTGATACAGACTGATCAAAATCGAAGTTAAAAAGCCATTTTTTATTTTTTTTATTGAATGAATGAATGTTAAAGGTCCGTGTTACTCAGTTTTAAGTTTGGGCACAAAAACCAGTTTTTTACATAAAAACAACTTAAAAATGAAAAAAAAAAAAAATTGGATTAGGATGAAGTGTAAAAGGAGTTTCGGAGTGAGGAAGAACTGATATGTAAGTCAAAGATGTCCCGGGAGTTATTGGCTAAACGCAACATTCCTGAGATTTGTTCAAAGAGGTCGTAGCGGTTCGAACTAAGGTTTTAAATTTTCGAAGTAAATACAGAAAAACACTAAAGTAGATCCGAAATTTTCGAAGTAGTTTTAGGAAATTGAAAAAAAAAGAAAAAACACATTTTTCGAATCAAAATTTTTAACAAAAGTTTATTCAGTATTATTTGATTATTTTTCAGTAAAAAATAAATAATTAATTGCGTACAAGTAACTATAAGGTACAAAAAATTCAGACTTAAAATAAAATAAATATAAGTCTAACACAAACTTCAGACTTCAATAGAAACAAATTAGATATACATATAACAGTAAATAAATACTTCTTAAAAAATAATAAATAAATTATATAAACATAATATAAAAGTAAATTCAGACTCCAGACTTGTAAAAAATAGTAATTAAATATAACTTTTCAATCAACTTGTATTTTTGTACGAGTATGAATTTTATCAATTCAAAAGGTGGCTCATAAATATCTTTACGTTTCTCTTTTGAACGATTCCTAAATTTTTTTTTATGTCTTTCGTCAAATGGAAAATGGTTAACCAGAACTTTCTCAATATCCAATCGATCTTTTTTCTCCAAACTCTGGCCGCGCGCGGAACTACCCATTGTACTAATTTAATAGTACTAAATAAATCGTTGAAAAAAAGGATATTAAATCGAACTTGAGAAAATTCGTGTTCTCTACTCCAAAATCAAATACAAAAATTAATATACTATTGTGAATCCATAATGTATATTCATTAGGAAATAAGTCGCAGGGATATTAATGAAAAAGTCTGCTCTCTGCAAAGAAATTCCTTAGCCGAGCTCGGTCAAAAAAGCTTGACTTATACATTTCAAGAAAATCTTGAAAGAAGCCACAAAATGGGGGGGGGGGTAAGTGGCCAAAGCTCAATATCAGGGGCTCTGAATTATCTCAAAAGCGTGCCAAGTTTCATACGATTGGTTTAACTAAACAGGCCTTGAAACCGATTGTGCTAGTCTCTCGAAATTCTCTACTCATCGAATATTTTAAACAATATCAAGTAGCCACGTGACCGTGACGTTGTGTAGATTTTGAGGTCTGGGTAATCATTGTGGTTGTCATCACCCAAACATACATTAAAATGCAACTAATGAACTATCAAGCGAGGTTCTCGATTAGAATCCAGAAGCGTGACATTTACAAGATGTCGTCACTATGGTCCCTATATCTATTTCCAATCGGCAATTGATTGCCATCCACTGACAAATTATCAGCTCAGATCTGACACACATTATCCATCTCCAACGAGGCAGTTTTCGACACATGTCACCAAAGTAAAATAGCAGCTTAGCACTCTCGTTTACTAGGATGAAGAATTAAATTTCAAATTATCTCTGTGAACCGTACTAGGCTGCTCACCTAAATTTAAGACAAGAGGTTAAGTATTCTTTTTAATTAATATATTGTGAATTCGTTGAAGTTCCAAAAGATTTCTTTGTTTATTTCAGCGTTTAGTCAAATAGATCAAGTCGTAAGGTGTTTTTCTTTTTTAGTTCAGAGGCGGGCCTGATTTGTAAAAAAAATAAGTTGTGTTTCCTTTTTAGTTCAGAGTGTTCATAGCTTCGAATTATGTGTTCAGGTGTGTTTCAAAAGCAACTCAAAGCGCTCAGAGCACACTTGATTCAGAGAATGTTAAAAACATGCTCGTCATGTTAGAACTGTGCTCATAGCTCTATTAGGAACTGAAAAAGAAAAAGGCCTTATATAGAGTGCTACTCGTATATTCGGTGAATCAAAATTGATCTTGCTAATAATAATCTTTGAGTGTTTGAACGAATATTAGAATATATAATTTGGATTTGGTGATTAGAGATATGTATAAAGATACTCGATGTTAAATACACCTAATAAAGTAGGCAGCGAAATTAATCAAGAGATCAGATCTTTGAAGAGATAAGAAAATAACGCTACAGACTAAAGAGATTAAAAGCCAAAGCTAACACTAGGCTCGGGTCCGGAAGAATTCATCCAAGAATTTATTCATTAGAAAGTTGTATGTGAGTATGATTGTTTAAGGAAGCATGATCACTCAGGCGCTCCTGGCGTGCAGAATTTCGAAGTTCTTATTCTCCTTAAGGTAGAAAATGATCTTTCCAGAGTTGCAGTTGTCACGGGTTAAATTCTTAAGATCACGTTAAAATTTTTGAATGTTTTATCATGCATGTAAGAGTTTCAAAACATTTTAACTTCGCGTTTTAAACTTGTAATTTAAAGTTAATCAGGCCAAAAACATAAATGTTAAAAAAGAGCCAAGTTTTTCTATACAAAAACCTTTGTGTAACAAGTCAGCCGTGAAAAGTACTGAGATCTAAAAGTACGCCAAGTTCTTACTTCACGAAAGTTTAATACCGAATATTTAAAGTAGAATAATATTGAAACAGCTACAATGTAATAGAGAAATTTTATTATTTAATGATTACTGACAAAAATTTGATGGACTCACTGATCAAGTTTTTAAAACCTTTCGAATTGGTCATAAAAAAAACTTGCCAAGTACGCCCATCAAATTTTAGTCAGTATTCATTAAATAATAAAATGTCTCTATTACATTGTAGCTGTTACAATATTATCAAATCGAGCACTCTACAGTTCTAAGAAAAGTCATGAATTTTCAAGATGCATGTATAGTTTCAAAATGACAATAAAAAGGCACTTCAAATGAAAAATCTTAGACTTTCTATTTTTCGCTTTGAATGTACATACATTAAGCTATACCGCTCTACCAAATTTCATCATTCTACAGCAATAAGAAGTGCTCCATATAAATTGAACATTTTCTCAGAAAGTGGGTGGATACCACGCCCCCTGAATGGAAAACCTAAATTTTTGTTTTTGGTCCTTTATATGCAATTTGAGCCCTATGGTTCTACCAAATTTCATTTTTCTATTGCAATCGGAAGTGTGCCATATAAAATTTACATCAGTTCAGAGGAAGTGGGCGGATACCACGCCCCTGAATGAAAAGCCCAAAATTTTATATTTTATTCTTTGTATATAATTTAAGCCTTACCGCCTCACCAAATTTCGTCGTTTTACAGCAGTCGGAAGTGAAAGTGGGAGGATAACACGCCCCCTTAATGGAAAACCTCAAACTTTCGGTTTTTTCCTCTGCTTGCATGACAAGACCTACCGTTGTGCAAAATAAGAAGATTCTACCATGTCGGGAAGTGTTCCATAATTTTCATGATCTGTCAGTCAGTCAGTCAGTCAGTTACGGTTTTTGTGATTTTTGAGGCGTTATATCTCAGGAACCACTTATACTAGAAAATGAAATTTGGTGAGGCGCCTAGCCTGTGCCTGACTAGTTTAGCAAATATTCGGAATTTTAAGTTTCTGACTTCATTGGTACTGAAGATAGGGAGGGGTCAAAAATCACCTGAGTTTGTTTCTGTAAAAAGGGTTAGTGTCAGAACTTGGCTGGGCACTACCGTGCCCTTTGATTACTTGAATATTCATATTGCATATTCGATGTCTCCACATTTGGAATTCTGAGATAAAATTTGCTTAAGTTTTGTTCAGGGGCGTACTTCCTCTTGCGAGGAATTGACAAATTCTCCAAGAGTATTTCTTGTCATGGAAAGTGCTGCTCATTAGCCGTTCGGAATTGCCAGAAAATTGTAGGTGCTGGTTCACTCTGAGCTGTAGTACAACTAAATTTATTTATTTTTAACGTTATTTATAAACTCTATTTTCCATAACCATAATTTGCCCTTTACCTGGGTCTATTTCTCTATTTAATTTCCAGAGCTTCAGAACCAAAGTACTTCGATATCTATACTCGTTAATCCTTCCGTATTCTCCTTACGTTTGCAATGTGCTATATTATTTTAAGGTTTTTCAAAACCCAAATATTCCAATATTTGATGAAACTTGTTGAGGTTTATGAGTTCCTTGGCTTAGGCTCTCTGAGAGCCTTTGGTATCTAATTCATTTATTTTTACAGAATGTTTATGTAAGAACACAACAATCAATATTTATTTGTTATTACCCAAAAAACAATAAAGAGTTTTCGGATATCACCAAATTTTTAAGGTTTTCGCGGTTGTTGGACATAATTAATAAATATTTTCTTATTAGCCGCATTATTTGAATTTTAAAAGTGCAATTTAGAACTCACCCCGAACGTTTCGCATCAAATTGCACTGAGCGTGGTCACACTTACAATTCAAATAACGAAAATATTTTTATTTATATCACAAAAGTTGTTTAAATTTATCAAACAGACAAAAATATTATGAGTATGGGGTCCTTGGACGGCTGGTCACCGTAACTCAATAATAGATCCCTATTCTCTGCCGAAGTCCTCCTCATGCAGCCCCCATTCCCCAAAGTGCTTCGCGTCTCTTGCACGTGTGTTTAATAGTTTAACCACCATAAATCGTCTTTTTGAATTCTTAGATGATGCGTGAGCGTTAGGGAGTTTTAATTTGAATTTTTATCGATTTTATTACTTCTTTTCTTTCCAATTTTTTTTTATAAGCAGTAGTATTTCTTAACAAACTCATACGTCATTATGAAATGCATATCGAACAGGATTTGAATGGTCGGGGCTCTAAGGAGGACCCATTAGAGTGAAGAAGGCGACTAGATCTCAACAGACACTCATACTCGTATTACAGTCGTGTTCGCGTGGGCCTTTATGACGCACGAAAACTTGTTTTTGTTTTTAATACGTTTTCTTACCTGAGGACGAGAATCAATGGCCCATAAACAGATAAAAGGTGTAGAAGAAAATTAACATCAAGCCTTGATTGAAAAAATCTGAGGAACAAAGTATGTTTACTTGTCACGTATATCTATATGTATTTGTATATGTATATTTTATTTTTGGAACGTTGAATTTTGTTCGACGTAAACAACTAAAATTTCTTCTATAGCTTTGTTTGACAAGATTTGATTTTTTTTTCGGTTTTACATACAAATGTATCTGAGGCTGGTTTTATTATCTATCCTTTCAAGGTGATTGATTAGGATTTTTTGTGTGATTATTTGGGAGTATGCATTAAGGGATTTTTTAAACAAATTGGTTCTTAAGTGAATGACTTTTGAAGGAGGATTGGGAAGAGAATAAATCTTTAGTGCTTTTTTAGTGCCTATCCTTTGGAACCGTTGGTTACCGAATTCAAGATCTTTGAATTACTACGGATAAGACTTTTTTTTCCTAATTCAAGAATGTGGGTAGGTTACTTACTTACATACCTAGGTAGAAATGGTGATAACTGACACTCTATGTCCTGTGGACCAATTAGCGCCCAAAAGCCCCATTTTGATACCATAATTCGTTTCAAACCATTTTTCGCTGGTCCCCATAGCTACGAGTATGAGAATGGGTGTTGTGAGAAATGCCTAGCTTCATTGCATGCTCTTCTTTTGACCAGTGTGCACTATATGTAACAACGATCCTGGCTATGTCTTGCTTGTGTCTGCATATCAGATCAAGTTTTAGGGTTTTATTTAAGGGTGGTCAAGTTTTTCTTAATATAATGCAGTTAGTTAAACTGCTCTACCTGCGGTTTGATTCGTTAAGAAATATTGACAGAATATTGCCTTTTATAAATCCGAGCTGAATATTGACTCTGTCCGCAAGTGAGTTATGAAGGGCTTATTTTTCTCTGCCGCATAATTAAGTTTGTAAAAACCAAGCTGGGAAGCTTTAGCTGATGACTAGTTTGGAGATTAGAATTTTTGTAGGCTGGCTAACCACAGTCCTCTTTTCTATCAGTGGGCTTAGACGATCAGAGAGAAAATTCGATTTATTGAGGACAGAAGGCTGACATCTTCGCTGAACATTTTGCGAATGTCTTTAAGTCATTTTCAGCAAATACAGGTACAGATGACTTACACATATCACAAGGGTACGATCTAATAACTACTCAGGTTTTGAAAGAAATTCCTTCAATAGCCTTCAAGAAACTACAATTTATAATAAACGCATGCCTTAAGCTTCGATTTGTGCCACATCATTGCAAAATTGCAGAAGTCATTGTTATACCTAAACAATGTAAGCTAGCAACAGAAGTACCATCATACAGACCTATATCGCTTATACCAATCAATCAAAAGTTTTCGAGAATCTGCTCCTCAAAAGGCTTAGCAAAATAATAGAAGAAAGAATATTCCGAACCATCAGTTTGGATTTAGAAATAAACATTTCACAGTATATCGTGAAGTGTATAGAATTACGGATGTTATAGAAAATATAGGTCGGACCGTTTTCCATTGCAATTACAAGTGAAACACACCAAATTGTACTACAAATTTTCTACAGCCAATTGGCACTTGTTTACTTCTTTATTTAACAGAAGCTGCAATTTAAATAGCATTTCTTCTACTCAGATAAATAGCACAACCCAAATTGATTCAATGTGCAGTAACTTTGTTTCCTTGTTGAATAGCGGTGCTGACTGTGCAATACCAAAGTGTGCTGTAAAAGATTATAATTCTTTCCGACTTCCTAGTAATATTTTACTATTAATAAGACTAAGAAACTCAGAAAGAAGGAAATGGCTTTGCTATATCGTTATGACAGCTTCTTTGACAGTACAAAACATTTAAATACAGTAATAGCAAAAGAAATCGATAAGTAAAGAAACTCTCGTTGGGACAATCTTCATTGTGGCTTCGACAAATCAAGTAAACCTTTTTTGGAAAGTTTCCAAAGTTATCAAAAAAAGAGATTCTTAGAGGTCTCTCAGAACATATGACGAATTTTTAATAACGGCAAAAGATAAAACAAACCTTCGGGCTTCAAAATCTCCAATGAATCAAGAACTAACAGCCCACTATAGTGATCACAGTACTTCCACTGAAGTATCAAATACAATTACTTTTATCTCACAATCAAATGTTGAATTAACAAATTTGAATTTAGTTAATTCTAGTAAAATAAGCAAATTGATTAAAAGCTTAAAAACAAAAAAATGCCCTGACATGGACGGCATAAGTAATAAACTTTTGAAAGCTGTCCCTCTTTCAGGATTACGGTATTTGACTTCAATTTTCAATGGTTATCTTAAATTGAGCTACTTTCCAGATTGCTGGAAACCTGCCATAGTATTATACCAATTGCAAAGCCTGGCAAACCAAAGAACGATGCTAACAGCTATATATATATAAGCTTACTGAGCTCTATAACCAAGCTACTAGAAAAAATAATCAAAGAAAATATTAATGCGAGAAACAGATTGGCACAGCAACTTCAACAGCAACTTTGACAACCGCGTCACTCTTTTTAGAGCCAGTGGTTTTAAATGGCTTTGATTACATTAACACAGCAACTTCGACATCGACATCAACGTTAGACCTAAACCCTAAATTTGCTGTCGCTGTGCAAATGCTACCAACTTTTAAAGTAAAATTTGTCAGTATTATCAACACTCAAATGAAAATATGAGAACCATCTTTTTGTTTTGTCTATTTATTTTGGTTTTGATAATGGAAGAATTACTAAAAACAAATTAATTTTAGTACGACAAATTGCAAGTCGTTTACATTGATGCAATTTACGTTAATTTTTATCAAATTATGTACGGCAAATTCATTTCGCATTTGAAACTATTTTGATTATACATATATGCTGTCAAAAATGCTGTTCACGTTGTAATCTATTTCACAAGATTTTTGATGCTGAAGTTTTCGTTGCTGTTAAAGTTGCTGTTGAAGTTGCTGTGTTAATCTGTTTCTCGCATAACAATTATTCAATGGCACACAATATTCTGCGTGAATATCAAATTGGATTCAGAACTTTTCATAATATTAGCCATCAAATCCTTAGAATTAAAAATCATGTAAAAATCATTCCACTTCGTGGAATAATACTCTTATTCTTATATACCCACACAATCAGCGATCGCGAAGTCATACAAACTCCGAGATGGAAACCATCTTAAATGTAAGAGACAATGTTTGGAGACTTAGAACAACCATGGGAAGAAGACCTATGGGAAAGTATTAAAAGTTTAAACTTCTCCCAAAGTGATTTTAAAATAAAAAAAAAATCATCTGTCGATCTTTTATACATTGGTTCTGATCCCGGTGGTTTAGGTGCGGTAAGAGTCCCACACTTCTTAGTACCGAATATTACCAAGTGTCTTTTGAAGATTTCCATCGACAAAAAAAATGAGGACAGTCCGTCACACAAGTAGCACAGAATGACTTAACGAAGTCTTTAAGAATTCTAAATCGGTATCTGACATCTTCTATAAGACGGATTTAAGTTCCTATTAAGTAGAGAAAAGGCGCAAGTGGGCGGTCCGATAGAAGGAAATAAGAAGATAAATTGAGTCTTAAAATGGTCTTAAATCGGGATATCATTCTTCTTAAATACTTCATTACTCCTTCTTAAATAGTTCCTTACATCTTTTTAAATACTTCTTAACTCCTTCTTAAAGAGCTACGGAAATTCTTAAAAAAATTATTAGAAACAATAAAAATAATTTTTTTTTATTATCTGTTTGTTTTTTTTATTATTGTTGATTATATTCTAGTCTTTATGTGAATTTTTGCTGGAATGAAAGAATTTTAAAAGTAAGTTTTTTTAATTTACCTCTGTGCTTCCACTGAGATTCGAACCCGAGTCCTCTCGCTTGCCGTGCTTGTGCTCTACCTATTGTGCCACTGTGACACTTAAAATATCTTGTCTCAAAGTGCTACTCAAATAACTCTCTCGTGTTTTTAATATTATACTCTTTAAGAAGACTTAAATACGTATTAAAGAATTTGAAAAATACCGATTTAATACCAAAATAAAAAAGGAATGTTTTTAGAAGGATTAAAGAAGGAATTAAGTAACAAAAACAACCGATTTAAGAAATGCCAATTTAAGAAGTATTTAAGAATGCTTTAAGTAGAAGTAAACACACCATGTTAAGTTCTGTAAAGCAATACCTAAAAAGGACGAAATTAAGACGGAATTAAGTAGCCATAAATTAGCACACCTACCTAATAAAGAAGGAATAAAGTATGAATTAAGTATGGACATTTTGTCAGTTACCTAAACGGATGTCATCAAAAAAGTCACATTTTAAATACATAAATGCTATTTTAATTGTTGTTTGTCTGCAATAACAAACAATCTCTTTTTTTTTAAAGATTTAATAAATTCGGTTTACACATTTTGCTTTCCATCTAAAACTAAAAGTACGAAAACGGCGTTATAAATCATACTCTTTAAGAAGACTTAAATACGTATTAAAGAATTTGAAAAATACCGATTTAATACCAAAATAAAAAAGGAATGTTTTTAGAAGGATTAAAGAAGGAATTAAGTAACAAAAACAACCGATTTAAGAAATGCCAATTTAAGAAGTATTTAAGAATGCTTTAAGTAGAAGTAAACACACCATGTTAAGTTCTGTAAAGCAATACCTAAAAAGGACGAAATTAAGACGGAATTAAGTAGCCATAAATTAGCACACCTACCTAATAAAGAAGGAATAAAGTATGAATTAAGTATGGACATTTTGTCAGTTACCTAAACGGATGTCATCAAAAAAGTCACATTTTAAATACATAAATGCTATTTTAATTGTTGTTTGTCTGCAATAACAAACAATCTCTTTTTTTTTAAAGATTTAATAAATTCGGTTTACACATTTTGCTTTCCATCTAAAACTAAAAGTACGAAAACGGCGTTATAAATCATACTGTTTCAGAAGACTTAAATACGTATTAAAGAATCTGAAAAATTCCGATTTAATACCAAAATAAAAAAGGAATGTTTTTAGAAGGATTAAAGAAGGAATTAAGTAACAAAAAAAAACCGATTTAAGAAATGCCCATTTAAGAAGTATTTAAGAATGCTTTAAGTAGAAGTTAACACACCAAGTTAAGTTCTTTAAAACAATGCCTAATAAAGATCATATTAAGATGGAATTAAGTAGGCATAAATTTACATACCTAATAAAGAAGGAATAAAGTATGAATTAAGAAATGTGATACCGAAATTATACCATTTTGTGCTACTTGTGCAGTGTGAATTGAATTTCAGCTTCTGGGAGTGCTTAGGTTATTCTTCTCCAGTTTCCAGCTGATTCAGCGTTTGTCTCCTGGTCTTCTAAAATAGCAGAATTCTTATTTAGGTGAGTTAATCTGATGGTTAACCATTTTTAGTTAAACTCCGAATTTGGACATGGTGTAGGCAAGCAACGAAAATTTTCTCGCATTTGCTTGAGATAAGGTGGTCCGATGGCATTATGTTTTATAAAAATGATCCAAGCTTCTAACCTTGGGCAACTCAAACTTAGATGTTCTTCACTATAGATTTGCAGTTGCCCATTTAAAAGAAGAACTATAAGTAAAGAAAGTTCTTATATTAGGAGCTTTTATTCATTAGATATGGTAATTATCAAATATTTTCACTAAGCCCAGAGAGCATCCTAACTCGATGCTTACTCAATGGTATTTCATTTTGAAGTTTCAAGAGAGGATGTAGTATGGATTTATTCCCAAGGTAACCAAACTGCTTGTCACTTTCAGCTTTGTTCTTCTGTTGTATTTTCTACTGATAATATTGGGTAGAGAAGGAGCAACAAAGTTACTACAGAAGTATGTGCATTGAGCATGGGCATAAATAAGAAAATTACACTACGTGAAGATGAGAATTAGATATGCCATTTTGCTTGTCACTAATTTTATTTGACTTTTAATAAAATAATAATAAGTAATAAAATATATGTATGTTGTGCACCTGATTTCACTAAATCTAAAACTGCAGTACGAGCTGTACGAGCATGCACTGGTGTTTTCACATCTCCTACAGATCCGGTTTGCTCAAATATCAAATTTTTGCACGATTTTTCCGATTGTACGCACATTTGGACGATTAAATTGACCGACAAAATCACGAAGTGCACGATATGCATTTTGATTTGAACGTCTATTTTCATAATAAGCCTGAATAACTTAAACGCGTTCCTCGATTGCGTATCTTTCCATGGTTCAAATTGAGTTAGTCTGAAATTGAGAAATGTCAAATAAAATGCAGAAAAAAATTTGACGTTTAGTTGTGTTTCACATTCAACATCGGCCTTTAAAATTTAACCACCCTTTATAAGTTTTATATACAAAGGTTTTACTTAGTAAATAGTACGAATTTATTAGTACTAATACTACGAATTCAATAGATTAAAGTACGAAGTCATTCGTACGAGAAATTAACGAATGTTACTAGTTATATCTACCCAATAATTCGTACAATGTACTCAAAAAAATGTTTGCGTCTTGTTTACGATTCTAACACAGTTATTAGTAAAACTTTACAAATGCATTCGTAGATATTTCACTGTACAAATACTTCGTATATCTTACGAATATTAGTACAATGCAGGAATATTTTCTTCCCGAATGTCATTCGTAGCAATATTACTCATGATTTTTTTGAGTATATACGTATAAAACTGAGTTTTAGTAAAGGTTCGACAGGGACAGGACGTCGGCTCTAAACGTCGGATAACTAAACGACGATGTCCACAAAACATCTTTTTTCGAGATAGTCCAAAGTCCTTTGGCGATTGTGCCATTATAGCCCAGATTAGCTATCTTGTGTTCTTATTGGGTCATAACTACGTAATTTCCAAGTAAATCCAAAACTAAAATAAAAAATGCCGTTTTCTTTTCCATATATGTACCATCATAGACACTTACACTCACACAGAACAATGGGAAGTAGCTTAAACCAGCAAGCACATGATTTTCAAGTTAGAGATTGGCCTTAATTTAAAAAATTACTGAATTCCACACTAAGTGAATCGATTGATATGTTTTTTAGCTCTATTTTATAGGAGAAGACAAATTGGGCTATTCACAGAATGTACAACCTCACGCTTCTGCCACGTAAAATGTATTTACACAAAACCTTTTTCAATTCAGTGACAACCAACCTTTTACAAATAAACACTTATCTCCATGACAACTTGCCCTAAGATTATCGTTGTCATTATCCCTCAATTTTCGTCTTGTAACAAAAAACACAATCAAAACACATTTTCAATTGTTAACCGATCGAAAATGATTGGAAATTCTCAATAAATAAAAAACAGAAGCAATGGGATTCTTTTGTTTCGATAATGGTAATTCAAATAGCGTACCGTTTTTTTGTTTTCATCACACGTTTTTTTACCCTTTTTGTCAAAAAAAAAAAAAATAAAACCAGAAAATTTCCGAACCAATCATAAGAGTGAGTTGAAAAAAGGGAATCCACTCAACAGAATGATCGTCCATCAGTCACAGCTCACAGAAAGCCTATAAGTTGTGATATCTGATATTTGAGAAAAGACAAAGGGAGAGAATTTAAAGTGAAGTGACTAGACGAAACTTCTTTTTTTTTCATCATTTCATCACATATTTCTAAAATGCATTCTACCCTTCTGGAAAGGAAAAAAACTTCTTCCACACCTGAATTACGTTCTGGATTTGAATATTTCAGATTACGGTTTCATATTAATTTTCGTGAGCCATCATCAGGACCGGCCCGAGCTAAATTAGAGCCCTGCGCAAGCTTTATCAGTGGCGCCTCTCATTTGGATTGGATTGGCGGAAAAAGTCATTTCCTCATTACCCAAGGGGTACCCTTTGCAATGCGTTTTTTTAACGAGGGATCCCCAAGAGGCCTATTCCTAGATAATACTTATATTTAATTAAAATAAATATGATTTTTATTAAAAACTAAGAAATCAAAAATATATCACAAAAATAATAGTAAAAAAATATATCACAAAAATTTAGGAACTGAAAAAAGTATTTTTTGAAGTAAAAAATATTTAAAAACTAATTCAAAAACATAACAACATACAAATAAATAATGAACTCATTAATTGTTGCTCATGTAGGAAATAATAATAAGATTATTATTTTAATAAAAATAAATAGAACCGAATTTTTTGCAAAAGATTAACTTTTCTGGCTTCTGTTTTAGCAAACTCAGCTACCAGATCATCATAATATAATGACTTGACAAGCTCTTTCTCTATAGCCATGATTGACTAGTCAACTTATCTTTCCTGAGTCATTGGGGTCCTGAAGTAGTTTTTTATTAATTTTAGTTTAAAAAAAACTGTTGTTTGAGGAAACTGTGATGGTATTTATAGATTTAGAGCTATGGCTTCAGCTGATTGCACGTTAGTGAATTGTTCTTCTGATCGCATTTCCACTATAGAGTTTTTAGTAGCATATTTAGTAGATAAATTAGCAGACGGAGTTTGTAAATACTTACTAGTTATATTGGCGCAAAATTTTAAACAGCCTATTATTAAGGTATTAGTATGATATCTACTACTTAACAATTTGCTAACTTTATAGTAGTTTACTAACTCATTCTTAATTTTAAACATTTTCTCACTAGTATCGTACTAAAAGAATTTCCTTAATAATAAAATTGCTATGAACACACCTAAAACAACGATATTTCGTGTAAAAAAATAAGTACACGAACCTTTTTTGATGTCTGCAAATGTAAGAGTAATACGAAGCTAGCAAGATACTAAAAAAATAAAGTAGGTAGGTATTCGATGATTTTAACTTTAATAAAAGGGTAGAGAAGTATGATGCTATATTCGAATAAAATTATTGTTTTAACCTAGTATCATACTAAAACAGCTTTAGCATCGTACCAATTCAATTAAAATTTTGCGCCATTATTTTTTTCTAAAATATCAAACTAGATTAATAATTATGCAACATATAAACTTGAAACTAAAATTTTACTTCCTAATGACAGCATGTTTCTATTCTCAACGTTTCCAGCCTCAGATATTTCAATAAGAGCTTCATATTATAGCTTCTGAGATTTTTTTGAATGGCTTTAAAGCATTTAGTCTACTCCCATCTGGTTTCAGAAAGGGGTTTTAAGGTCAAACCAGCGAAATTTTTTGTATATATGTATGTATGTATGTCCCAACGCATTGTTGAACCTGATACAAAGTTTTATATGCATTGAGCAATGTCAAAGCAATGTCAGCTTCCAATGAAAAGCAAGCTGAATCATTAAAAACCAACAGCAACCAAAGGGAATGCAAGAAGCGGCAGCCTGAACAAAATAAGCTCTTGGTTCAAGACACTTAATTTTGTTTTGAACACCAGCCACTTTTCCTTTCATGTTTGAACCATTATCATAACCTTATACATACATACTCGCATACACTACTAAAATAGTAGCTTAGCAAGTTTTATTGTAAATATAGATTCCCTATCCTTTCTTTTCTTTTCAGTTTTTTTACCATAATCCATAGACAAATAAAGTAATTAGATCAGTCAAAAAATCCCTTTTTTAAATGTAAACAATAACTGGCAAGAACAAAAAAATAGAGAAATGAAGAAATTGAATAAAACAGATTCACTCATTAACGACAAACCTCAACATTAATCATCGCATCATCATCACTCAAGTATTTCCATATTTCAATTTTCAACCCTTTGTCTCATTCTCGACACACGACAGTGATAAAATTTCACTCATAAACAGAGGCCAGTGCCAAACTAAAACATGGTACAAGAAACACTCAACCGGAAGAGTTTAAATTCCTAGACGCAACTTTTAATTCTGGGCACTGACATGTCAATGAGTATGAATTTTGTACCTCAGAATTTCTGTTTGAGTAACATATTGCTGACTTCGATTTCATATAGAAGAATTGGCATCGTGCGCATAGTACGAGTTTTATTAACATGCATACTGTTAATTGTCTGTATTTGCTGTTGAAATTCTGTTTTATGTTACACTGCATAGGGGAGGGTTATCAAAATAAAATAAATGCCTTCACTCATACACGCGATGGTGAGTGTGAAGAATAACGAAATTGTGCACTTTGTAAAGATTTTGTGATCCCAGTAGGAAATTTGCTCACCAATGAAAATTTTGTGTGAAATCACCAAGGAATTCACCTACTCGAATCATTGAGGAATAGCATGCAATGAAATCCTTACTGAAAGGCATTGCGTTTTTCCTATGATCATACAATCCACCCTATCTTTTTCTTTGTAAAATCTTTCACTCACGATGAAGCATGAGTTTTTCAATGGGGATGGGTTTTGTGTTGTTAATTTTTCTTCTCTTCTCTATACCTGCCACTAAATAGTTATACGGAGATTGGCCTCAGTCTCAGAATTTCAATGCTCGGGTTTTTTACATATAATAAAAAATTGCCGTTCGCGTTCGTCAGCCTAGTTTGCTTCGAGAAACAAAGTTATTTCCAACAACAACGACCGACGGTGATGGCGACGGATGGTTGAAGGATTGCAATGTTCGGGTTTTTTACATATCATAAAAACTTCAGTCCGCGATCCTCAGCCTGGTTTGCTTCTAGAAACAAAGTTATTTCCAACAACAATGCACAGTGTCCGGGGTAAGTGATCTTTTTTGCAAGCATTGTTGTTTTTTCGACAAACAGAAGAGATACAAAATGCGTTTGGGTTTTCCAGTAATTAGGCTAGGCGCGACGCGCCACGCGCCGTTGTTTTAATTACATAAAATCCTTTTCTTCTATTGTTTATTTTTTCAGTTGAAGTCCATTGTTCACAGTGTCAACAAGTGCGTAAAGCCGATATAAAAAAGAATATAGTTATTGAAAAGAGTAAAAGAAAAGAAATTTTAAAAGTCAATATAAAAGTGTTAAAAAGTGAATATTTTGTTAATTTGGTAATTTGGTAAAATTTGTGTTTTAATAAATTTAAATTAAAAATGAGTTTTGGTTTTGGTAGGAGCAATTTGAAACGCTTGGCAAAGCAAGAAAGGGATAGCTTTAATAGGAAAGTTAAGGAGGCCATTGCTAGTAATAGCGCTCCAGTTTTAGAAACTGTAGATAGAAATAGGCAAATAGAAAGTAACATTGAGAGTGAGATTGAAAACAGTAGTTTCAATGCTCCACAGACAAGCTCTAATATCTTTTCAAATCAATGTGAAAATAGTAATAATTTGTGTGAAAAGCTGAAGCATTGGTTTACTAAACATAATCCTTCACGGAATTGTACTGAGGACTTATTAAAAATTCTGAAAAGTGAAAATTTACAAGTACCGGTCAGTGTAAAAAAGTTGTTAGGATCTTCTGAAAACCGACTAATAATAAGAACAGTAGCTCCTGGACATTATTGCCATTTCGGTATAGAAAATAATTTGAAAAAAGTTGCAGGTATAGTTTCATCGGTAAATGAAATAAGTTTAGTTGTAGGAACAGATGGTGTGCCTTTATTTAAAAGTAGCTCACTTGAGCTTTGGCCTATATTGGGTCATATTTCAAACATACCCTCCATCAAGGTTTTCATGATAGGAGTATATTTAGGGTCTTCAAAACCCCGTTGCGTCGATAGTTTTTTTCATGATTTTGCTGAAGAGTTTAAACTTCTTCAAGAAAACGGATTACCACTTCACGGAAAGATCCTTAAAGTAAAAATTAAATATTTTGTCTGTGACGCTCCTGCTAGAGCTTTTGTTTGTGGTGTAGTGTCACATAACTCTTTTAATGGTTGTTCTAAATGCGACCAAGTTGGTCAAACTGTAGATCGTGTTGTAACCTACAATACAACTGTTGGAAACAACTTAAGAACGGACTCAACGTTCAAAGAGAGGAGTCATATGAGCCACCATAAACCTTTTTTCTTTTCAAGGGAAAGTGTTCTGGAATCACTAGGAATCGGAATGGTTTCACAGTTTCCGCTTGACCCTATGCATTTAGTGGATTTAGGTATTTCTAGAAAAATGCTTAATGCAATTATTCAAAACAAAACAACAAAACCAAAATTAAGCGCAGAGTGTAGACAAATGCTATCTTTTAAAATGATTTCCTTAGCTTCTTGTATTCCAAGAGAATTTTCAAGGAAACCAAGGGCATTTTCTGATCTATCCCGTTGGAAAGCCACTGAATTCCGTCAATTTACTCTCTATACCGGCATTTTGGTCTTAAAAGATATTGTCGACAGCGACATATATTATCACTTTTTACTTTTGCATTGTGCATATAGACTTTTGATGTGTCCCAAAAATTTTGTTTCCAATATTCAAGTAGCCGAGGATATTTTCGAGCACTTTGTGCAACTATTTCCCAATATTTATCTTGAAAAAAGCGTTACTTATAATGTACATGGTTTGTTACATATAGCTCAAGATGTTAGAAGACTGGGCTTTCTTCATGACTTATCAGCGTATAAATTTGAAAATTTCATGCTTCCTCTGAAAAAAATGGTAAAAAAACCAACAAAAATTCTTGAACAAATCCATAATAAATACATTCAATATGATTTAACTAAAAACTGTTCATTTTCTTCTATGATAAAAAATCGAAATGGAATTATTAAATGTTTTAAATCAAATGATTTATATTTGTCTGCAAAAGAACCAGACAACTTTTGCTGCATAAAAGATTCCATATACATTAAAATTTCAAGTTTCTCGGAAGAAGGGGACACAAAATTCATTGTTGGTAAAAGAATAGCTAATGTAAGACCCTTTTTTTTCCAACCCGTAAATTCAATGACAGACTTAGGTATATTTTTAGCAAATAAACTTCCTTCATCGGTAGTCGATGAGAAGTTTAGCATTAGCGATATATCCCATAAATATCTTGTTTTGCCAAGTGATGAATTCAATATTTTATTAATTCCCATTCTTCACGGATGTACTTAAAACTCGATTTTCACGTCTAACTCTTTTCGAAATAAAAAAAGATTTAAAGTATTATTTTTTTCGAAAAGAATTAGAAATTAGTAACCATAAATAATTTTTATAAATTACCAAAGAAACAAAAATGAACAAGGAAAATATTCAGGTAATTTCATTTAAATTACAAAACCTTTTCTACAATTATCTAATCCTTTTGTATTGCTCTTATTTCTGAAGGCTTCCGGATCTAAGCAGTCAGCAATGGAATCCATTGAATTTTCACCCACTAAGCAGCCAAGGCGGATTTTTAAGAAAACGGTAATTATAACTTTTATTATTTTATTAAATTACAAAATTAAATTTCAATAAATCTACTTTACATTTTTTATAGAATCAACAAGATACGAGTATCATAATCGAAGAAATGAGAGCGGATATTAAATGTTTGTGTGCCACCGTGGAGCAGCTTAAGGATGGGATCTGCGAATTGGCAGCAAACATCAAACAAATAATAAAGGCCGATATTATAAACTCGAAAGAAATAACTCAAAATTTCCCGATAAAAACAATCCCTGATCTGGACGATGTTGAGAAACGAGCAGAGGAGGATCCACAGAAATACGTAAGTATGCATTTCTCGCAAGTGGTGCGATGGATGTGTGCTCGCCTGTGAACCTCATGATCACAGGTTCGATCCCTGCCGTCGTCTATGTCGTTTTAATTTCATTAAAAACCTTCTAAAATTGTCATCAATGGGTTGCTGTTTACTCATTATATGTTGTTCAGGCATAACACTAACAACATGTAATTGAGTTAAACTAGTATACCCAACAAGGATGAACACGAATAAAATAATGTGAATCATAAGCGACATAAAAATAAGACACGGCATTCTCCGCTTTAGTTCAGCCGCCATCCCTGGAGATAAAATAGCTGAGACAACAACCTTCAGTCTCAGAACATCGTGCCACACATCTTTCCTATCCTTCTTTCTCTTCCTTAACTTCACGCCCGCGCTGTGTTCAAAACATTTAAAGGGTAATCATAATCCCTTGAGCGCGTGTAAATTATAAAAAAAAAAAAAAAAAAAAAAAAATATAAATAAATAATATCTACCTATAATCCTACTTCGAAAGATTAGATTTTCTAAAATTAATATTTCTATTTATTTTCTTAGACCGATATTTTCAAGAAAATTATCGATTCATCTGGCGGGGGTTTGGAAAAGGCTCTGAAGAACATTATTTCGTCAGAGATTGCAATGGAGTTTAACTATGACGGAACAAATGGAAAACATCCTTTCAAGACGCTCATAAACATAAATGCATGTTTATATAGTAAGTTTTAATTAACATTTATTTTTAAACCCTATTAATATTATCCACTTGTTCTTTTCAATTCATTTAATTTTTTTAATTCCTATTAATATTATCCACTTGTTCTTTTCAGATGCGGTAAAAAGTGATGGCCCTTCTGCAAAACTTCTCTATCGAAAGGCTATCCAGCAAGGGTTTAAGAGAATAAAAAACCTGCACTTCAAGAAAGCTGCTGCCGAGAAGAAAAGAGAAGATGCATTAAAAATTCATACTTCTCACATTTAATACCCAATTAATTTAATTTTTATTTTGTTTGTTTTTTATGTATGTATTTCACTTTTTTCACAATAATATTCATTATTTTATGTTTCTCTAATTTAATTTTTTTCAATAAAATCTTAAAATTTACATGACTGTTTTTTTTAAATTTTTATCTAAAGATTTAGCTATGAGTAAAAAATAATTAGATAATAAAAACATGAATGACTTCCTTTATATATGTACATTCACGACATTTTTCACCAGGTCATTTTGCACCAATGAATGAGTAACATTTGCTTGCCTAATGAAATCACTGGTCAATATTCATTTATGAATACACAGTTCAACTTTGCAAAGTGAATTCCTTGGTGAATATTCATCACATTTTTCACCAATGTGAAGTAACCAAGAATATCAGCAACTCCACTAACCTAGTGATATCACTGGTGTGAATTCACGGTATTTTTCATCAACTACAATTCACTTTGGAATACACCAAATACACTTGCTTGGTGATTTCCTCACTGAACAGTCACCATGAAATTCACTACTTGGTGAACGCCAATCCAATCCCTATGTTAATTTCATTGATGTTTTCACCATGTTTTCATGGGGTGTAGCTTCCATTCACCAAGGAAAAAGTTGGTGATTCACCGATGAATTTTTTGAAATTTCCTACTGGGATGTAGTTTTTTTTACTGTGGGAATGGGGGTGTGTAAAGGAAATTAAACATCGACTTATTTTTGGAAAAGTAGATATGTATCTATATATAAACACATGTATATCTGTCTTTAAATTCAGAATTAGCTGTTAGTTATATAATAAATACCAATATTGGAGTGAGCTATAAAAAGAAATGAGACTTAAAAAAGATGGTAGGTAGTGGTTATGAAGTAGTGGCTTTTTTAACGCTTGCCCAAGGCGCCTTTTGAGTTCAGCGCCCTGCGCATTTGCACAGCTTGCACGTATAGCTTGTCCGGCCCTGGCCATCATGCAATATGATGCGGGTCAGTGGGTTAAACAGGGCATTTACTTTTCGAATAGAGACAGAAAATGATTTGTTTTAACGATTTTTAAAGTCGAAATCTTTTATTAATCAATTTTTCTTCAAATGAGTTAAATTTTCGAGTCCAAAAAATTCAATCTAATAGTTTGTCAGTAGTAAAAATGTCTCATAATCTTAGTCAATAATCGGACTTTCGCTGTGATAAACGTTGATGAAAAAAAATACCACATAAAATGCTACTATAAAAACATGTGCACTCAAGGTAAAATTTCAAAATGAAAGCATTGAAAAGGAATTCAAACCCTATTTCTCATTAATTAGAATTAATCAAGAAATAATTATACGGTTCAAAATGAGCACACCTAGGTTAACAGATCTGCCATCGAAATTGAAACTATAATTTAAGATTTTGCTTTGATAAAAAGTAGACGAGTTTAATGCTCTTTAATGTAATGTAAATGTAAAAATTAAAAAAAAATAATGAAATATGTTCGTACCAGATGCCTTTTTTCTTTAACTAAAAATTATCAGACCAAAAACATAAATGTTAAAAAAAGAGCCAAGTTCTTCTATACAAAAACCTTTGTGTAACAAGTCAGCCGTGGAAAGTACTGAGATCTAAAAGTACGCCAAGTTCTTTTTCATGAAGGTTTAATAACGAATATTTAAAGTAGAATAATATTGAAAAAGCTACAATGTAATAGAGAAATTTTATTATTTAATGATTAATGATTAATGAGAAGGGTGGACTCTACCTACTAAAATCAACTTAGTTTATAGCTTCCTATTTCTTTTAGAATATTTTCTTTTTGTTATTGGCTGTTTTGATTTGCGCTTCAATTGTTTCTTCTTGTCCTGGCAAGATACTTAACACTAACATACCTATCTTAATTATAAATACTAGTACCTACATCCACTCAAAGTCATAAAAAAGCAATAATTGTTGAGGATGCGATGATGTTTTTGTGTCAATTTTAACTCTTTTTTAAATGAAGGTAGCCCACCAACTAATAGCCTTATTAGTGGTTTGATTATAGTTCACATCACAGTTAAGAGTTTTTCATGTAAGCTCATAATTTTTTCAGGTATGCAAATGTTTTCTCTCTTCATTCATGTTAACATAATATAGAGTACCGAATCGAGCACTCTAGTTCTAAGAAAAGTCATGAATTTTCAAAATGCATGTACGAGTATAGTTTCAAAATGACAATCAAAAGACCCTGCGAATGAAAAATCTTAGATTTTCTATTTTTCGCTTTGAATACATTAAGCTATACTGCTCTACCAAATTGCATCATTCTACAGCAATCGGAAGTACTCCATATAAATTAAACATGTTCTCAGAAAGTGGGCGGATACCACGCCCCCTGAATGGAAAACTTTAATTTTTATGTTTGGTCCTTTATATGCGATTTGAGCCCTAACGTTCTACCAAATTTCATTGTTCTACTGCAATCGGAAGTGTGCCACATAATTTTCATCAGTTCTGAGGAAGTGGGCGGATACCACGCCCCTGAATGGAAAACCTCAAATTTTATATTTTTTTTCTTTGTATGCAATTTAAGCCCTACAGCTTTACCAATTTCATCGTTTTACAGCAGTCGGAAGTGCTCCATTCAACCAACACCAATTCGGAGAAAGTGGGCGGATACCACGCCCCCTGAATAGAAAACCTCAAATTTTATATTTATTCCTCTGCTTGCATGACAAGACCTAGCGTTGTGCAAAATTACAAGATTCTACGATGTCGGGAAGTGCTCCATAATTTTGATGATCTGTCAGTCAGTCCAGTCAGTTACGGTTTTTGTGATTTTTGAGGCCTTATATCTCAGGAACCACTTATGCTAGAAAATTTAAATTTGGTGAGGCGCCTGTCCCTGACTAGCTTAGCAAATATTCGAAATTTTAAGTTCCTGACTTCATTGGTAGTGAAGATAGGGAGGGGTCAAAAATCGCCTGAGTTTGTTACTGTAAAAAGGGTGTAGTGCCAGAACTTGGCTGGGCACTACCGTGTCCTTTGATTTTATTATTAAAAATATATATTAAAAATGTATATTAATAATTAAAAGAAAGTATTTCAACAATAATTATTGTAAGTAATTTCGGTAGTTCTAGCAGGTAATTCTATGACCTTAGTACATTTCATTTGATATTTCTAAGCATTTTCAATGTATTGTTTCGAAACATAGAGAAATTACTTCCCTTTGTGCGTATAATAGGGATATCTCCCACCTGAGTTGGCGTCGCAAACTGTTTTATATCTTTTCATATCTTAAAAATTTAATTTTCATTAAATGCGGGTCATAACCTTCTTAAATCAACAGGTGAATACTCTTGAGACCTAAACATAATTAGTAAGAAATCGCCGAAGCGGACCCACGGAACTTCAAATTCATCCTGCGTATACACACACATCGTGGGAACAAAAGACGAACAGTAATTAATTTTCCTTCCTAAATAGTCCACTCGTCAGCATTCAAAGACATGAGGGTCATTAATTCCCAGCCCATTTTCTGTCCAAATATATCAGCACTAGCCACTGCGCGAAATTCAGAAAAAAAATTAACAGAAAGGACTCATTGTCATCCGTTGCTAATTGGTGAATGGCGACTGGGAGTGGATCTTGCCTTTGGCGAGTTCCGCAAACAAATCTCCGCAATAGGGACATCTCTTAAAGAGATCTATTGTTAGCATGTTTGCCATGGACTTCGAATTAAGGGTATTTATGTTCGAAGTATTGCATTGTTATCCGTCTAACGATTGGACTTAACGTCATAAAGTGTCCTTTTAAAAAAGATGAGATGACACTAAATACCAACTGGTGGCTATTTAAAGTGTCATGCGGCTAAGCCATGAATTGCTTCATCATCAGTTATGATTTCACAGAACATTTTTTGCTGATTGGTTTATGCTGGTTGTTATACCTCACTATCCGAATCAGACTGACAGATGCAAGGATTTCTATCATTTTGTGCGGTCATAAAATTAATGTTCTTGGTATTCAATATATATTAGATTTTGTATTGGTATTTTTTCTAGACTTTTATAGATGATTAGGTAAATGAAAATGTGTTGTCATCGAGAGGAGGATAACAGAACACAGAAGCGATTTTCCATGCTGCATTTGTAAAATCTTTTTATTTTTCGAGTTGTTTTATGATGGAAAATGTGCAAAACTCTGAGCATGAGGGTTAAAACTCGGGCTGTAAAGTTGAAAATATTAAAAAAAACAAAAAAAACATAAAACTATACATAATACTAAGCACATTAATTGCATTTTGTGCGTTTCTGTAAAACTTACAGATTTATAGCCTTTTCATTATAATTTATGGCTATAGTTCATTGATGAACACATCATTATTGCAAAGAAAGAATAACGAATAAAAAGGTGTTTTATTTGTTTAAAAAGTGAGACACAGACCAATTGTTGTCAGAGATATTATTTAGTCGTTTTAGTCAAACGTTGAGTTAAATTACCATACAAAAGTTACAAAAGTATTACCTACATTCTTGGCTTGCAGAAATATAATATAGGAATTTTCAAATGGCGCGGGTAGCCATGTTGTGCTGAAATTATTGATCGTTAGTGCGAACGATTCTTAAACGTTTGGTGGTTAAATCTGAGGCGACCGATCAATCGGAACATACATTAGAATGTCAAGTGAATATAACACAAGTCATCGCTTAAATTAAGTTCGGTAACATCCTTGATGGAAAGATTAATTTTCTTCTTTTCTTGTTTGAAAATGACTTATTGGATTTTTTTTAAACAAAACATATTTTTTTAATACTATCAAAAAAATTAAACTAAAGAGATTGTTATTAGAATATAAAATAATCGCACTTGACGTCAGCGTTGCCGCGAAGAAAAAAGCAGAGATGGCCATTTCGAAATTTTTTGAGGGCCATTTGACAAAAGTTGGGGCCAAATATTTTACTTACAAATCCGTCCTTAAAACATTAAACTACAATATTTATTTATTTAATATGTATTTATTCTTTGATATTTATTTAATGCATTATTTATTTAATGCATTTATTAAATCTATGTAGTAGGCAGCAGAAGCAGATCTTGACTGTTTCGTCTGATTTGATTTCTTGGGAATTATCTTAAAATATCTTAAAAAAAAAAAAAATACAATTTATAATATATATAGATCACACCAGTAATATTATTAAAATATTTATATTACTTTTCCTTATTTTAATTCAATATATGAATGAACAAAGGACGAACAAACAATAAACGGCAAAAAAATAACAAATGCATATACGATTTATTTATTTATTTTTATTTCATCAAGCAGATTTATAAAATCTATTATATAATCTTACAGACTACAGAATACAATTTTTTTTATTGAAAAATAGAAAAACAAAATGAACTTAATCTAAAAGAATAACTTAATAGACCACCAGATTACGAATTAGATATAAGCAATATGTGCTTCTTAAAAGATTCTCGACTCAACATGATTACATATACTGCTGGCTTCTCTAATGCATCGAGTTAAAGGTTCATTTAGATTATAATTTACCCGATGATGAGGTTGACGGATATCATTGATCAGCATCAAGAATAGAAGAGGGCCCAAGTGACTTCCTTGTGGTACTCCTGCTGTGACCTCATATTAGTATATGGTGGTTTACTCAATCGAACGACTTAGCTTATCAGAGACAATTTTTTCCAAAATTTTTGGTACATTTTATGTAATGCTAATGGAGCGATAATTAGAAACATCTTGCTTAGATCTTGATTTATGAATAGGAATAACGTACGAGATTTTCCAATCATCCAGAAAATAACCCTTTTTAAGAGAACTATTAAACAAAAAAGTTAATGGTCCCGATAGAGCAGCTGACCAATTTTTCAAAATGATCGGAGGAATACCATCGGGTTCTGGTTGTTTATCATCATTTAGTCCAATTAAGGTTAATTCAACATGTTTGACACCCAAGTTTAATTGACCGATATTGATTGAATTTAAACATGAAATTGCAGAAAGGTTAGAGGGAATACTTTGGGGATTATAAACGGAGCGAAAAAAGTCTGCAAAAAGTTGCAAGTTGTTGAAATGTTAGTAGATGTATTTCCAAAATATTGCATGCAATTGGGATACCATTTGAACATTTTGCATCATTGCTAAATGACCAAAAAAAATTTACTGTTAAGTTTTAGACTAGATTCAGTTCGAATTAAGTATTCCTTATATAAAAATTTGTTTAAAAAATAAAATTCTTTTTGCAAACGCAAATGTTTTATCAGAAGATCTTCTTTATTGGGAAATTTACGATATAATTTGTAAGATTTATTTTTTTGTTATTTAAGTTACATAAACGCTTTGGTAGATGACGAAAGTAAATGACGTGAGAAAAAAGTCAAATCATTAAACGAGATAAATGAATGAATTCAGTTCCGTTTTAAGTAATAGTTAATTGTATGTTGTGGAAACACATTGTAGTGGCGATGAATCGCGATGGTTTATATTTAATTTTGTAAAGCTTTTTAATTATTATTAAGCACGATATGATGTAATGTTTAATCTTCTAAAATTTAGATTTGGGGGCCATTTATAATTGGCCCGGGCAAAGGGCCAAAATGTAAAACAGGGGGCCAAATGGCCCGATCGGGCACTTTGTGGCAACGCTGCTTGACGTACAGTTGTTAAAAATAACGTTCTCAAGAACGGCTTCTTTGGTTTAAATACACTGGCGTACATTTTTAAACAGCCTATTATTAAGGCCCGGTGCACACAAGCGTTCTTTTGACGTGCGGCACCGCAGCGTCACCACCTTTGCGTCTTACGGTACTCACAAATAAATTGAGTAGTGCACACACGAGTGCGATGACTCTGCGGCATCGCGCGTCATTCTTGCGGGTAAAAAGACTTGCAGGTTTCCGTGAGACCGCTGCGTCACCGCAGACGAGGTTGCGTCTTTGAGTACATTGACTGCTTTTAAACGAAGCAATATTACCTTGCGATTTTTAAGCCCGTGGGAGAGAGACGTGTGTGGTAACGGGGGTACACAAAATTGCTAGGGTTGGAAAAATTGCAGAGTTATCGTTCTTTCTTCTTTGTGGTTTTCTTTACTTGTCAGGTATGTTTCATTTCTATTTGGCGTTCGCTCAGTGAACTTCGATCTACTCACTAGAGTAAAGAGTGCGGAGAGATTATTCCTTTTCAATAGAAGAAAAGTTAACTTTCATTAAAAATCGCTGTGTTTAAAAGCATTCATGCAATCGAAGGGAAGTCAAAAGAGAATCAAAGATTAAAAATCGCTTTCGTGTAAAAGCAGTCATTGTTTGTTATTGAGCAGTGCACACATGCGTGATTTTGATGCTAGTTCAATTCGAAAGAAAGATGTCAAACATGGAAGAATTGGATATTGAATTATTTATATCAAAGAGATACAAAAGTTTCAAGAAATATGGAGTGGTGCTTCCGATTCACACACCATAACCGTGAAAAAGAAAAGAGCTACATGTATTAGTCAAGAATTTTGTGAACTCACCAAATGATTTTACACTCATTCGAAAATAGTGATGTATAGAATATTTCTTTTTTTAGCCGATAAAATCAAGTTTTTATGCATAAGGTATGCGAAAATTACTGTTATTTCTTTATAAACCTCCATTGCTGCACTCAAAACGCGAGCTGCAGATTGAGTTCTGCGAGACACCGCTGCGGGACCGCGCGTTAAAAGAACGCATGTGTGCACCGGGCCTAAGGTATAAGTATGATACTAGTTAACAATTTGCTAACTTTAAAGTACTTTGCTAACTCATTCTTAATTTTAAACATTTTCTAACTAGTATCGTACTAAAGCAATTTTTTTAATAAATAATAAAGTGTGTTCAGCACACCTAAAACAATGACAGTTCGTGCAAAAAAATATGCAAACGGACCTTTTGTGGCGTTCGATTCGATTATTTTAACTTTAATAAAAGGGTAGAGAAAGTATGATGCTATGTATATTCGATGAAAATTTGTAAAATCGTTGTTTTCACCTAGTTTCATACTAAAACAGCTTAAACATCGTACTAAATCAACTAAAATTTTGCGCCACTGTAATTATGCTACAATATAGAAAGATTACATTTTGTATATTCCTTTTAAAGTTCTAAAAAGTGTGAATACTATTGCATATTTAAATTAAGAAAAAAATAATTCATGATTTAATAAGAGCCATGTGTTATTTTTTTTTTTTTTGAAAGATGTGCAAAAGTTCGTTAGCACATCCGTTACGTTTGATATTTAACAAATCTCTTTCTTGTGGTGATTTCCTAGAAACCTGGAAATTCTCTTTTATAATTTCAATTCATAAGTCAAACTCAAAACAAGATATAAAAAACCAGGCCAATATCGAAACTTCAATTGATTTCTAAAATATTTGAAGCTGTTGTAAAACAAAAAGAGTGTGTGTACTGACGTACGCGCGCTAGAAGTGAAAATTCTTTTCCCTCAAGCAAAGCCTCTGTAAGATTCTAACCTATAAACATACAAACATTTTGTACAAGACAACATAACAACTAATTGTTGATTAAAATTATAATGAATTTACAAATTGGTTATATAATAAAAATAAAGTTGACGACATTCGCTTATCCACCAGAATTGTGTAGGTACATGTTCTGTAATTTAGCCGATTACTTTTCGAATCTTTAAAAAATGAAAAAAAAAAATATGATTACTAAGCTGGCTGCACATCATAAATTGTGAAAGGACACTGACGTCTAAGATATCAAAATTTCAATACTAGCCACTTTTTAGTGCATTTTTTTCTTTATTTAAATTTGTAAGATGGTGACATTAAAATTTAATTGAAAACGACAGACAAAAGTTCCACAGTAACAAATCTTAGTTTTTTTTTTTAATTTTTATATAAATAGTATGGAGCGTAGGGGTCAAATAGATGCCATTTACACCGTCTTGTCAAAAACTTTCGATAGAGTTCATCATAATGTCTTACTATGATTTCATTCTAACTTTCTTAAATGAATACAAAACTATCTATCAGGTCGTTATCAATATGTAAATTTTAGCACAGTTATCAATCATTCAGGTATTCTACAAGGAAGTCATATAGGACCTATGCTCTTTCAAATGATTTTCCTATGTTAATAAGAAATGCTAAATGTCTTTTGTTTACAGATGATATGAAGTTATTTTTACCAATCGAATCAACTGCGGATTGTCTAAAACTTCAATCTGACTTAGAAAAAGTTGCAGATTGGTGTCATATTAATTTTCTCAGCTTAAATATTTCCAAATGAAAAATCATGAGATTTACTAGATATTTGTATCCAATAGCTTACTATTGTGATAATTCCTCTTCAAAAAGTCGATACCAAGCTAAATTTTAATAATCACTATAATAACATCATCTGTATGTAAAAGTAATACCTTATTAAGTTTTATAAAAAGAGAAATTCTAAGGATTCTCTTTATCCATACACTTTTAAATCTTTATACATATCTTTGGTAAGATCATTGTTTGAATATGCTTGTGTTATTTAGTGCCCAATATACCAAAATAGTATATAGCTCGAATTGAGCAGGTACAAATAAAAATCTACTAGGTAAGCCTTTCGGAAGTTTAACTGGAATAATCACCCATATTCTGAAACTCGTATTTATGACTCGTATTCGACTATAGGAGCCTACTATAGTCTGTCAAAGCTCTTCAAATCCAGAAATCTCACCATAACTTCAAAACTGCTGGTGTACAGGAACATGGTCCTGCCAGTACTCACATATGGATCCGAGACTTGGGTGCTTAGCAAAAGGCACTCCGACCTCTTAGCTGCGTTCGAGAGTAAAGTCTTAAGGAGAATTGTTGACCCCATATGTGAGGAAGGACGATTCCGGAGACGGTACAATCATGAACTGTACGCAATCTACCTAGAAGCAGATATCGTGACAAAAATTAAGCTCGGTAGACTCCGGTGGGCAGGGCACCTAGCTCGCATGAGCGAAGAAAGTTCTTTGTGGTACATTCTATGATAGACGACAGCGTGGTAGACCATGCTTACGCTGGAGAGATGGCGTAGACCAGGCCGCCCGAAGCCTTGGGGTGCGCAACTGGATGGCGTCGGCTAGAGACCGGGATAGGTGGAGAGACTTGTTGAAAGAGGCCAGGACCGGAACCCGGTTGTCGAGCCGATGATGATGATTCGACTATAGTCGTATGTTGGTATTCCAGGAGTCGTACATTCGACTTTACTTGTACAAATATTGGGAAACGCAAAACATCGCATACTTATTCATATTTTATCATTACTCCGAATCTCGTATTCGATTTACTTGAAGTCGTATTTGTGTACTCTATTACTCGTGTTAAATTTTCTAAACGAGAATTGTTTTTTTTTTTTTTGATAAAAATGGACAAAAAGTTAATTCAAGTACATTGGTACCTCTTGGTACAATGGTTAGTGCGTTAAACTGTGATTATGAAGGTCTGGAGTTCAGTTCTCAGCCGCAGCAAAAAGTTTTTCAGGAGTGTACTGCCTCTTGCAAGGAATTAACAAATCCTCTAAGAGTATATCTCTTGTCTTGGAATTTGCTGCACTTTAGCCGTTCGGAATCGGCATAAAATTGTAGGACCCATGGGCGTATTTACCCTAGGGCTAAAAGGGCTACAGCCCGGGGCGGCAAGGCTGCTGGGGGCGGCCAATTTATAATTATTTTTTGAAGCGATTGAACTTTCAAAACATACAAGCAGAAGAACGCAAGCCGCTCGTAGCAATTGACCAATTAATAATATTTTTTTGAAGCAATTAAACTTTCAAAACATACAAACAAAAGACCGCAAGCCACCCCTAGCAACTGCCTAATTTTTAATATTTTTTTGAAGCGAATTGAACTTTCAAAATATTCAAGCAGAAGGGCGCAAGTCGCCCCTAGCAATTGGGCAATTTATAATTTCACTTTCATTACATACAAGTAAAAGAGGGCTAGCCGCCCCTAACAATTGTCTAATTTACAATATTTTTGAAGGATACACAAAATGTACAAAGATTTAAAAACTGCGATTTTTTGAGTTTTTCAAGCTGTGAGAGAGTTCACTGTAACATGTCACTCACTTTTTTCATCATTTACTATTCTTATTTTTTATAATGAAAATCGATACTAAAAATATTTACAGACAATTACCTATTCTTTGGAACAAATTCCAAAATTTTAGTGGAATTAGTACGATGTTAAAAATATTTTAGTATAGGTAATACTAATTTAAAAAGACGATTTTGCTAATTTTAATCAAATTTAGCATCATGCTATCTCTAACATTTTACTAAAATTAAAATCGTCAGATACCTATTTTATCTTTTTAGTATCGTGCTACGAGTAACTTCATATGCTTCTTGCATGCTTCCAGATGTCAAAAAAGGTCTGTTTATTTAGGTTTTTGCATGAACTGTCATTGTTTTAGGTGTGTTCAGAAGCAATGGGCGCATTCACTAACCTAGTCACTACGTAGTCAACTCGTTCTGATTGGCTAAAGACAACTAAAAATTTAGTTGAAATTTCCCCTCAAACGTAGTGTAAAAATTTCTGCTTCAAAGCTACTGGATATTGATTTTGACATTTCACAATCAGATGTTCGTTGAAAATACAAATTTAATTTTTGGTGGAAGATATTTTCGAAGTGAAATTATTAAACAAATTAATATTATATCTTATATTTGATGTTATTTAATTTAAAGTGTAAAGAAAGTTTATTTAAAGTTCTCAAAACACAATTTTTCTTATTTTATATGTTTACATCTGTCATTAATATGACAGTTTGAATTGATTAGCTTTGTAGTGCAATTTTGCATTCACAAAGCAAGTTGACTTTTTGACTACGTAGTGACTAGGTTAGTGAATGCGCCCAATTTAAGCAAACTGTAAATGTGCACACATCGACAAACCGGCGACACCAAAAATCAAAACATTTTGATTTTGCTCGCAGCGAGACTTACACGAGAAATCGGTGCACAAACCATCCTACACACACAACACACATTTCAATACACCGTCACCGGTGCGTGCGCTTAAGGATGGTTGCTTTTGAAACAAAGGGTGATACGTTGTCAAAGTGATTAATTGGAAACACAGGATGTAGATAATAATGTCATTTTCCATTGGAGCGTATGTTATGTTCTAGAGAGGCTGAATGATCAAAAAACGTTCCATTGGCTGTCTGAAATTGGTTCGCTACACATACATATGTATTTGCTTTAGACCAGTTTTTCTGTTCCAAAATTTATCCGAATAATATCCAAGCTATTTGTCATATTGCTCCTAAAAAAGTTTTACTTCAAAAAACCGTTTTTAAGCAGTGTGAAAAAAGGAGAATAATTCGACTCCTATGTTTCAATAGAAATTTTATATACTACCTACAAATTATTTTTTGTTGGACACCCAGTTCTTCGTTTTAAAAAGGTATTCTTTTCTTGTAGTTTTTTCACATAACTTTTTTGACTAACACCTACATATTTATCGTGTAGAGTGACATAACGGTAACCTCAAATTATAAATTCTGCTTTTGCATACATAAAGTGCAAAGATGCAAAGAGTGTTTTGGTATTGGTACGAGTATTTAATATAAATGTTAACTCTTTTTACCGTAAGTTACTGAAGCGTCTATACTTGTAATTAACTATTTCTTAAAATCGATGCCAAAGAACAAATTTAGCTATGGGTGTTAAGAAATTGTAGTTGTTAGCAAAGGAATTTCTGATAACTCCGATTTATAAATTGTGCATACTAGAAGCGTTTTCTATTTTTTTTTTATAAAATCTATAATTTGTTTTCCAACGTGTTGTCCCAAACAAATCATATTTGTGTTCTGTAATATACACAATTTAGAAGAAACATTAGCTAAAAATGTTCTGTACTTTTATTCCTTGTGAATTATATGGTGTGTTAAAAATTAATCTAGCTTATACAAAGGTTTTAACAGTGTGTAAAATTGCCATAAATGTTTTGTTTTGTTTAGAAGTGTAACAAATTTTATTTTTCAATACAGATTGTGGCTTATGCTCTTTGATTTATTTAAATAATGGATCCAGTTAGAAAAAAAACTGAGCGGCAGCGCTTACAGAAAAAAAGCCTCAGAAAAAAGGGCGGCAAAATTTATCAGCCCGGGGCGCCAAATCCTTAAATACGCCTCTGGTAGGACCCCTCCGTTCCTGGTAACACGCACACAGGAATGGTTGAGAATTGTAAGTCACTGTAGGTCCTGGTTCACTTCGAGCTGTTGCACCACCAAATTTTTAAAAGTACATTTTTTATTGGTTTATTTAATTGGACTCAACGTTGTTAACGCGTTCATATTTAGTAAAATTTGAAGCATGCATTGGTTTGTGCATTGGAAGAAAATTTAGAGGTAGCAAGGGGCCATATAGGAAGAGTGGAAAACTCAAAGCAAATATTTAACAGTTTTGGGTGGAACTTTAGATAAAACTAAATAGCCTTGGGCCACCCATCCGAAATGGTCCAGCTTGTCTTAAAATAAGAAATATTTAAGAAATCGTAATACATGCCTCTTTAGGTTTGCAATGATCAAAAGTATTCAGTTAAAACAGAAACTGCATCACAATAAGCAGCAATTTAAAGGCACAGGGGTGGTTAAATTACAACCATATGCTAGAGCAAATTTGAGGAGTGCATGCTAACATTTTAAATGTAAATTATTAATCCCCAAGAATCAAACATTGGAGTTTTTCAGGCTCCTCCTGTAGTCGACACGATAAATGCTTAAGATGAAACTGACATAGTTCAAGAATATAGCCAGTAACACCACTTGTACAAACAAAAAAGAAAAAGAAAAAATAAATAAAATAGAAGAAGAGCTACTTCAAATCAATGGAGCTGATCAGAATTTTATTATAAATAAAATAATTTAATTGAAAAAACAACAAATGACTTTTTCAATTCAAATTTATTTATTTGGCAATTACCTGCGGGCGACAATATACGTTGTTTTTTTAAGCTTCTCGTACGCAACGTATACGACTTGAAGAATAACGACTTTGATACGAAACGAGTTCGAGTTTGACTATGAGTACGAGAAAAAATACGACTTGTGGAATATGGGGGAACATTATTTTACATTTTTGTCAGGAAAGATGTTGTTTAATTGACTTAAGTACTCTTCAATCAAGTAGAAAATATTATCTTATTATTGCTCACATTTGCTAGCACTTTCAAGACCGAATTACTAGCCGTTAGCCTCCGATTTACCCAGAATTTGAAGTACCTACTATTAACATCACATTCTTTGGGAGAAATATCCATGAGGCTGATGCTGGTAACTTTAAGATATTAATAAAAACTGCTGTTAAGTTCGGAACGATTGTACATTAATTTCTAGTCGAATTTTCTATTCAATTCAATTCTATTAAAAAAAAAAGACCCTACCCCAACCAAAGTCATTTAAAATTTCATAATCATATTATACTTATCTATACTCAAAGGCAATATTCAAAGGACATATGACATTATCTACATAGGTGGGTCCTATACTCTAATTATACATTTTTAATATTTTCCAAACAAAGCATTAAACCCTACATGCAAATTAATACGTAAGTTGTGAAAAAATAAATTTAATAAGTCAATCTAGCTACTCGTAGGTATTACAAAACTGTAACCATCTGTCACAAAACCTCCAGACGCCACAAAACCACAACCCGAGTCAAGTTAATTAAATACTATAACACCTTCAGAAAGGGTAAAATAAATATATCTCCATGCACTTTTAGAATCATTTCAACACCTGGTAGTAACCGGGGTCAGTTTCATGCTACCACAGGCTATGCAACGCCAGCAATCGACTAAATAACCTGTTGTATAGGTGGAAGCCGAAAAACTGGTCAGGTGCTTCCAGCCAAACACGATGATATCTTGAATGCACTTTGGTCGCAATCGTGTTCGTTTGATATCATCGTAGGTGGTACACACGAAAAACGGAAAAACCAACTTTTCGCACATTAACCAGAAGCAGTTCAAGATAATTACTAATCCTTGGAAGAGAATTTATGGGCTTTCTTGGATGTGATTAGAATCTACAGGATTTACTTTTTTCACCCAGAATCCTATCTACCTATCCAGAAACCAGGAACACAAGTAGATGATAATTATTTTTTTTTTTTGAGTTAACTTCATAAACAATTTACCGGGAACCGTTTCAAATCGGCAAGTAAAAACGAAATCTCCTTTATAAAGACTTGGTCCAGTGTGGTCAATTTGAGATGTGCTCGAGTTAAGGATTCCATGTCATTTGACTTCTTTGATAATATTTTAGGAGTGGTGTAGCTGCTACTGTTGGTCTCTTTTATTTAAGTGCCGTTTTACGAGCTTGGGAAAGTCGTAAAATGGCATTTAAAGAGATTGAAAATAACCGCCGCGTCATGATATAGAATTTCAAAGGGAAATTTTTAAATCTAAAAGGTTTCTTAAAAACGTAATTTCGTATAAAATGTTACTTTTTATAGCTCATAGAATTAATTTTTAATTATAATTTTATTTTTTAAAATATTAATGCTGGTGGTAATGATAAATTGATAGAAGGACCAAGTTGTTGGGAGTAATTTCGTGAAAGACGATTTATGTTATTAGTTCGGAAAAGCAATACAATTTTAAAATTATACAACCCCTCAATGGTCACTTGTTCTTTTTTGTATTTGGTTTTATTTGTTTTTTTTTAATTTTGAGGGATTGCATTATTGATTTGGAGTTTTAGTGAAAAATTTGAATTTCTAACCTAAAGTTTTGCGGAATTAGTTACAACTTTACAATACCTTCATTTATCAAAGAATAACTTTAGAGTGCCTGCATAAATTAATTTCTCTAATTCTAAAAAAAATATGTTGATTTCTGTACTATACGTGTTATACAAGCGTCCCAAAATTGAATTAAAATTATTCGATAAATCAAGAAAATTTAATCAAAATTGACTGGTCGATTGTTAACAAACAATCATCTAACAGTGGGGGGAAAATGTGGTCATTTTATTAAAATATAAGTTTTTAACCATAGTTGGCTTCAAAAAATTATACCTTTGAATCTAATAGTTTGATATTCACTCTTAGGGTATTTTAATAAAATTTAGGTGGCAGAATACATTTTCTAACATTAGTGTATACTAAATTTTTATATTAAAGGGAGTGATTGAGGCCGCCGTCAATTTGATTTTTCTTTTGAAAATGATGAATGTTGTGGACTTTTTTAAGAGTTTCAAAAAACAATATCCTAAAAATGTATTGCACTAAGATGAATCCTAGAGGGGATCCAGTAAGGGTACTTTCTTCAAAATTTCTGCAAGAAAATGAATTTAGTTCAAAATTTAAGTAGAGACTAATCGCCGATTTGGTAAGCTAAAAAGGTACCCATATACATATAATTTCAAATACTACGAGTATCATTTGATCTTTAGAATTAAAGTATTTAAATGAATGTCAGGCTTCATTTTTTTAATGTGCAAAATAATAAAATAAAATCAACCTAAACTAACATTGAATGAAAGATCAATTCGATTCTTTGACATTATTAATTAATTATTCAAATATTGATGAAAAATTGAAGAGTTAAAAAACTTAAATAAAATAATTTAAAAAAAATATTTTTCGACGTTAAATTTTTAGTTTAAGGCAATGATAAGCGAAAAATTGCGCACTTTTTCCGTCATTAAAATTTATTTCGTTTATTATTTACAGAATTAACAAGTCGAACGGAAACCTATCCAACACCCCAAAATAATGTTGAGGCTTGGCACAGGAGCATAAAATAAAAAGAAATTGGCGCAAAATTTTAAACAACCTTTTATTAAGGGCTTAGCAATTTACTAGTTAGCAACTTGTTAAACTTTTAGTAATTTACTAACTCTTCGGAAATTTTAAACCTTTTCTTTCCTTTTACTAACTAGTAAATTACTAATTGCCTTTTATTAAAAATGGTGCATTTGAACACGTCCAAACAATGACAGTTCGTGAAAAAATACAAATCAAACAAAACTAAATCTGATGATTTGTCAAAGTGACAACCTACAATTTATTTTGTACTTCGCATATTTGTCATCAATTTATTCAGTAATTTTAATTTTCCTAGTGTTGAAGGTATGTATTTATTTTAAAATATTATTTCAATTCAAAATAATAATTACCTTTTTATTTTTGCTGTTTTTTACTCACAGAAGAATGGAGCAGAAGAAAAATATAACAATAAGTGAGGATTCTTGTTTCTTTAAATATGTATGTTATTGTTCTATTTTCTATGTTCAACTGGTTCCAACTACCAAGTCTTCCAGGACTGTATATGTAATTATTTATTTCCAAAGTGAGTGCTGTGTAGCCCAGTGAGTTTTTAAAAAGAAGTTTTGGTCGAAATGAAGAACCCACCGCGCCTGCTGTACGCAAGTTTGTACACAAACTACGTGAGACTTTTATACTAGTGAACAACACTCACGGACCCCGTCGTGGTACGGTGCGCACAGACGAGGATGTGTATGCTGTAACCAAGAGTGTGAGACTCAATTTGTGAACATAAACTCGCCATCGATCTCAACAGCTCAACATTTCACGCACTAGCCTGAGGAGAATTCTGCACAAAGATCTCGGATTATTCGTATACAAGGTGCAATTGACTCAGCAATCGAAGGCGCGCGACCATCCACTTGAACGAAGTTGTGTTCCATAATTAGTGCGAATATTTGCTCTTACTAAAAAAGCCATTCCTGTTGAAGCTCAACCAAACATCCAATAGACTAAGAGTCCACAGCAATTTCTTCGTCCTCAGAAAACATTTTATATTATTTTATTTACTTTTTAAAACACTTAGCTCAACAATCACACACAAAAAAAAAAAACAATTTAACTCTTTCACAATAAATTGCCAAGAAACTTTTTACTAGGCAAATGACAGAAGTCATATGGATTTATCAAATTACTAAAAGTTAAAAAGGCCAGTGCGTGATTTTAACTTTAGTAAAATGTTAAGAGATAGTAATATGTTAAAATCGTTTAAAATTAGCAAAATCCTTAGCAATTTACTTAAATGACTTTAACGTATTACTAAATCGTTTAAAATTTTGCGCCATTGTTGCCAGGAGATTGCAAGAGCCCATTAAAAACTTATGGAAATACTATGTCAAATGGGTACTGAAGATAAACAGCGAAAAGACCGAATTCATTTGCTTCCGAATACCAGTGATTGTCATTCGAAGTCGAGCGTTTGCAAAACGCTGTGATGGAATCAAACTGAAGCTTCCAGGCAACACTGAAGTAAAAGTCAAATGATCAACAAAGTACTTGGGAATCAATTTTGCCAACAAACTGAAATTCAAAAAGCATGCAAACTTGATGTTGAAGAGAGCCAACTGTTCTCTGCACTTGGTCCATCTGCTACTCAGGAGGCCTAATGAACTAAGTAAGAAGACCAAGCTGCTTGTGTAAAAACTATTTCACCTACAGCAATGAAGAAGATGAAGCATTTCGAAAGAAAGATGCTCCAAATTTGTACTGGAATATACCGTAACCCACTGATGAAGAAATATATACCAACTAAAAAGCTGTACGAACAGGCAAAATTAATACCACTGAACAAGTATTTGATGCAGCTCTCCATAATGCAAGATCTTATTTATCTCAAAAACAACTCAAACGATTTTGATTAAAAAAATAAGTAAAATAATGGGCATGGACTACATTTTGTTGAAAAAATATTTTAAAAATGTTAGCAACGGTACCTGTTTCTTTGATTTTCGACTTTCTCATAAACGGATCTATCGATTTTGACTAAAATGTTTGTACTTCTCTTAATTTAAAATAATATTGTATATAAAAATATTCGAAAAATGTTTTTTTTTTGGTTTTTGAAAACAAATTCAAAATTTTGTTTGAAAAATCAATATCTTGAAAGCGTGTGAACGATTATTTTCTGAAATTATTTCCTAAAATTTGTGGCCCAAAATTTCAGTTGAATTAGTACGATGATAAAGCTGTTTTAGTATGAAACTGGGTTAAAACAACTATTTTGCTAATTATAATCGAATATAGCATCATACTTTCTCTACGCTTTTGTTAAAGTTAAAATCATCGCATGCCTATTTAATTTTTTTAGTATCGTGCTATTTACAAATACCAAAAAAGATCTGTTTACTTAGTTTATTGCACGAACTGTCATTGGTTTTGGGTGTGTTCAGAAGCGATTTATTAAGAAAATTGCTATAGTACAATACTAGTTAGACAATGGTTAAAATTAAAAATGAGTTAGTAAGCTACTTTAAAGTTAGCAAATTGTTAAGGTGCATTTTGCTAAAATGTGAGTCAACTCTAAAAATATTACATGTTAAAGCGATTCTTTGTTATTTTTAAATAAAAAATAAAGTTAAGTTTTACATAAAATATACCTAAACCTTAAAGCACACTGACAATGTAAATAATTAACATGTAACAATTGCAATCTTTTACAACAAATATTTTATAAAAAGTACCTACACTTTTCAGCGAAAAATAATTGTTTCGCTTGTGTTAATTTAAAAATGATTGTTGTGTTTGAGTTTTTTATCTGTCAAATTTAGGGTTGTTCAAAGTAAATTTCCTAACGTTACTTTGAGAAACTCATGTTAGTTAGAAACGTTTTAAATTAGGAAAAAGTTGAAAAAAAAACTTCGTTAAATAGAAACGGTTTTATTTACAGCTGTGGACAACTAATTAGAAACACAAATTATACAACTCTGAGAACTGTTTCTTCGTTCAATTATTTATTAAATTATTTATTTTGGACAACTAATTAGAAACACAAATTATACAACTCTGGAACTGTTTCTTCGTTCAATTATTTATTAAATTATTTTTTTTTGTAAATAATATTTTAGGTTTTTCTTAATAACAACAAAATTTACAACAAAAAATTTTAAAAACATAATATTTTTCTTCATATAACAATTTTATCACATTAAGGACCCTTTTGTGGTGGACATCTAATCTGAAACAAAATGAAAAATATTATCTTATCTTAATATTTCTTTATTTTAAGATATCATTACCAAAAAATTCTTTTAATATTTGGTTGCAAAGCCTCTTTGCTTTAGAACCTCTCGGCATCTTCGCTCCATGGATTCGATAAGTCGCCTGCAGCGCTCCACGGGTATAGCCTTCCAAGCGGCTTCAATGTTCGAATAATTTTCGAATAATTTCGAATAATTTTCAGTTTTGTCAAATGCCTGAAAATGCTTAATTGCACTGAAAACTTTCTTTACAGAGCAGTTTAGATGAGATGCAATCGCTCTATAGGAATATTTTAGCTTCCACAGCTCAACAATAGCTTTTCTGCAAGCGGGATCGCAGTTTTTAGACTTACCCATTATGAAAGCCTTTCAAATTAAAAAAAAATACTTAAAATATAATTGCAGCAACAACTTGGTTGTCTACTTACCGGTGCGAAGTTACAAAGTTATTTTCACTCTTACTTAATCAAATTTAAATAGATCGTTTCTAATTAGTTGACCAGCAACGACGAGTGCTTTTTTTGGTTTAACCTAATTTTGTTGCGTAATATGCAGTCAGAAGAGTGCAAATGATGTTATCTCTACAAATTAGCAGATAACATTTCTGATACACCGCTAAAGATACAGTTATTTTGATAGAACACAGTATTGTGAAGAAGTAAAGGAACGGAAGAACACTGTTTCTAATTAGTTGTCCACAGCTGTATATAAATTTCTAGTAAGGATTTCTCCGGGAAGAACGCAAATATACTGTTAAATATTTGTTTAAATTATTTTTAAAACAAATATCAAACTTTGACAATGTTTTCATAAGCGTGAAATATATCGAAATAATGTTTTTGTTTTCTCTGAGTGTTTTTAATATTATATTATATTTTTTTAAATTCAAAGTCAATGCAAAAACTGTGGTGCCAATACAATTTTTTTCCGGCTGGCAACAACTTTCCCCCACCATTATGATCTTCTTCCACAGAATGTCATCCTTCGACAAAGAAATTGTCTGATTGATTGAGGTCAACATTTCTTAAGAAAATCAATTAGAGTGGGTTTCTTCTTCATTTTTAATATTCCAATAGTTTCCCTCTGATGCATGTCATCCATAATAATAATCAATGATATTTAATATCCTTTCACGATCATACAAAAGAAAGTGAAAAACTCTCACTTGAACCGATCTTATGAAAATTGCAACCCTATGCTCCTAATGTATTACCCTATTGATGTTTGAGATGAGACGACTATTGCACACCGTCTGACATAAACAATCTCATTGTAGCAATCTTTCTGTGCGTACATTATTGACATATTGTTGACAGTCGATTGTATTGTTTGAGGAGGTAATAAAAACGTTACTTTATTGATTATCCGAAAGGGATGCTGTAGTATCTTTTTCTCAAGGAGTTATAAGTAATATCTGTAAGCCTGATGATAATTACTAAAAAAAGGAGTGCAATTTACAGTTTTATCGAGATCGTAAAGTTTAATACTTTATGGCTTTGAGAATCGTAAATATTTTGACGTATTTTTGTAAAAGGAGAACGTTGGTTACGGTGACACTTTCTCGCCAGAAATTTCTTTTCTCAGAATACTCGTATGATGGTTTTTTCGAAGGAATAATTTTGAGCAGTGAAAAAGATATTAAATTCGCTCCCCTCCTGTGGTGCTTCCACATACCTCCCTGGAACCTTCTCCCTTTTTTAATATTCTATTCCGCATTGTGTCTGATTTGATTGATTAAATTTCTTTTAACAAAATTATGAAAATATCAATTTTCGGATTGAAGCGAGATTGAAGATTGCCTATCACTTTCGATTTGGAATATCGTGTGAAGATTTGCTTTTTGAATGACTTGTGGTTTGATAATGGGCTGGTGGTTTTCGTATTAATTTGTTGCAAGAAGAGGGGAACTATAATAGTGATAAATTGTGGTAAAATGACATGATAATCTATAATCGAATGGCAAATGCATTTTGTGGTGAAAGAGATAATAATGCGTTAAGATTATGTAACACTTCGAATGCTATAGAAGGAATAAATAAATTTCATTTAAAGAGCTGCTGAAACATTGAAAATGCTATAAGTGCATAAACTATAATATGTAACATAATAATATAGAACTCTTTTTTTAACCAAAACTAAGCTTGATATAAAAGGTAAGAATTAAAAATACAATGGCGTATAAATTTGCTCCTCTTGTTTGATATTTTAAATGCAAAGCATATGAACCATAGAGATTATCGAAAGCATCCACTACAACAACAATACGAGATTTTTGCTTCTAGTTTCATGATTCAAACATTGGTTATCACTATGGCTGGTGAAGAGCCATTTCCTTTTCAAAATGGTTTCAGTAGTTTAAAGATAAAAGACAAGAAATTCATGAATCAGCAATAAAACGGAGCTGCATCTACTAGCAGCTGATTAGACCGGTTATTACGCACGCCCGTCCTTCTTGGTTCACCACATCTCCATCATCAGATTTTTGAAAGAAATATCTCGAGAATGTACACAGGACTATATCCCGACCCACTCACAAGGAATTATTGGCCAACAAAAATTAACGATGTCGTATTTCCTATTGAACAGCATGTTGAAACCACATGTCTTCGGTGTCCATATCATCCAATTCCGGCAAATAAAATGGGTTATCATCGACTGAGAGCCCTGCCAACGTTGTTCTTAAAGAAGAACAGATCATGCCGCCAGCCCAAGGGGGTTGTATAATGATCCCCTTATAATTCTTTCTTGTGTTTTTTTGGTAAATTTTTGTTCTTACATCCATACCAACACGTAATTAGCCCTTCTTTGAAATGACCGCCTCGCTGGTAGGTCTTCATAGGGTCGGTCAAGTTTTAATGACTCAAGCCGTTATTCTGGCAATAGGGTCTTGAATGTTGGCATCGACCTCATCCAAGAAAATCATCCAAAGAAAATTATTGATTAATGTCAAATCGAGGCGATCAATTGATAAACACTCGACGTAAAATGACCCAGTCGTCAAATTTCTCCCTACAACTTTGAGCCTTGCATCGTGCGTCATTTGTATGGCATTTATCGCCATTTCTTTGGAGCTATAGCACAGATGTATAGATATTATTGCGTTATAGCCGCAGAAAGTCCTATATTCGAGAACATTGACAGTAACAGTATTTACTTCCTCATTTCGAAAGAAATAAGGTCCGATAATGCCGACATGCTAATCAAACAGTAAATTTTCGTGGATGCATCAATACTTTTTTACAATTGTATATTGTTTTTGCTTCAATATCAGCAATTTTGCATGTTGAAATAGTCGCTGAGTCAAAAATGAGTCTAATCCGAGATGATTTTTATGCCCAGATCTGGATAACCGGCCAACATTTTCGTCGCCAAATTATCAAATTCACGTTTTTTTTTTATAATTCACACGCCTATGTTAGGAAATCCTTATAATGTTAAACACAGCACCGGCCGGCGCGGCGATGCGAAATTGGGAAGGGAGAGAAAGGAGGTATCGATGAACATTGGTTTTGAATGTTTGCAAATTCAAATGGCAAGGAAAAACCATGCCGGGTAAGTTATTCCATAATCGTGTTGTGCGACTAAAAAACATTTACACCTATATTTGACGATACGACCAAAGTAAGGCTCGAGGGTGAACTGATGAGCATACCTAGCGAGGCGCGTATCACGGGTGAATTGATAAAGAGGAGGAATGCAACTGGCTACTTCGAGTGAGCATCGCTTGTGAAAGAAGCGATAAAACAAGGAAATACATGAAACATTCAAACGGTATGATAGCTCAGTTTCCTCTCAGTTTCAACGCTCTGTTCTGAGTTCTGTCCAATTATTGGAGAAAAGTTTATGCTGCACCTAACCAACGATGTGAGTTATACTCGATTTTTGGACGTATAAATGCCTTATAAATGGTAGCCAGATCAGAATAGGTGACAAATGTCTTACATCGATATAGAAATCCTAATCATTTGGCAGCATTTTTGGCGATCTCGAGAATGTGATCATTCCAACGAAGATCGTCGGGTATTGAGAGCTTTCGGGTTTCTTCTATGCAAGTGTCATTCAAGGACAATGGCATAAGGGGGGCATTAAACTCCACACAGCTTTTTATACCCCATTTAACAATGCTGCTAGTGGATGAATGGGACACGAGAAATTGGCTGATATTACATAATGGTCCGAAGTGCCGAATGGAGAGTTACTGATTAGGGTTGAAAGTAAGAAACAAATTGAGAGTGTGAGCGTTTTGCCCAGCAATATCTGGTATTCGTGTGGGCTCATCTACTAGCTGAGTAAGGTGTTGCATCTCAGCAAAGATCTCAACATATCTGCCTTCGGGTGTTGTCTATCCTAAATAGCGGAGCCACCTTGAATACATTTAAGCCGTCTGCAATAACGACTTCAGTTTGAGGGTACAAGGAAACAATTCGAGAAATTGAACCAGACAGCGCATCAAACTCATTAAGAGTTGAATTCCTGTCAAGATTCGGACTCCTGATGTAAAGCAAACAATAATGGATGATGTGCTTGCGGACAGTAAACTTGAGCCACATGAAGTTGAAGTTAGTATTAGAACAACGACCGTATTGAGGAAGACTCTGGCAAGCAACATCATATCTCACATAAACTAAAAGGACGTGATGTCGAAAGAGTAATGGCATTAGGTTAAAGCCCGGCAGGCGAAATTCTAAAGATCAGTATTTGCACCTACCTTTGTTTCACCTAATGCCAAAACAGCTGATCTGTACTTAACAGAGTGGGCGTAAACGTCAAAGAAATTCCTTCTTAGCCCACAAATATTTGTAAACACAACACAAAAATCACTTACCATTTCAAAAACCACAAACACACAAAGCACAACTCTGACGATCTAAGTTCAACTGTGAAGTGAAGGACCAATGGATTAAGGGCAATTTTCTTCACTCAAAGTTGAACCTAACTTGAGGATTTTTATTTTCAACTTGTGATTTTGTTTTTCTTCACTCAAAGTTGACAGTTTCAACTCCTGACTTCCAACTCTAGAGTTTTTCAACTTTCGATTTTCTCAACTCCCGAAAAAAGTAGAAGTAGGCCGATCAAACTTGAGATTTTCCACTAGAATTTAGATTTTGTTTAATCAAACGTTGTTTTCGCTTTCAATATCCAGAATAAATTAATTTGAAACTATAATACTTCGAGGAAACTGTTTTTTGGGAAAGACGGCTGCTTCGGAAAGCGAAAATGAAGAAGAAAAATGTTCGACTCCTAAAATAAGACAATGTAAGACTCCACGTGTTGAAGTCGAGAAATGGGACGACCGTGACTTTGTTCATAGTTTTCGTCTTTCAAAGCCCACCACAAGAATAGTGTTTCAGCTAATAGAGGATTTGTTGCTTTGCAATGAGAGAGGGTATTGGCAGCTCTCTTACGCTCTAGGATCTAGGTTATACCTTTTACGGTCTAGAATTTCTAATTCGATTTTATGCTTCGTTGCCAAATGTTATTGTCTTTCTTCTGACAATTTTGGAATCTTATTGGGTTTCATTTTTTTTTCCGTCATTACTTATTTTTCTAAATTAATTATAAATTAATTTTAATTTATAAACGCAATAAATTCAAATCTACAACTAGAAAACAATAATATATGACATATCTGTCACAAATATCCCAGGGATATTCTGAAAAACTCAAGTTGACCAACTTTCAAATTTCAACTTCCGAGTTGAGAACTAAAGTAGTGAAGAAAAGCAATTTTTTAACTTGCCGCTCAACTCTCGATTTTGTATCAACTCTAGAGTTGGCCAACCTTAGAGTTTCCGGCAAGTTTTTTTTTTTTTTTTTTTTTTTTTTTTTATAATCTACCCGCGCTCAAGGGATTATGATTACCCTTTAAATGTTTCAACACAGCGCGGGCGTGAAGTTACGGAAGAGAAAGAAGGATAGGAAAGATGTGTGGCACGATGTTCTGAGACTGAAGGTTGTTGTCTCAGATATTTTATCTCCAGGGATGGCGGCTGAACTAAAGCGAAGAATGCCGTGTCTTATTTCTATGTCGCTTATAATTCACATTATTTTATTCGTGTTCATCCTTGTTGGGCATACTAGTTTAACTCAATTACATGTAGTTAGTGTTATGCCTGAACAACATGTAATGAGTAAACCAGCAACCCCATTGATGACAATTTTTAGAAGGTTTTTAATGAAATTAAAACGACATAGACGACGGCAGGGATCGAACCTGTGATCATGAGGTTCACAGGCGAGCACACATCCATCGCGCCACGGCCACCCCCAAGTTGAACAATAGTGAAGAAAACCGACCTAAAATCAGAATATAAACCGTTTTAGGTGTTATGCCCATAGAACACTTAAACTAAACATCAGATATCACTTAACTATCCACTATGCTAACCTCTTATAACTCTTTGACATACAAACGTCACAACAGGTATGTTTATTTACTTAGTTTTTGCATGAACTGTCATTATTTAAGGTGTGTTCAGAAGGAATTTATTAAAAAAAACATAGCTTAAGCAGGATACTAGTTAGCAAATGGTTACAATTAAAAAAGAGTTAGTAATCTACTTTAAAGTTAGAAAATTGTTACGTAGTAGCATACTACGAGTAATATCTTTACAATAAGCTGTTTAAAATTTTGCGCAAGGTTCTACAAAATTTTGCGACAAAGTCCTTAATAAATTAAATTCATTAAAGATATATACTTACCAACAATATGATCATAAAAGTTTCTGTCTTATTTCAAGTTTTTATTAAATCAATTAAGTAGACGCAAAGTCAACCGCAAATTCAGCCGGCATTTTGTTAAGTTGACAGGATATAAAAAGAAATTTAACGTGTAGCGAAATTTTAAAATGGCGGTCAGCCATCAGACGAATAGGGGGAATAACATGTAGCATACGAAAACATGCACGTGCCGTAACTATTCGGGACTGGTGGAAGTCTGATCATATAGCCTCTCCGTGGCGGCCGCTAGAAACAAGCCTTTAAAAGGGTTTGGCTAATATGATCAGGCTGGTTCCTCAGGTTGGCGACAGGTTAATTCCCTGTCCCGTAAAACATAATGAATTACGAGACCGACAACAAGCCTCGGAAACGGACTGATCACACGACGACAACCCACACAACGACAACTGAAAAACGATTTACGAATTTTCTTATGGAACGTACGATCGCTCTATAGAGCTCGAGCTGCTCAGCAGCTAGCCGATGCCCTGTCAAAATATAAAGCTGACATAACAGCTCTTCAAGAAATCAGATGGACAGGGAATGGTGTTCTACAGAAGAAAGAATATGACATATACTATAGCTGTCATACAAAACACCATGTGCTCGGGGTAGGCTTCCTAGTCAGCGAAAAAATGAAGTCTACCATCATCGGCTTTAACCCTATAAGCGAAAGGTTATGCACCCTTCGCGTGCGAGGCAAATTTACGAATATCAGCCTCATTAACGTTCACGGACCTACGGAGGAGTCCTCAGACGAAGAAAAAGAGACTTACTACGAACAAGTCGAGAGGGCCCTCAATGCCTGTCCAAGGTATGATGTTAAAATCATCCTTGGGGATTTGAACGCAAAAATAGGTCGGGAGCCGGTATTCAGGCATTACGCAGGCACCCATAGTTTGCATGAGAACACTAATGACAATGGACTTCGAGTCTTAGAATTGGCAGCATCGAAAAACATGGTCGTTGCGAGTACCAGGTTCCCGGGTAAAGATATCTACAAAGCCACCTGGGTATCACCTGATGGAGTCACTCGTAACCAAATAGACCACGTGTTGATAGACCGTCGCCACTACTCGAACTTGATGATGGTACGAACGTACCGAGGTGCCAATATCGACTCGGATCACTATCTTGTTGGTATGGTTTTCCGAGGGCGGATTGCCTTGCGAAGACGCTGCATCCGCCGATCAGGTTCGAATCAACACGGCTGCCCTGCGCAATGAAAACACCAGTAACACCTTTGGTAATGCGTTAGGACTCGCCCTAGAAACACCTGATTTAGGGAAAGTAAGTTCTGAAGCCAGTATGCTGGGCGTAAATGAGAAGTGGACACGTCTTAAAAATACTGTCATTAGTACTGCCAACTCCATCCTAGGCAGCAGTCGTAAAAATCGGAACGACTGGTTTGATGATGAATGCAAGCCAGCGACTGAATATAAGAATGTTGCGTACCGAGCAATGCAACAATCTCATAGAACGCGGGCACGCGAAGAGGAATATAAAGAGCTCAGAAGAACAGAAAAACGGCTTCACAGACAAAAGAAATCAGCCTGGGAGAAGAACCTAATCTGTGAAATAGAAAACAGCCGAGAGCGAGGTCCGCACCAGGCGCGGAAGTTCTACCAATCCGTCCGAAACATGACGCAGTACACACCACGCTGCACATACTGCAAGGACGGAGAGGGAAATCTGATCACCGATCCTGAAAGCATACTGGAGCGATGGGAAGTGTACTTCAATGAATTGCTAAATGGTCAGCTCACTGCAGAAGTGGAGGCTCCACTACTTCAAGAAGAATACCCTATGTTGCCGCCACCAAGCATAGAAGAGGTTGAGAAGGCTATAGGCCGGCTTAAACAGAACAAATCCCCGGGAGCCGATGGCATACCAGCCGAATTATTTCATCACGGCGGGCCAGCCTTACGTCAAGCAATTCATGATATTATAGTGCACGTATGGGAGCAAGAAGAAATGCCAGAAGACTGGCGAAAAGGCATAATATGCCCCATACATAAGAAGTGAGATGTCACAACGTGCAGCAATTATAGAGGTATCACGTTGTTGAGTACCGCCTATAAGATACTCTCCTCTATCCTACAAGACCGGATAACCCCATACGCTAAAACCGTCATCGGACAATATCAGTGTGGTTTCATTCCAGGCAAATCAACAACTGATCAGATCTTTACCCTTAGGCAGGCGATGGAAAAATGTCTAGAATTTAACATCCCAACATACCATCTGTTTATAGACTTTAAGGCCGCCTATGATAGCATAGCGCCATGAGAGAATTCGGCATCCCAAATAAATTGACACGACTATGTAGGTTGACCATGACCAACGTAACAAGCCAAGTAAAAATAGCCGGATTGCTATCCAGACCAATCAACATCTTTAATGGACTCCGACAAGGGGACGGGTTGGTCTGCTTCCTCTTCAACCTGGCCTTGGAGAAAGCAATCCGTGACTCTGGCACGGCAACAAGAGGGACCATCGTCAACAGGTCCAGCCAGTTATTGGCTTACGCAGACGACATCGACATCATCGGAAGAACCGAACAAGCTGTACACGATTCCTTCATCCAGATCGAGCAGGCGGCACAAAATCTGGGGCTGCACATTAGTGAAGGTAAAACAAAGTACATGGTGGCGTCGAATGCGAGAGGAACAGTTGGTCAAACAATCAAGGTTGCGGAGCACGAATTTGAAGTGGTGCAATCCTTTAAATACCTTGGGTCAATAGTAGCAGCCGATAACAATATAAAAGAAGAAATACGCGGGCGGCTTCTCAAATCCAACAGAGCCTCTACTATAGTCTGTCAAAGCTCTTCAAATCCAGAAATCTCACCATAACTTCAAAACTGCTGCTGTACAGGACCATGGTCTTGCCAGTACTCACATATGGATCCGAGGCTTGGGTGCTTAGCAAAAGACACTCCGACCTCTTAGCTGCGTTCGAGAGAAAAGTCTTAAGGAGAATTGTTGGCCCCGTATGTGAGGAAGGACGATTCCGGAGACGGTACAATCATGAACTGTACGCAATCTACCTTGAAGCAGATATCGTGACAAAAATTAAGCTCGGTAGACTCCGGTGGGCAGGGCACCTAGCTCGCATGAGCGAAGAGGAACCTGCTCGGAAAGTTCTTTGTGGTACATTCTATGGTAGACAACAGCGTGGTAGACCATGCTTGCGTTGGAGAAATGGCGTAGACCAGGACGCCCGAAGCCTTGGGGTGCGCAACTGGATGGCGTCGGCTACCACCAGTATGTACAAAATTTTTAAAGTGTACTTTTTTGGCGAAAACTTGTTTTACATTTTTGATTCCTTCTTCTGTCAAATTAAGGTCAAAGTTAGTTGAAATATTTGATTAATCTGTTTAAAATTATGAAAAAGTTACATAAGGCTTTGTAAACGACTGCATTTTTTTCTTTAAAAGAGCGACATTTAAAATTTTGCGCCAGTATTTAAGAATCACAAGTTGAGTACTGGCTATCCATCTCCTGAAAAGTAATATTCTTTTATTGACTCTTTGGACTGACTATAGTAAAGTTAATGAAATTATTATATTCTAGATATACAAATAAGGCTTCTCATACTATGAAGTTGGTCCTGTTTAAAAAACATTATGTGTAAGAGAATGACGAGACAAAATATTAGTTTTTGAGCATGGCTTTGTTGTGGGCAAATCGACAGCAATGTGATTATATCTAATATGGAGAATGGTCATCAAACTGATATATTGTGCTTACTGATTTTTCAAAAGCTTTCGATAGTGTTAATCATAAAATTCGGCTTCATAAGCTCTCTTCTTTTGGTATTAACTCTTCGCTTTTATTGTGGCTTAAATCATATTTGACTGAAAAAGGGTAAGTGGTGAAAATAAGAAACCATAAATCTGATGATATAAATGTCCCATCAGGTGTTCCACAAGGGAGTCATTTGGGACCACTGGTTTTTTTACTCTTTGTCAACGACATTCCGACTTTGTTCCTGAATGCGCTCTGATTTCTTTTTGCGGATGATCTAAAAATTTGCCGCAGGACTTCCTGCAAATCAGATTGTAATCTTCTGTTAGAAGACTTGGATAGAATGGCAACTTGGTGCAGCAGTGACTTTCTTAATCTGAATATCCAAAATATCAAATAAGCCAGAGTAAAGCAAAACAAAGATGTTGGTATTATTCTTGACATTAATATGTCAATTCATCCACATTACGACTATATGATAAATAAAGGAAATCAGATGTTGGGGTTTCTGAAAAGAAATACGAATCATATACACTAATATCAATATTTAATTCATTGGTACGTTCCGTTCTGGAGCATTGCTGGACAGTTTGCAATTCATACTATGGCAATTCAATAAAAAGAACAGAGAATGTGCAAAAAATTACAAGCTATTCTTTTTTTTAAATTAAAATGGAAAATTCCTAAACCATCTTACGAAACCCGATGTATACTATTTGGAATTAAATCACTGGAAACTCGGCGGAAATATTTTTCAGTAATGTTTGTCAGAGATATTTTAACCGGCCATTTACAATATCCCACACAATGCTACCATATAACGACGTCAAAGTTCCGTTTAAATGGGGATTTCAACAGGATAATTATCCAAACGAGCAATGGCTTCAGGACAACACGATTTAAGTTATGGCATGGCTTCCAAATGGAAAAGTACTACTCGGTTTATTTCAATTCTATTTTGTTTCTGAATTATTGCTAAATTAATCATCCATACAGTTAGGTACATAAAAAACATTTCAATAAAACGTCAAATTAATTTTTCATTCAACTGCCTCTTTTAATGTGCAAGAAATAATTAAAATATTTACATATATAATTTTTTAACAATTTCTTTAAAGATCTACATAATCAGAACATCACTAACCGTCATAATGTATCAACATTCATTTTTGTTTGTGTAAGAAAATAGTAAAAGAAAATTTTAACGAAGTAAATTCGTAGTTTGAATAATTCCTCTTTTCCACTAAACAACGCGACCCACATCTAATTTTTAGCACTCCAAAGTGAATCGAAGCATAACTCCAATTAGAGCTGACTTTTTCTCACAATTAAATTGAAAGCAAAAAAGTAAAATGTTTACCCATCACTCACTATTTACCATCATCAGAACCTAGCCAATCGCCCCTATTTTAGCTCGAAATTGTGCAACAGTCAGTTACTATGTGCACTCACCTGTGGCATGAAAAACAAATCAAATCGCCACTAGAACAGACAAAATTGTCCACCATCACTGCAATTCACACGTTGTGCACGGACCTTAAAAACGAGACGACGAATTAAAGAACTTCATAACCGTTGTCTTAGCGACAACTCAACGGTGGAAGATTCCTTCTACCGACGAGTTTTCCCTCAAAATTAAAAACAAAAATAAACCTTGATAAAATCTTTTCCCAAGTAATTTGTTGATGTCCTTGCTTTAAATGGGGTCCTCAATCATTATACTACATCTTTTTTTATGAATTTTTTAAGTTAAAAAGTTCGTTACAAAAATCCGCGTTTCCCAACGGTCGGTCGTCGACGGAATAAAATCCCACATCATCATTAAATGTCAGAACTAGGCTACAGAAATAGGCATTTAAGACGGCACGATGGCGCGACGGATCATATTCTCAAAGTAATCCTTAACGAATTTTGAGATGAAGATCCTGTCAGAATACCTGACATAATTAAATCACTTTCATTATTATTATGCAACGCGATTGAGCCTTCTGTGTAATATGACCGATGAGACATAAACTATCCACCGGTAAATGATTGATGGAATTATGCCACTAGGCCATTCCTTTTTTATACTTTTTGAAAGCCTTGTCCCTTCTAGGAGCTAAGAACGCAAAATTTACATTGCAATGGCGCTCTGGTGTAATCTGAATTTGTGACATTATTTCTGGCAACCGTGACTGATTTTGATTGATATCCGATTCGGTGTTATATTATGTAAGACAAGCAAAACGGGAAATGCACTGACGTATATATTCTGAATATGCCAGGATATAGAGATTGATCATTGCTTTTTATAAATAGATGCACCAACGTAAGATGAGTAATCCTTTTGTGAGGATTCACTTAATAATATTCAATTATGGGCTCTCTGAGGGCAGCACTAATGTTTAAACTTGTTTTCAGTTTTTTAAAGATGTTGTCAAAAATTCTCTATTGGAATGATATAGGGCTGGGAAAATTCGCTCGCATTTTTTCTACTTCTTTTTTTTTTTAATGATAGAACGTTGTCAGATGTTGTTTTTTAACAATTAAATGCAATTATTTTGGAATTTTGTTTTAATGAAAGAAAATCTGATGGATTGTGTGACATAAATAGTATTGTCCTTTTTACGAACCTAACTTTATGCAAATTTTTCAATATATGAAATGTGTATCTGACATGAGTTATGTACATACATACATATTCACACGTTCGTCAAATCTTTTAGAAATTTGTGACTTTTGTGAAAATCGAACAAATACTCGTAAATAACATTAAACATTACCTATACAATCATTTTTGTTTAGAATACATGTGATTTCAAGAAGGTATTTTATTCATGCTTGCGGCGTAAAATACTCGGACAATTTGAAAGTTTTTGTGACCTTTAGTCCAAATGCGTTTCGCCCAGGACTAAAGGTCGCAAAAACTTTCAATTTGATTTTTATTCAATAGAGTCCACAAAAACAAAAACTATAAACACAATTTTTGTTGTTTTTATATTTTTTGTTTTCATCTTCTTACTCGGACAATCTTAAATACATGCCACAGACACAAGTTTTACCAACCCTACAAAGACTGTCTTAGAACCTACAAGCAAGCTATCACAACAGCCAAGCAAGAAAGTTTGAAAGAATACTGCCAATCAATTGAAAACAGAAAAGATTCGGCAAGTCTGATGGATCCTGGGCGGTTTCTCTAGCTGAGTCTCTTGAATTACTGTTGACGGCGCATTTTCTGGGATGAGAAAACACAAAACAGCAATCCCCAACCGCTTAGATTTTGTGACATGTCTGCGGATCGCATAGAGAATATCAATTAATAATGTTATAACAAATGAAAGTATTGAGTGGAAATTAATACATTTTAATAGGTACTATAAGCCAAGTTATGCATTCGTAAAAAAATCGAAGTCGAGATTTTGATCAAAGTTGACATTGCGATGATAGCGAAGACTAAAACAGTGGGTCTCGCAATTCTGTCTGTCTGTCTTCTCGACCACATCCTAAACTGCTCGGCCGATTTTCTTTATACTTGGTATAGATAGTATTTTAATTTTTTTCCGACACGTTTTTTTCGTTTTTTTTTAAGACCATAAATAACGACACCATACGAATTCTTTCGAAGTTTCATAAATATTTTTTTTTTCTCAAAAACTGTTCGACAGATTTAAAAAAAATCAGAAAATTTAATTTACATAGTTAAACCTAGGTAATGGTTGAACATTTATTTTTAAAAATGCTTATTCATGGTACCCCCCTTGGAAATATATTTTTGTTTTTGATTTTCTCATAAACGGTACAACCGATTTTGATAATTTTTTTTATGCTAAGCATAATTTTTTTCATACAATCTACTAGATGTGAGAAAAAAAATTGTATTTTACATAAAAACAACGATTCCCACCATACAAATGTTAAAAATGGTTTTCAAAAATCGTATTTTTCTCGAAAAGGGCACCTAGATTTTGATAAAACTATTTTTCTTTTTACTAATTTTTGAGCTATATAATAAAATAAAAAAAAAATTGAAATTAAGATATTACTGCGTGTACCTAGCATAGAACCATTTTTTCAAATTTTGAATTTCTTATTATCAGCATAACGGATTTAAATGAAATTTTTTCAGAGAAGCTTCTGAGAAGTTTGAAAAACATTGCATTTCAAAACTTAAAAAAAATTTATTTTTTTTTTGGAAAATTTAATTTTTATTCGAAAAGTAATAAGAACTTTAAGTTGGCGTGTCAAAATTTATTCTTAAAAATGTTTTAAGAATTTTGTATACGAGTATGTGTAAAAGTTTATTTTTTTTTAAGAAACCACTAAAACGACTTATAGTTTTTGTTCTTGCATCAGCTAATATTTGCTTGAATCGCAAAGGGATCCTGTTTTTAGCTCCAATTACTGAAGGCGTTGTTTTAGTCATTTAAAATATGAATTGTATGATTAGGAACAATTTTTCTATAATAACATTCATTTTTTAAATTCTTAGTCTTTTACATAAGAGCAACTTCGTGCGACCCAGTTGTGCATTTTATTTCTATATAAATATCCAAGCCCGGACGTCATAAGACTAATTATAAAACCAATCATGCTGTAAAAACTTTCAGACGTGGCAGTTCCTTATGAAGCCGAGTCATGAAGAAATGTGAGTGTAGTTTTTATCTCAAAAGTTGGTAGTTGGGTTCATAAATACGAGAAGGATTTGCGAATAATAAGTTTTACATCTTTTGTTCTTAAATCATGGCGTGCATCCTAGACAAGCAGCTTATAGATATCCTAGATGGATGTCCTCTTGAAAACTGTCAAAACGCATAACTTAAATGTAGGCCTACGACCCGCGACTTAAGACAACTCTACAAAAAGAAGTCGCACGATCTGAGTGACCAATTCACATCTCCACGTGAGATAACCATGTTCAGAAATAGCTCATGACAAATGGCAAAGGCTGTGTTACATGTATACATATCGCACCCTTAGAATGAAAGTGACCTAACTGAAAAATAGCAATTTGTGGAAAATGTGCAATAAAGTAAGTTTGAATGTATCTCTCACAAATTTCAAGAGACCGATGTATAAATTGTCCCTTTCTTACTCATATTCCGTTATCTTTTTCACCACAGGGCCTTAGAGATCCCATTTTAAGGTCAGTTTATTGCGAAATCAGAAGTTACGGGAATTTTGAGTTAGGTCACTTTCATTCTAAGGGTGCGATATCATCCAATTTGGGCCAAAAGAGATTGGTTATCGGTCGACTTGAATATATCAGCCATCACATTGCAAAAAGTCTTCTCAGAAGGACGATTATGGGGACCGTAAAATGGGCGAAGTGCGAGAATAATTGCTTAAACAGAAGACCCTTTTGAATCATCTAATCATTTGCACATGTTGAACGCTGTAACTCTTTAAATCTCCATGTTTATTTAAGAAGGCAGACCCAAAAAATGACAGCCAATTTGACAGATGTAGCTTCTACAAAATGGCTGCATTCACCTGTCAAAGTTCGGAAAACCCTTTAAGATATTTTGTAACAGTTTTTAACATTTGTATGGCAATTACCGATAATTTCAAATAAATGAACAATTTTTTGCCACATTTATCTTTTAAACAATGTCAAAAAACAATTAGATGCAAAGTCAAACGAAATTTTCAAACAAAAAATGGATTAATGTACAGGGTGCGTTTTGTGTCCCAAGGTCGATTTTATTTGGTTGCTATTTTGGTTTGAATGAAATATGTTCGATGGCATTTGACAGTCGCAGCGAGTGGTCGATAACAACTTTTTACGGAGCAATGAGATCACCATCAATGTCGGTCTTACAGATAGCTATAAATGTCATAGGCATTGCTGTAACAGTTACCGGTGACCGCTTTTGAAACATATTAGATCAATTATGCCTACAGAGCATGTGAATCCAACAAAACGGTGCTATATCACACACAGCTCGTGTTACTATTCAAATGTTACCAGAAATTTTTCCCGCCCGAATAATCTCAAAAGTGATGATATCGACTGGCCTCCACGATCCTCTGATTTTATGCCTCCTGTTTGTTTTCTTCTTATGGGGGTACTTCAAGAAAAAGGTGTACAACAACAAATCAACCACAACCTCGTTGATTGAGGACAACATTAGAAACAAAATTTCTGAAATTATTAGTATGCAAAATGTGCTTGAAAGAGCTCACCTTTACGCCACGGCCAGAGGCGCCCACTTTTGACCGAAATCATATTCCATAAAACGTACCCTGTATTTTTAAACCCACAACAAATATTTCTTTTAAAAATCTCAAAAAAAACATACATTTTTTAATTTTATTAGTGTACTTGTTTGTTTTGAAACCTATTCATTAAAGAAAACTTCTTTATATTGGGGTGTGGAACAACTTTCGCTTTAGCAAATCTGTTGCAATTTTTAACGATCAGTTTGTCAATTTAAAGATCGAAATTTCCAATGTGCCAATAGGCACCACAACAAGACCCCCTCTTGAATTAATACGAAAGTGGTTCCGAGTGGGTGATCGACCAGACACTTTTGGAGGTTTAGCCGGTATGCCGTTATAAGGTTGAAATCCCTTGGAGAGTCCGGCACACGGGGGAGGTAAGGTATGGATACCTCCTTATTGCGTCTAGCATTCCTCCAAAAGTAACAAAAAAAAAATGTGCCAATTTCATAGTGAAAACCAAGTTGGCGAATTTCCTTTTTTGGCAAATTACTGTCATTATCAAAAAACAAATGTTTGAAGAAAAGGACATAAGCTACAAAATAATAAAGTCGTTTGAGTTACAGAAAATGTTCACATTTGATTTGAAATAAAATGGGTACATTTTGCAGTAAATAAATTACTTATATATAGTAAGTCACGTTTTTAATATTACAAGGTATATACATATGTAACATTCTAAAAAAGATTTTGTAAGGAAATTCAGACATTTTTCTTAAAATCATAAAAGACATATGTATATGTACAACATCTTCTGTTCATCATAACGTCTCGGATTGAAATTGGCTGCTATGGCAACAGCGTTCTTTTATATCAATACAAATGTGAGAATGAACGTTTCGAACAAAATCTGTTTTATACACTTAACTTACATAATTGACAGAGTACATTTGTGTATGGATCGAACACAGATCAACGAACAGTCTTTCCGACCGACATTTGTTTACTTAAGTGGTTATTTGGTTATTGGTTTGCTTAAAATCTCTTTCCTTCTCTCACTTTCTCAACAATCATTATAGCAATATACATAGTTAAGAAAGTACCACTTTATAAATCGGTGCCTAACTTACACCATGCTTTAAATACAAACTAAAATTCCTACTCATTGTTGATAAATTCAGTTTTAGATTTATTTTGACTGAACTTTAACTTAAAAAAAAAACAGATTACAATGCGTTAATTTTTAATCCAGGAGTGTTAAGAATTTTATTGACAATGACTCGTTTTGATTTTTGGAAATGTTTTCCAAAGAATGAATCTAACACAAAACCAAACAAATTAAATAACTCGCCATTATCTCCTAGCTAACTATATAATTTTATAAAATTCCCACCACAATGTCATCCAACGTAGCATAAAATCTTATCCTAATGAGGCTTTGTCCATGGAAACAATGCAACCGCATCACTGAACAATAAAAGGATTTCCATCAAAATCCTCGCGCTGGGATTCATTCATTCATATTCCACGATTTGAGATTCTCCAAAATGAGGTCAAATTACAATGAATAACAAAATGCGCATCAATCTTTTACAGGAGCAAAGAAAGGATGCCATGTAGCACTAAATGTCAAACCAAATTACAAGGACTTCTGCATCCAGTAATCTTTTCAAGCAGAATAAAAATAGGAACTGTTATCATTGGAACCTTAGTCGAAAGGATTAAGAACGAAGAGCTACACGGGTTTCCGCTTCCTCGGAATAACTCTACGAACATCGTTCATGATTGGCGTCGAGAGGAAACATCTGGTTTTAAAATAATTACTGAAGAAGATATAGCAACAGCAATGTCTGATGCCAACACGAGGTAACTTGATATTCTTATTAAAAAAAAAACTAATCCTCACGTCAAATGATGAATTTCTTTTTTATATTTTGAATCATAAAAAGTTTGGCAATAAAAAAAAAACTACCCAGATTTTCCGTTAGTCATAAAAACAAGGAAATTAATTACATTCGCAGGATCCTAACAAAATTCGATACACTGCAGAAAATCCACTTTGGGTGCAATAAAATCGATGTTCGATAAAAAGGGCTTTTCTTTACATTCATCTATTATGCAAAGAGGACGACCCAGAAGAGAAGCGACTGGTAAGTCCATTAAAGCGATACAATTGGAATTATCAAATTCCTTAAATGGATACTGTGAGAGAATATTGCTAAATGACTCCTGCTGCTTACAATATTCCCAAATAAGGACATTTTGGGATTGCATAACAGGATTAGGTATGGGCAATAAAAGGTGTCATGATGGAAAATCCTGGCGCTTGACGAATAGGGATTATATCGTTTATTGTACGCACAATGGTTAACAAGAGGAAATGCAAATCTTTTGCAACTAAAAAGAAGGGTTGCAAGTTGGCAAAAAGTTTTCACCTTTATGTCAAAAGGGTTGTGAGTTGTACATTTATGACAAAGAGATGCAATATATCTTTATCATTAAAGATGCATGTCAAATCTGAAACTGCATTTATTCTTAGCGATATCTATTAAATGATTATTTTTTTTTAATAAAATTTAACTTTGGAAAGACAAATTAAATATTATTGTCAAAAAGTAAAATTCCGCTTAAAACTTAAGCTAAGTTAGTGCGCTACTGAAGTATTATTTTAATTGTTATGAAGGTTAGTGACCGCTCATATTACAATTTAATGATTTGATACAATATATTTTACAACTAAAACATTATTTTATATGAATTTGGAATTGGTTTTGGATTTAATTATTTAACGAGGGAAAATACGACACAAACCTCCATTAGAAAGAAAAAAAAGAAACGAAAAATGACTTAATACTAATATATATGTATGTATGTGCGCAAATAAGCATAAGCAATAAATAATAAACATATACATAAATTAACAAAAATCTAAATCAATAGTAAATAAAATGCACGACTGGGTCGCACGAACTTGCTCCTATGTAATAGACTAGGAATTTTAAATACGAATGTTATTTGAAAAAACTGTTCATAAGGATAAAATTAATTTTTTAAATTCTTTTAGTAGTAAGAGATAAAAACAGAATGCTATGCAAATATGAATTTATACAAGAACAAAAATTATAAGTCGTTGTAGTGGTTTCTTTAAAAAAAAAAGCTTTTATATACAAACTTACGAAAAAATTTTGGTACGCCAATTTAAAGTTTTTATTATTGTTCGAATAAAAATTAAATTTGCAAAAAAAATATTGAGCCATATCTGAGACATTGAATTTTCAAAAAAATAAAAAATAATTTTTTTTTCAAAAATTCAAAAAATATTTAATTTAAGGTTTTGAAATGCAATGTATTCTAGACTTTTTAGAAGCTTCTCTATAAAATTTTTTATTAAGATCCGTTATGTGGATAATGAGAAATTCAAAATTCGAAAAAATGGTTCTATGGTAGGTACAAGCTGTAATATCTTAATTTCAAAATTTTTTTTATTAAATTAATTGAAAGAAAAAAAATTTTAGCAAAATTCTCGGAACCGTTTTCGATAAAAATACGATTTTTGAAACCATTTTTTTCAAATTTTTAGCATTTGTATGGTAGGTACCTTAATTTTTAGGTAAAATAAATTTTTTTTTATCACATCTTGTAGATATTATTGAGTTGATATTGAGTGATTTATCGAGTTTAAAAAAAAATCTAGCAGGGGGTTTTCGAAATATTGAGTTTTGAAAAAAAAATTTTGAAGTTTTTTTTTTAAATCCAAAAAATTTTTTTTGAAAATTTGAGTACACAATTCTATTTATGTTTTTGTGGAGCCTTAGCAAAAAAAAATTATCAAAATCGGTTGTACCGTTTTTGAGAAAATCAAAAACAAAAAAAAGAGTTCCTTAGGGGGTACCCTCAATAACCATTTTTCGGAAATTTTTTTTCATCCAATACCTTAGTTTAATTAAATGAAATTTTTTTGTGTTTTTATTTTTAAAATCTGTCGAACAGTTTTTGAGAAAAAAAAATGTTTATAAAATTTCGAAAAAAAAATCGTATGGCAGGTACCGTTATTTTTGGTCTTAAAAAATTGAATCAAAAAACATCCGGGGGTAAAAAATTAAAACCCATATCTACCAAGTTTGACGAAAATCGGCCGAGCCGTTTAGCTGCAATGGAACGGACAGACAGACAGACAGAATTGCGAGACCCACTTTTTTAGTCTTCGCTATCATCGTAATGTCAACTTTGATCAAAATCTCGAGTTCGATTTTTTTTTACGAATGCATAACTTGCCTTATAGTACCTATAAGTCGCAAGTAAAAAAAAATTGTGAAAAATAAAATATAAAAAAATAAGTAAAACAAAACTAAATTTCCCTCAAATGCTCAGATTTGAAGAAAATCTGTTCAAATCTTTCATATATATTGCTGTTTTATTAGGCAGTGAATGGGACTTTTATTTTTATTTAAAGGTATCTCCGAAGATATGACAATTGAAGCTTATAATAACCGTAAGGCTATGGACACGCACTGAGCGACGAGCGACTGACAGATTGAGCGACGAGTCGCTGAGCGAAGCAAAAAATTAAAACACATGAAATTGTATGGAGGTGGCCACGTAAGCCCTGAGCGACTTGTGATTTTTTCAAGCGACAGAGCGACGTCGCTCTGAATCAAATCTGTTTTAATTTTTCAGTCGATCGCTGAGCGACGAAGTTAGTCCATGGAGAAAATAAGCATAGAAAGTTTAAAATATAAAATGTTTCAAAAGTCTTTTGCCATTTAGGTCAAAATTTAACGAGTTTAAAAAACTTGAGATGAAAAACGACATTCAGAATGTTATTTTGGCAAAACTAAACAATAAAAATAAAGAATAAATAAAATGCACGACTCGATCGCACAAACTTGCTCTTATGTAAAAGTACTTTGGATTTTAAAATGTTTGTATAAATAAATATAAAGCATGGATTTAATGAGATGAAAATGTTCAAATGCATGAAATTGCCGTCTGATTTTCAGAAAAGTATGAATTAATGCAAACAAAGCTCAAAAATCGTTTTATTATTAAAGTAATTTTGTATATAAGAAATTTCTTTAAAATTTTCCAAGAACGAAATTTGGGATGCCAATTTTAAGTATTTAGGAGTATAGATTCAAGGTCATGATTTAAAAATAAACGTTTTGAAGATATTCAAATCCAAAAAATATTTTTTTCGAAAAATTTTGTAGACCATTATAGACTATATTTTTTCAAAGGAGCTCCTGCATAAAAATTTTAGTTAAAACCGTTAGAGCCGTTGACGGGAAATTCCAAAATCAAATAAATGGTTTATTCATTCATTTATTCATTCATTCATTCAATGTAGTCCATGCCTAAATACGATTTTACATTACGGGTGTATACCCCCCATACCGTTACTTTTGGAGCTAAAAAAAAATTCAATTTCCTCTCTAGGGAATCATCGAAGACCCTTATGTACTGGAGTATGAAGAAAATAACTCCAGTAGCTTAAGCTGCAGATCGAGGAAGAAAAAGACAGACGGAATTTTCGGACCCACATTTTTTGTCTTCGCTATCATCGCAATGTCAACTTTGATCAAAATCTCGAGTTGAATTTTTTTGTGTCCAAATGCTGAACTAGCCCTATAGTACCTACATATGTATGTATATCGCAAGTAAAAACTAACTTTAGTAATAAAATTGGTCGCTTTTCTGCACTAATTGGCTTCCTTTGTTTTGTTAATATTGGCCGATTTGTTTCCAACAGCAAATTGAAAGATTCTATTGACATAATGACAGTATTGATAAAATAGGTCTGGATATTTGCGAAGATTCAACATAATTTGCCCTTTCGATTTATTGGGTAAACATCAAACCTTAGTTTTTTTGATCTTATAATAGCTCTTTAAATATGAACGCGACTTTCAACTTAAAGACTACGATGAACTACACTTGACAATTGCATTTTCGCAACTAATCGCTCAGCGATGACGCTCAGTAAATGGCCACACATCGCTCAGACTCATCGCTCTATCGCTCGTCGCTCAGCCGCTCAGTTTAAAATTTGTTATATGGAAGGAATAAATCAGCTTGATCAGATTCGGTTCCATGAAACATGACCCATATGAAAAATGGGCAAAAACAAAATAGAAAAATAGACCCGAAAAAAATAAAATAAAATAAAAACGATAAAATTGCAGTAGTTTTTAATTTATTTGGGGCCTTTTTTCTAATCCCATTTTATGGCGAAATTTTATAACGAAAAATTGGCCCCAATTGGCCCCAAAAATTAGGCCATTTTTCGTAATGAAAAACAACCCCAACATGATAGTGGGCAATATCATCCCAAATAAATGAAAAAAAAAAATTCAACACCGAAAAAAAAAATCAAACTAAAAATGGGCCTAAACATTTATACGCAAAAAAATATTACGAGTAAGTTGTTGCGATGTGCTATTTTAGACCCAATAAGAAAAAGCTATGGGGACCTTTGAAGTTTAAGCTGTTCTCGTAATTTTTTTCTGTAAACATGAAAAACAGCCACCACTGGATCGTATGTACTTGTTCTTATGTATGTAAAATAACTTTGGAATCTAAAAATTATTTAAGAATATTCAAATGTATAAAATTGCCGTCTGATTTCTAGAAAAGTATGAATTTATACAAACAAAACCTAAAAAATCATTTTATTATTGAATTAACTTTTTATAAACAAATTTTTATAAAACTATTCAAGAAAAAAATTTGGCATGCTAATTTTAAGTATGTAGTAATCAGTGGCGGCTGTACCTTAAGTGCGCTCGTGCGCTGAACCACCATTTCAAAAGATTTAAAAATTACAAAATATTACTGCATCTTTATTTTTAGATTCCCATATTAATATTTATTTTTTAAACATACGTACAAGAACACAAACAAGTAAAATTTTTAATTATGACGAAACAATGTAAGCGCTTTGCTTTACTATTAAGACTTACTTTCCCTGCAAGTAAAAATTATTCTCGTGCGCTTCAGCGATTAGGTATATTAAAGACAGTAATAATTTTTTTTTAAATAAAGTTACGTGAATCCACGATTTGACGCATTTAAGTGAAAAAATAAAAAACATGATTCCTTGCTAAATGTAATAAGTGTGTCAGTTTTATACATGGTCGAAATTCTTCGAGCAATTATACAAAATAATAAAAAATCGACATATACATGTAAATTTTTGTTTTTTTTTTGCGATTTCTAATCTTAAAACCTACTTAGTGAGCAAGTAAAGTGCACCACCTGTACAACAACCCACCAGCCGCCACTGGTAGTAATACAGATTTTAAGAAATAATTTCAAAAAATAATCGTTCATACGTTTTGAAGATATTTATTTTTCAAAAAAAAAAAAAAAAAAATTGGATTTTTTTTTTTCAATCTGTCGATTGGAAAATAAAATTAATTCTCAATCAGTTTCTCTTTAAAAAGGAGTTTCAATCTTTCTCTAAGATCCCTCCAAATTTACACTATTTAAATTCTTTATGTCGAAAATCACGTGTCATTCAAATTTTAAATTAAATTCGCTTTTGTTATAATAGGTGTGTTTTTTTCGCAAAGCTATCCGTAGTGAAGTAAGATTTTATACGTATTACAAATATAAAGTCTTCACTGCCGATAAAAGTAGAAGTAGGATCCAACTGCGGATAGAATGTTGACGTTTCCTCGAGTCTCGAATACAAATGTTGGTACAATTGAAAACTCTTTTGTATCTCGAAGGCATGTTCGTAGAGTACGAAAAGTAGTTTGTTGTTTAGCATTTTCCATTGAGAGTTTAAGTCTTTTTTTTACAAAACCATTTTTATAAGAAAAACGCTGCATTTTGTATCGTGTTGGTGTCGAACTCTTATAGAAAGCTGTTTAATAACTAACGCGTTTTTGTAGGAGCGAAATTTCGTGGTCAGCTGTTATACTTTATTTAAATAGCGACATTTAAGAGTTACTAACGCGACAAAGCCTTCTTATGAAAAAAGCTGTTGAGAAATCCAAAACTAACTAAAGTCTGCGAACAGATCCCTTGACTTTTGTGGTGGTGATAATTAGTGATGTGTCAACTCGAGTTACTAACCCGAGTCAACTCGAGTTACAGATAACTCGAGTCAACTCGAGTTATAAAGTCAACTCGAGTTGGAAAGCGTCTAACAAACCGAGTTCTCTTCTCACCACACCTAACCCGAACACAACTAACTCGAATACACCTAACTCGAATACATCTAACTCGAATACCTACAACTGACTCGAGTTCATGCAACTCGAGTAACGCAACTCGTATACACACATTGGGGATGATGAATGTTACGAGTTTGTCTTATGTGTATGTTTCGATTTACTTTCTTTTATGGGTTTTGCCAATTCTGTTAGACATGATTTTTGTGGTCTTGTTGTTTATCTTTGTTTTTATCATATGTGTTGAATTGAATGTGGTTGATCACCGTTATTCCAGCTTTTGATTTTCGTGACTCGTGAGTGTTTACCTTTTTTTGAAATATACCTAATTAAAAATAAACCATGCCGGATTCCAGAAAAAGTTCTCTGGAGTGGGAAATATTTAATAAAGAGGAAGGAAATAAGGTTAAATGAAGATTAAATGTTGTTAAATGTTCTAGTGTTTATAAGTATTGAGGGAACACAAGTACATTGAATATGCATATAAAAAAAAACAGCCAGGTGAGTTCCTAGAAATTGCCGAAGGGGTGGTTAATAATAATGATGACATTGTTATCCAAAGAACGAATGTTCAATCTTCAACAAACCAAGCAGTGGCTAATATTGCGATTCCAATATTATCCAATCCAGCGAAGAATCACCTGCAAAAATTCGGAGATAATGCTGTACCTAATATTATAGTACTGATTTTTCAACCGCTACAAATGGTTGAGAACGAAGGGGGTTAGAAAAAAATTGCGGAAATAATTCAGGAGAGCTATGCTTGCAAGTCAAGGTATTTAATGGAGAAAATAGTAGACATCGACTTTAAAGCTTTGAGGCTTTGGCATCGCACATTTGGATGTCAGATAGCAATACCTGCTTTATAAGCATAACGGCTCATTACATAGAAGGAACAAGAATGAAAACATCATGTTTTTATTGCTTGTTAACAAGTTTACTTGCCAGGTTATGAATAAATAATAAAAAATTTAATTATAATGATTGTCTTTTTTAAGTTTTTCAAATAATGCATTTTTGTTCTTAAAAATCGGGTTATTTAACTCGAGTTACTTAACTCGAGTTACAACCCGAGTTAACTGAATTTCAACTCGAGTTAACTCGGGTTGAAAAATTTACGGGTTGGCACATCACTAGTGATAATTGTCAACAAAAAAAAAATTCACAAACAAAACTTCTGCTTTATGAAGAATGGCTGGTGAACAAAAAAAGTAAATACAAAATGATTTAAATTGAAATTCATAAATAAAAACCTCCATTATATATTTTCAGAAACATGAAAATTACTTGGCAAAAAGTTATTGGTTGTTTTTTTTTTCAATTAAATATTTGACAACTAGTCAGTGGTACCAACTTTAAAGTAGAAAAATCGCCCAACTGCGGATACGTTTTTTTGGGAAATCCTACTTCACTACGGATGATTTTCCCAAAAAAATACACCTAATGTTAAGTTTGCTAACCATTATCAATGCGAAGCAGAGAATTTATTTCCCTATACAAATTTCATCAAATGACACATGAGTGCGCTATGCTTTTCAGATAGATACATAACTTTTAAATACTAGGTGTGTTTTTTTTGCAAGTCCATATAGAATTGTAAAAAAAAACGACATCGGGACTAAGCGCTTTACATGCAAATGCAACAACTACTTAAATCTATACAGAGTTAGCTAAGACCAGATAATTATCGAGAGTTAATCTAAGACCCGATAAAAATGGTGATGCCAAAATAGTATTATCTATATGTTATCGATAATTTGCTCAGAGACGTCAAAAGTGAAGTTTTTGGATTGGTTGATGCTAGTCGTCAATAAGCTGACAAATGTCATAGCGTACACAGTGCTTCCAGTTATGTAGAAAAAAAGCTCCTAAATCCCGATGTCGTTTTTTTTTACAATTCTTTATGGACTTGCAAAAAAACACACCTACTAAATATAATTTTATAAGTTACAAATGCTGATATCTATAGAAACATATTCAATTCGCCTCGAAAAACTCAATTTTTAGTATAAAATGTGATATTACCAACGCGAAATTCTTCCAAATAATATCAACTTTTAAACTTAATCCATCGTTTGCGGGAAACGATTACATAAATAATGGTACTGGGCAGATCTGTGCTGAGCTAGCTAATTGCCTAGGCCAATTTAAATATACGAATTTATGTTCTTCTTTATTTACAAATTTATTTGGTCTTAAAAATAGTCATATTTACTAACATATTTACATATTTTAAACAGGGATTCTTCCGTTCACTAATCAAGCACGCTCATTTTTACTTGCGATATAAGTAGGTACTATCGGGCAAGTTCTGCATTTGAAAAAAAAATCGAAATCGAGATTTTGATCAAAATTGACATTACGATGATAGCGAAGACGAATAAAGTGGGTCCGACAATTCCGTCTGTCTGTCTGTACATCGATCTACAGCCTAAGCCACTGGACCTATTTTCTTCAAACTCGGTACTTAAGGGTCTTCGGTGATTGCCTAGAGGGGAAATTGAATTTTTTGTTTAGCTCCAAAACTTACGGTACCCCTCATACACCCGTAATGCAAATTCTTATTTAACCAAAAATTTACAGCAGGAGCTACCTTAAGTTTAAAATAATATTGTATATACAAATATTCGAAAAAAATATTTTTTGGGTTTTTTGAAAAAAGTTTTTTTTTTTTTTTTGAAAAACCAATATCTTTAAAACGTGTGAACAATTATTTTTTAAATTGTTTCCTAAAATCTAATTTAAATTTTCGAAAAATTTTAAAGAAATTTTGTATATAAAAAAATATTTAAAAAAAAAACTTTGTTTAAATAAATTCATACTTTTTCGGAAATCAGACGGCAATTCCATGCATTTGAACATTTTTATCTCATTAAATCCATGTTTTATATTAATAACATGTACATATTTTTAATTCCAAAGTACTTTAACATAAGAGCAAGTTCGTGCGATCCAGTGGTGTATTTTATTACTAATTGTTTTGTATCTTATCCTATACTCTCCACTGTAATATCGTGCGCTAATTTCAGCGCCACCACCAGAATAGCGTTGGTACCACAAAATCACGCTCCATGATAATACTATATACAAAAGTATAACTAATGAAAACAAAAATGGTGTTTCGTTTGCACGTCAAATAATAAATGAAGCATAGATTTTTTGAAAGACCATAAATGCAAGTATATGTAGAAGAAAACTAAACAAAATCCCGCACAGTGAGATCTTTGTCACGGGCGATTTAAATGTATACAATTCTTCGTTGCTGCTCTATTCTGGTCAGACAACACCCGAAGGAAGGTATGTCGAGACTTCTACTGAGTTAAATAACCTGACTCAGCTTGTTAACAAGCCAACTCGGATTCGTTACAGGTCAATATGCCAACACTCTACATTTTTTCCTCACCTCTGATAATGATAAATGAACCATTAGTGGATTATCGCCTCAATGATTTCCTTGTGAAATTTATCTGGCTACTATGCTAGTGATGTAGATTCCAGTGCAGATATGGTCTCAAATCTGATTCTTTACGGTATGAGAAATTTTGTTCCGAAGTTTTAAGGCCAACCCTACTGAGGGTAAGATTATTGCACCATTTAATAGAATTTGGCATCAAGCTCTCTTATCGATAATGCGTGCATTTGGTATCGATAAATCTCTTCTTCGTTGGATTAGAAATTACCTTTCGGACCGTTCAATACAAGTAGAATTAGACAGTTTCAAATCTCCGATACTCTTCCTTATGTTCGTAAATAATCTTTTGTATGAAACTTTTAATCCACTTAATAGTTTCGGTGACGAAAGTACCCTCACCTTTTCATATTCACATCCTTGTCCTCCGGATGTGGATTTTCAAAGGAAGTGTATGATTAGCTCATTAAATTCTGATCTCGACAGCATTGTCCAAAACCTTGAAGAATTTAATGCTTCGAAAACTCAATGCTGTCTGCTGTCGCTTAAGCTTAACCCTTACTTAATGCCACTATCCATGTGTGCACCTTGCATCGAGGAGACTGAACAGCTTTCAGTTCTAGGCATGTGCATCACAGTCGATTTGTGGAGTGATTACATATTTGCTAGGTCCTTAGATTTTCTCCGCCGATGCAAGAAGTTTTGTTTTACCTTTCTGATCTGAATGTTTTATATAAATATAGCCTTTATTCTTCCAAAACTCGATTACAATTCCCATATCGGGGCAGGTGCTCCAAAACCCCACTTGAATCTCTTGGACAGTATTCAAAAGAGAGCTACAAAAATCATAGGCGACCGTTGTCTAACTGAAACATTTGTGTCTCTCGAGCACCGCCGCAATGTTTCATGTCTATCATTATTTTACCGCTATTTTCATAAACAGTGCTCTAGTGAAATTGCCAGTTGCATTCCTCCCCTCAATTCCGTACTTCTGGGAATGCTTATCACTTTACCATTGAGACCAATTTCGGACATACTGTCAAGTACAGAGATTCTTTTTTTAGCCACATTACACGAATATATAGGAATATATAGGCATTCAAAACCAAAGTGCATCGGTATCACCATTCTTATCCTTTCCTACTTTCCTAATTGCTGGCACTGTGTTTAACATTATAAGGGTATTCATAACCCCTTGAGTGCGCGTATAATATAAAAAAAAACTGCCAAAAAACGTTATCAACACTTCCACTATACATGCATTGGTAAATTTATCTGGCAAGAAATCATTAACCTGGCTGATACAGCCATTTTAAAATAAAAACCAATTTAATGCAATCTTCTGCGTTGTACTTAATCAAAAATCAATCTTAAATAAAAACAAAATTTAATTAAACGCCCCTGATTTTTTACTCAAAAGTATTTTTAATTCTTCATCTCGCTTTTCATGACAAACTTTCTTTAATATATGAACAGACAGATTTTAAGCTTTATTTGTACCTAAACTGGGGCAACCGTTTCTACCACAAAAATTAGAAAATTAGAAAAATTAGAAATTATTCTAAATCAATATTCCCGAATCATAATTAATTTGAAACTTGAAACATGTATTTTCTCCTTTAGCCGCTTATTTTGTCATTATTTATAGAAATAGAAACGCATTTCGCAAATTTTAAATATCACTCCTTTAGCTGCATATCAACATCTGCAGCGCATACAAAAAAAATCTCACACTAGGTCGCGTTACAAAGCCCGATTAAGATCTCATTAATCTTCAGGTTGTATGCAGCAAAAAAAATATGCTGACGCTGTAACAAAGGAATTCCTAGTGCATTTGCATGTTGATGCTGAAATATTTATCATCGCCAGATGAGAAATGTGTGAGATGTCACACATTCGAATTCATTCAAATTTCTAAATATTTCCGGGAATACAAAACACAAGATAAAATAAAGGATAACACATAGAAGAAAGAGGACTGGTTGTAGGGAAATCATTAATAACTCACGCAATATTTACAAAACAAAACGCGTCCCGTTTTCTTTTTAACTTTTTGTATGCATGTGAACAGTCAACGCGAAGGATAATTTACACATCCTCTCGAGTAGAAGAGACACATCAAGTATGACAATAGAAAAAAATAACTCTTTAAAATGTGTCCCATTTGTAGAAGGCAAATCCTTTGCATGAATGCATTTAAATGCACGCTGCTCACGCATTAACATAAGTGGGACAATTACAAATATTACATCTCTATTATTTGACTTTGGGAGGACAATGCAGGAACAAATTTTCATTTTTCGGACATTAATCATTTGAAGCACTCAAAAGTCAAGAATAAGAAAGCATTACAAAAAAGACCTAAAAGGACTTACACTCACAACCCTTCATTTGCCGAATAAATTAACATGTTTAGCACCTCTACAACAAAATCCAGGTATTAATGCAGATTGCTCCTTTTACTCTTCTGCGAAGAAAGACCTTTCAAAAAGATTTAAATTCGGGTTTACACGTTTTAAATGGAGAAAGTCCTAGACTCATTGACGACGACACCCCTAAGGTTCGTTCTTCCAAGAAGTTTGATATAAATCACAGAAATGTTTTCAGAGGGAAGAAAGTTATTCGAGAGTCGGATTACAAGATGTCCTTTCTCAAGAGGGTAAACATAACGTTTACCCTTTTTATTTCTTTGGTTAAGATGAACTGACAAACAGGACTGACCGCAATTTGAGAAGACTGCAACAGTAGCCTTCTTAAAGATGACCAGCTGCTGCCTGCAATAGCATTTAATGTAAGAGTATAAGGTCATAAAGAGTCTTCCAAGTGAAAGTTATTACTCAAAACAGTGTCTCATTGTTTTATATCATAAATGATTCAATTACAGGAAACAAAAAAAAAACAAACGCCAAGGAGAATAAAAAACTGGTAAAATAAAATTTGCATAAATGAGTAATTGGAAACTTTTAATTTTTTTTATTTTCTGCAGCACGTAGATTTTTTTATGATAAGGACATTCGATATTTTATAAATTCACTGGATCGTAGAATATTTTTCACTTATGTTTGTATGCCAGTTATGAGAATATTTAGCAATACTTTTGGCTTTCGAGATTATAAACATACATACATACCTCAGGCTCAGGAAGGGTTAAGAAAATAACCAAAATTGGAAAATCTCCCAAAACGGAAAAATCACTATGAAATTTTTACATCCCTAAATCGTAGATGAAAGTCCCCAAAAACTATCATCAGTTATTGGGTATGAAATATGTTCCGAATTTGTTGGAGAACATATTTTGATATTTTCAGTACATTATCGGAAAGACGGTTTCCTGGATATTATTATTCACTTGCAGTCGAATTAATAAAAAATGCTTTTTCCAGTTCTATTCGACGACTTTTCTAAACTATGTTAATGTTAAGTCGCGACTAACACTCTTATATTAAAAAGAGGCTGGGTGCGACCCACACTGATAACTTCCCACTTGTTTAAAAAAAACTATTAATTCAATATTTGTCAACATTTTATCAATTATACAAAATTATACTATGTATGAAATAAATGAAATTAGAAGTCAATATCACTACAAGTTCTCGAGAAATTTGAGTCGAAAAACAATTTTTACCAATTTTCAATAGAATTTTATATGGTTTTTTATTTTTTGTAAAAAAACTGTAAACTGATTTTTTTTGAAATTTTCACCAGTTATCAAACACATTATTTTTCGTAAAATAAAATTATTTTGAGTTTCAAATTGTTTTCCGTTCTTAGAATATCTGGGTTATTAAATTTTTTTTTTCGTTTTTTTTATTTAAAAAAATAACGGTATGTTCATTTTTTTCCAAATTCATACCAAATCTATATGACCAATGAGTACAATAAATTTTATTTGAAATCAATAGCATTATTTTTTCGTGAGATATTTGAAACTAAGCAAAATTTTTACTTTTTTTTTAAACCGTTATAGTGAAAAAACTACTCACTGAATTTTAATAAGCGCCCTTTCAGCCTCTTTTGAAGTTATTATCTATTAAACAAAATTTATTTGAAGTCGATATCTTTACTCGTTCTTGAGATATCGACGACGAAAAATGGTACAAGAACGTACGGACGTACGAACGTACGCACGTACGAACGTACGAACGTACGTACACACACACACACAGACATCTCTCTAAAACTGATTGATATAGCCTCTAGGGACCTTGAAACGTCGAGAAATGTCAAAAATTCCAATATGACAAATCGGACCGATTACAATAACTCCCTATGGGAAGTTAAAAATCTACTACAATAAGTAGGAACTCTCTTCTTTGTATCCTATCTATCTAATATCAAGTTTGTTTCTAACTTGTGGTTTGTTTTGTTTGTAAAGAGTAAAAAATAATGAATAATATCGCCGGATCAGTAAAAACTGGAGCTTAAATGACAAAGTGACAATTGTGACACTTCTTTTTCTTATTTTTCGCTTAACCCCCTTCTTCAGTAACTTAGCTTAATCACAATTTGTAAAATTCACTCAGGACTTGTGTTCTATTAACGAAATTTTTACAGATAAAACCAACACTAAACCGGCTTTATTAATTTGGGTGTATGAGAGCAAGGTGACAAATGTATTAATACCATCTGACTAGGGAAGAAAACGAAAACAAAAACAAAAATGTCAAAATCTCTTAAATCTTCTTTGGTTTAACAAATAATAATAATAATAATAATAATAAAATGTAGTACCCCTTGGCATAATGGTTAGTGCGTTGGACTGTCATGCCGAAGGTCTCGAGTTCGATTCTCAGCCGCTGCAAGAAAGTTTTTTTCAGGGGTGTACTGCCTCTTGCGAGGAATTGACAAATTCTCCAAGAGTATCTCTTGTCATGGAAAGTGCTGCCGTTCGGAATCGGTTGAAAATTGTTGGTCCCCTCCGTTCCTGGTAACACGCACAAAGGAATGGCTGAGAGTTGTAAGTCACTAGGTCCTGGTTCACTTCGAGCTGTTGCAACATCAAATTTATTTATTTATTTATTACGATAATAAAGAAAAAAAAAGTGGTTTCTGCAATTCCGTCTGTATGTTTATATATGTACGAGTATGTCTGTACCTTAACCTATCGCCTAAGACGTTTCAATCTTGGTACTTAAGTTTCTTCAGTGAGATGAACTGCCATACAGCTGTTATGTCTCCCGATATATCTCGAAAAATTATGGTTACTATTGTAGATAAGGTCTACATTCTGTCCAAACAAAAAATGTTATCAACTGTACCTTTCATATAACCTTTTTTTTATGTTCAACTTTCTCTTTAATGCCTCTAGCAATTTTGATCAAAATTTTTATAAAGTCTTAAAAAGTTTTCGAAAACATATATTTTGGATTTAAAAAAAATATATTTTTTTTTGGAAAACTCAATAGTATCTTGAAAACGTTTGAACAATGTATTTTTACCTGCGACTTATAGGTACTTTAAGGCAAGTTATGCATTCGTAAAAAAATCGAAATCGAGATTTTGATCAAAGTTGACATTACGATGATAGCGAAGACGAAAAAAGTGGGTCTCGCAATTCTGTCTGTCTGTCGACTTCAGCCGAAACGGCTCGGCCGATTTTTGTGAAACTTGGTAGATATCGTTTTGATTTTTTTTTTCTTTTTTTTAAACCAAAAATAAAGGTACCTGCCATACGATTTTTTCAAAATTTTATAAATATTTTTTTTCTCAAAAACTGTCCCACAGATTAAAAAAAAATCAAAAAATTTCATTTAGCTAAAGTTAAAAAAATAGTTATTTTTGGTACCCCCTTCGGAACCTTTTTTTTTTCTTTTGATTTGCTCGAAAACTGTACAACCAGTTTTGATCATTTTTTGTATGCTGAAGCTCCTCCAAAGTTTAAGTATTATTGCGTATTCAAATTAAATTTTTTTTTTTTATATTTTCAAAAAAAAATTCAAATTTTTTTTTGGAAACTCAATATTTCGAAAATCACGTGCTCGATTTTTTTCAAACTTTATAAATAAAAGTTTCTTAATACAATATACAAGATTTAAGAAAACAAATTTTGTTTTACGTAAAAATAAACGTACCCACCATACAAATGTTAAAAAATTGTTTTCGAAAATCGTATTTTATCGAAAACGGGTCCGAGAATTTTTATAATTTTTTTTTTTTTCGTTTAATTTTTACGATCTATAATTTGAAAATAAGATATGTATTACTGACTGTACCTACGATAGAGCCATTTTTTAATGAAATTTTTAATAGATATGTTTCTAAAAAGTCTAAAAAACATTGCATTTCAAAACTAAAAGAAAAGTATTTTTCCAATTATTGAAAAAAAAAAAATGATTTTCTCTTGGAAAATTCGGTATCTTAAAAACGGGTCAGTATTTTTTTTTTTTGGGAATTAAATTTTTATAAAAACTTTAAGTAAGCGTACCAAAATTTCTTGAAAATGTTATATAAAAACTTTTTTTCAAGAAACCGCCACAACGACTTATAATTGTTGTTCTTGCGTAAATTCATATTTGCTTGAGAAATCACTAAAACCCATATTAATAAAGATGGTTTAGTGGAGGTTTATCGTTAAGTCCTGGACTAAGTGCGAAATTTCATTAATAAAACAAATTTTCTGTTAAGTGACGTTTACTAATTATGATTAAGTTAAACCACCGAAGTAGGTGGTTTAGCGAAGGAATAAGAAATAGAAATGTCCACAGTCAGACACAAGCAATTGACAATCAATTTAGGTAGCCACAGAATATAAAAAAGAGATTACTTACTTTTGTAGAAGATTTTCTTAAAAGGATTTTTGATAAACGTCATTTTACTATTCCGGGAACATTTTATTTGTATTAATGTAAATATTTAAGCCATGGCTTAACTCCTATTCCATGGCTTAGCAAAACCATGGAATATAGGTGGAATAAGCGTTTTTTATTAATACGGCTGTAAGAGTGAATTTTATGCTTATGAACAGGTTTCTCTAATAGCATTGGTGCAAAATTTTAAATAGCCTTTTATTGGGTATTAGTTTAGTATGATACTTCTTAATAATTTGGTAGCTTAAAAGTAGTTAAGGAGTTTTCTCATCTCATTCTTAATTTTAAACATTTTCTAACTAGTATCTTACTAAAGCAATTTTCTTGATAAACTAAGTAAACAGGCCTTCTTTGACGTTTGTAAATGTCGAAGAGTCACATGATGTAAGCAACATACTAAAAAATTAAAGTAGGTATTCGCTGATTTTAACTTTAGTAAGAGGGTAGAGAAAGTGTGCCACAACATTCAATTACAATTTATATATATATTTCATACAAAAACAACTTTAACATTGTACTTATTTAACTAAAATTTTGCGCAATCAATTTTTAAAATTCTTCGTCTTTTACATAAGAGTAAATTCGTGAGATCCAGTCGTGCATCTTATTTTAACGGCGTTATTCATTACTTTTTCCTGAAAGAAAAATCTCTAATTTTTATTTAGTTTCTAATTTCTTTACCACAAGAAAATGACATCCGTCGAAATACCTATGCTAATTCATTATTGCAAAATTCTAATTAACCATATCATAAATACATATATGCCTGTCTCTCAATCATGCACCTTAAAATACGTCCTGATGTTGACATTGTTTAATTATTGCATTTAAGCGCGTGCTGGTGCTCCTTATGTTTTCTACACCCGCATAAAAACTGGTTCATTCTGCACGAGTCTTGCCCCTGTTTTCGGAAATGTCTTTGTCGCGGTGGATGGCACGCATCCCTGTGCCCGAATAAAACAAAATGCATCCGCCCATCTGTTATCGCAATAAATTCCATAGGTCCTTTGTTCGTGTATGATAGATATGGCATTTTCATTAACATTAACACGGAAATAGCATGAGGTCGATCCGGCGCATTTGATGACGAAAGAACATCAGTTTTGAGAGCACAGCAGGATCGTGGGTGAATAACTATATAGTCCTTATTTTGTGTTTATCTCTGGTTGTGCGTTGTTCATAACATGTCAGTACATTCCAACATGCCACACAAAGTATCTGAGCTCCTCGCATAGAGATCCCTTATCGTTGACATGATCGTGTTAGGTAGTAGGAGTACCTTCTATACATTACTTTTTTGTTTTGAAAAAGGATGTACACCATCTGCCCTTGATATAGACCTTTTCACCACCACTAGGAGCAACCCCTAGTGCGTTACTATTTAAGAATTCTATTTTTGAACACCGCATCCTAGTGAGGTGCTGTTTGGTAAAATCTGATGCATAGAAATTACAGCACTTTGAGTTTACTGGCTCAAAACAATACACGTTGTTCCAAATGTATACGGAAATGCATTTTCTGATCTAATAAAGAAGTCCACGTGACTTCCGTATTCAGCGGGAGTCGGTCACAGTCATACTGTTGTTTTGTTTGGTTTATACGCCTGGTTGCTGGAATATAAAAACTCTATTCTTTGAGAATTTAATTATGTAATTGAGATATAATTTCACCAATATCATGTTATTGTAAGGTTTTTGGGATTGTATGCGGTGTTTCTGAAAAGATTATTGTTGGACAATGTTTACAGAGGTGTAATTAGAGTAAATTGATTTTTTTTTGAATGTCGGTTTTATTTGGTTTTAAAAACAAATAAATTGAGCTAATTGGTCGTTTAAGCTTTAGTTTAAACAATGCTTAAATTAGGTAACAAAATCTTACATTTAAAAGCTTAACGTAGTGGGTACTCCAACCACACAGGCTTAGGCAATTACAAAAAGACCAAATTATTTTGGAATGATAGGGCCCAACACGTTATTATTCCAATTCTTACATACATATATGTATGTATGTATGTTCAAGCAGTTTGGAATTTCAAACAAAATTTATGCAATTTGGTAGAAGCATGAAATTTATTCTTTAAATTTGAAACTTGAATGTAGTCTGATTTCTTGACAATTCTGGGGCTGTTGCTGCTTTGATCTGTTTTGCACATTTTTCTCAATTTATCACTCATATTTAAGTACATATATCTAACTTAAGATAGTTATGCAAATCTACCAAAACCTTATTTAATCGTTGTTTGTCTAAAGCCCAAGCCTTCCCTAGCAATAATTAATTTCATTTTATAAGCATATGTAGGTATGTCTTATTTTTAAACATCAGAGACTAGCATACTTTGGAAAACGTTCTTTTTCGATGTTGGAAACAATAGGCGTGTTTTTTTCGCAAGTCCATATAGAATTGTAGAAAAAAAACGACATCGGAACTAAGCGCTTTACATGCAAATGCAACAACTACTCAAATCTATACAGAGTTAAGCGCGGAACAGATTGAACCAGCAACAGCACCGTCAACAGCAACAGCGGCTGTTGACGATGCTGGTGCTATTGCTGGTTTACATAATCTGTTTCACGCATTAGCTAAGACCAGATAATTTTCGAGACTTAGGCCGGTATTCACCGAGCGCTCATAACTTAAGAAGCTCATAAACCTATTCACCAAGCAATATTAGTGAAGATCTACGAGCGCTCTTAAAAGTTAGGAGTGGTCCCGACTCCCGACCACTCCTAACCAGCGTTATCACTTCCGGAAAAAAAGCCGAAGTAGATTTGAAGAAAAAAGTGAAGTAAATTGAGAAAAATCGAAGTAGATTTCAAAATGACTTTTTTTTGCATTCAGAAAAAAATTTAACTCGAGATTTTCATCAGTTAATACAAAACGAAAAAGTATTGATTCAGTCTGTCTGTTACTCAACCTGCCGTCTAGAGGAGAAATTATGTATTTGTACTTGTGTTGAAGCTCAAAATTTTGTATGGAAGTTCTGGGCTTACATACTACCTAAAGTGAAAATAGAAAAAATGAAGTAGTTTTGGGCTTTTTCTGTAAAATTGAAGTAGGTTGAAACGGAGATTTTTAAAAGGAAGTAGATTTCAGTATTTTGCTGATGGTGCGAAGTAGGAAGTAGATTTTAAAATATTTTGAAGAAAAGAAGTAGATCTACTTCAATTGAAGTAAAGTAGTACCACTGCTCCTAACTTACGAGCGCTCCCTTCGAAAGTTTGTTCGCTTGTGTACCGCGCACTGGCAACTCTTTACTCACGCGCACACTCTTTTCTCTCTTGCGCTTATAGAAAACAGCTCAACTGTTGCGAATTAATTTTAGGCAATCGTTTGGTTTGTGTCAAAACACAAACTTTTTAGTTGCTCGAATCGAGTTGCTCTAAGTGTGCTGTGTCCCATATAAGCCCATTATGTTTCATTTTAGCAGCCAAACAGTTGCGAAACTAAAAATTGAATGTGCGCGCCTGGCCTAAGACAGCACGAATGCAACACTTTTTATTTAGTGTTCGACTATAATCATGGATTTCCGTGTATTAAATTTTGAGCCTAAAAATTCTCTCCAAAATTTAGCCAAGCTAAAATCATGTCAAGCATTTTAGCCGAGAGGTGCGCTGCTCCAGCTAAAAATTCAAAATTTTTCTTCGAACTGTACATAACTTATCTGTCAAAATTTAGCGCACGAAATAATTGTCTGGCACATTTATTCTCGAGCTAAATTTCAATTTCAATTTGAAATGGAATAATATTTTAATAATATTTAGAAGATTATTTGGTGACGGCAGTCTTATAAGATTTTTGACAACAAAAATCACTCATAATTCATAATTCTCATTCGTTCTCATTCACAATTCTTAAAAAATCATACTTTAAAGGAAATTCTTTTAAATCTTTGAAAAAAATTCACTAAGAGAACAGCTGTTTTTTGTGACATATTCTCCACAAAGTTCTTATGTCAAAATTTAGCTTGGATTTTAGCTGATGTTTGGAGAAAAATGTGGGAGATAAAATTTAGCGCGATCTGCGTACTAGGCTTTGACAAATAAGTAATAACTAAACTGGAGATTAAATAAGTTATTGGTATGAGGATTTTCTAAAATCTGGAGATTTTCTTTTAAATTTGATTATTAGTAAGGCCCATAGATAAGAGTCCCCCTTTTATTTTCATTTTTTTAATTTAAATATTTGCAAAGTAATGCATGCTCTTGTCATCGACCCATTCGAAAAGTTCTCCAATGCAGGAACACATCCCAGTTAACGTAACAAGTTTAATATCATAGGTTCGTGTATTTACTATACCAACTATCCCAACCATTTATCTGCCTTACTATCTGCCAACACTAACGCCAAATAGTTCATAGCATTTTCATAACGTTAACCATCTCGAAATCACTTCTCCTTCACTCCCACACATTATTTTACAATTTATACACTTGTCTCATTTCCACATTCCAAAAAGAAGACAACCCTATAAGTGCGTGAACATCAATCAACGAATCAACCTGAAAATCTGAATGTGCGAGTGAGTAGTTCTGGTTCTCGCTGTCTAGCTAAAGGAGCCGCTACTTCAATTTTTTCATAATCTCAAATCTCATATCCATCCTAGTTACTATGGCGTTTGTTACGTGGAGTGTCTACTTCTTGTGATTTTAAATTATAAAAATTTTGTTTTCGAATTTTCACCCTTAAATATACATACCCCCAATTGATTTAAAGAGCATTTAATTATCCAAGTGAACATAATTTTTGATCCCGCCAGTTACATTAAAAACCAATCAAGTGCCAAACTAATAAAATTGTGGAAAAATTCCTTTGAAGAAAAAGAAAAAACTTTTCCCAAATTTTGACTGAAAATTTATTCGCTGCCCTCAGTCGCTCTTTTTTTAACGCATCGAGCCAATAGTTGGCTAGACAAGGAACACTCTTGACAAACCATTTGAAGCCGAAGAAATACAAATAAAACGCACAGTATTTTTTCTTTCGTTTTTATTTTATTTAGTTTTTATTTTTGATATGTATTATATTTTGGACCGTTGACTTGTCAGAAAAACCAAAGGGGGGAAAGGAGTGACCGCATAGACAAAACAAGAAAATCCCGAAAAGAATTTCCAAAAAGAACATCACTCATTCGGCAACTATAATTGAGGTAGAGCAAAAGAGAAGGAAATAAGCACTTTTGCTTTTTCAACACCGAACCGAACACCCGCCGCTGTTTTTATACTAGTCGTGTCGGTGGTGTATCAAGTTGATTCGAGAAAACGATTTTTTTTTTGTTTCAAACACATTTTCATCGCGAATTTTTTTTAGTTTTAGTTAATGAAATATTTTTATAATCGAACGTGTGTGTGATAATAAACTGAAAATATTGAATTGTCTTATTTAAACAAAAAAAAAACTTGGAGCGGAGCAGTGAATAAGATTTTTTAAAGATGGAAGCAGTAGCAAAACACGATTTCTCAGCGACAGCCGACGATGAGCTTAGCTTTCGCAAGAGCCAAACTCTGAAGGTATGACCAATGACTCATGGAATTTGTTATTATATTTTGATAAAGCATAACTATTTGCATAAATATATGTACGTTCATATGCATTTTAAATTAATGTATTATTTATAAATTGTTGGTACTTTTATGTATGTTTCAACACGAATCGAGTTATAAAATAAGGTGAAGGCTAAGGCGGATTTTGGGTCTAGTGGCTCATCGGTCGGTGGGTTTTTTTGGTGCTCCTTTGTCTATTCTACTTGGTTTGGTATGTAACCAAATCCGAATCACCCATCCCATGCGAACCACTGCACTTCACTACCTAGCTGTCTTGCCTTGCTCTTGGGTGAGACTCGCCATGCTGCGCCGCCGGGGTCAATAACAATTGCGGCGGCTAGGGTGGGTGCAAGCTGTTGGGTCGTTGAGTGGATGTGGAAAAGGAAAGAAGGGAAGGACTTTCAGATATTCTCGACTGCTGACGATGAGTGCCGGCTAATAACAGCCATAACACTAGGTATTGCTTTATTCAGTATTTGTTCATCTTTCTATCTACCTCGACCTCGTATTATAGATAGGTAGGAAGGTAAATTGAGGATAGAAGAAAATTTCTTGGAAAACTTTTTGATTTCAGTGGGGTTATCTATTCTCTCATTCATTCATATGGTAAAATGGGGGAGAAATAAATGACTAGTACATTTGTTTTCAGACATGTTTTCAGTGTTCTTAGGTGTAATTCGAGCACTTTTTAGAAAAAAGTAAGAAGGCTTTTAACTCCCAAAGTTTTCATGACACAGGAATAATATCTCTCGAGGAATCGGTTGCTTGAGTTTTTACATAAATAATGTTTGTTTTTAATTATTTAAAATAATTCAAACGAAAATGTATACCTACCTAATTTATTTTATTCTAATTGTCTACGTACGTATGTATTTAAGTATTCTTGTTATAAATTATTATTAGATTAAATGTTTATTAGTTATTTTTGTATCTAATGATATAAAGTTGGATTGTTATTTTCTGCATAGGAAAGTGCGTAAAAACCCAAATAAAATCTCGTCACTTGACCATGTACATATACATATGTACAGTGAGTGTCAAAAGTGAGTAAACACCCAATATGATTTCTGGAGTTTCATGGAATTCGAAAAAACAATCACCCTTATTCCGATAGTCGTTTTACTAAAACGCCAGTAAAACGACAAGGCTCTAAAAACGAAAATTGGAATTTTATTGAAACGACTATCGTTTAAATGCTTAGAAAAGTGAAGAACATAGAGAACGCTGCCCTTTTCGTATTATTTAAACCCAAACTGTAGACTCTGGAGCCTTCTCGTTTTAAAGGCGTTTTATTAAAACGACTATCGGAATAAGGGTGAATAAAAAAAATCAAAATTCAATAAAAATAAATCAAAACAGAAATAAAAATTAAAAATATGTATAACTTTAGCAATTTTTCCCAATAAAAACTAAACATATAGGTACCATATTTAACGCGTCAAAAGTAAGAAAACATCATGAACAAAATATAAGGAGTACATTACAACATGATGGTGTAGCGATGTAATGAATAAAAAAGACTATCTTAACATCTTAAGCAATAACCTTCAACCGAGCTTAAGCAAATTAGGTATGCTTAGCAATTGAATCTTTTAGCAAGACAATGATCCTCAAAGAATGAATGCTTTATAGGACTTCAAAGCAACTCCATTACCCTCCCCAATCGCTGGGCCTAGAACATTTATGTCATCATTTGGACTGGAAAATTACGCAAAAGGACTATCAAAAACAAAGATGGCCTAAAAAGGCTTTAGATAGTTGAAGAACATTCCCAAATATCTTCCGATGTTATAAATAATATTGTTGTTTCCTTGTCACGCCCTAAAGGTTGTCAAATGAAATACAGTAGACTCTCGTTAACTTAAACATTCCAATAACTTGAACAAATATTTTTTCCCCTTACGCATTCTATACCTTGAACGGACTATTTTTAAGACTCAATACCTTAAATTTTTCCCCTAAGTACTCTATAAGTTGAACAAGTAAAATGTATGCGAACTCTGTAACTTGAATAAAGTTTGATATTGAATTTCTTAATTTTTTGAATTTATGCAAGGTACCTGGGATGTTGGTACAGAATGTAAACGGTTGTTGTAAGGGGAATCCCAAGAAATTCCCTTAGTATTTCCGTATAAGGTTTTATTCTTCATAATCGGTGAATTTCTGAATTTCATTTGAACACGTGCATATTTAGGAATCGAAAAACGTTTCAATTAAAATTACTTATTAATAACATCATTATTTATGTTTTAAAATCATTAAAATGGATCTTTATTAAATAAAATCATCAATTTTTTAACTTGATCCAGTAACTTGCACAATCCTATAGCTTGAACACTCCTGGTTTCCTCCGTGTTCAAGTTAACGTTAAGGTAGGCACTGTACTGGGTTTTTTACTTAAGGTAGGTGTCATCGAGTCAATAAAATTATAATTTAGTAAAACTTAGTGCTATTTAAATTTTTATTCAATGGCAACACTAAAGTTTAATTTGTTAGTTATTTAGTTAATAACTTAAATAATTTCATCTCTTTCTTACACATGAAAGAGACAGAAAATTATATAATAGTTAAATTATGATATCCACGTCCTTTGACCTCTATAATATGCACACAAAGGTTAAAAGTCATTCGTTCTTGTCAGAGGTAAAATCTTACAATTATTTCATTTTATAGAAATTAATTTTTTAATTTAGATTTTCGTGAAAAAGGATAGTTTTTTAAGTTGCTCAAAGCAAATTGAAATTAAAAATTAATATTCAGATACCAAATTGTAAGTTACTAAAAACTTTCGTTATTTAGGGTTTCTAATCTATTTATATATATATATTACAGAAAATAAAATTGAATTTGTACTGTGGAGGAGAAGTGCTTTGGTTTTGGTTAATATTGTTAAACCATCGTCGTTGGATTCTCTATCATTTGGATATTCAATATTTATTCTTGGTTGAATTGATACCTATAGTTTTTTCAGTTTGTTTTGTGAAACAACATTATTTTATTTTAATTTGATTTTATTTGGACTGCAACTCCATTTTCTTAGTGTAAATCCCCATTACAGTTTTCGGTGGAATATTAAGATGGAGAAGGTGGCACATAGTTGTAGGTCCTCGACTTGTGTGCGAGCAGATGATGAGTCAATGGTTTCTTGTGACAAATGCAAGCGGTGGTGGCACTATGACTGTCATGATTTCGATCCTAACCAGTATGATACAGTGACCCCTTGGTTTTGTAATGAGTCTGATTGTGTTTTAAGAGACGAAGAGGATTCGGAGTCTGGTCACGCCGCCATTTCCATCCCAGCTGCCCCAGCAGAAAATAAAATAGAAGATCACGTGGACTTGATTATAGAAGCTGCTGCAGTGGCGCAAGCCGCAGTCGCTCAACGCGACAAGGAGTTGTCCGAATTGAGAGCTGAACTTGAGGTGATGAAATTAAAGCTGTCTAAAGTTTCCATCGTCAAAGATCAGCCAGTTGCCACTTGCAGCATTTCTAAAAGTAGTGTCATTTCAAAATCTGCGGAGAAGTGGGAGATAATAAAGACTATCCAAGCTAATCATAAGGCGTTGTTGAATAGTTCGGTTCCGCCTGGTCATCAGTCTACTCCCTTACGTAACATGCCGGAGCGTCAGAAAACCAACACTGATACTTCTTTTAGAGACACAGATATGGCTAATCTTCTTACGATTCTGAATCGCAACAATGTTCAGGAGCTGCCGACATTTTCTGGTGAGAATATTAGAGAGTGGCCTTATTTTGAGGAAGTCTACAAATCTACCACTGTTGAAGGAAGGTACAGTGACAAGGAGAATGTCTCACGTTTGCGGAAAGCTTTAAAGGGGGAGGCGTATCAGCTGGTAAGCGATCGTCTTAAGTACTCTTCCGATGCCGATGCGATAATGGACTCACTTCGTACAATGTTTGGCCGTTATGACGTTCTTGTTCACGACTTAACTTCTGATTTATTGAATCTTCCAAAGCTGAATACCAAGTGTGATCCAAAACTTCGTATTTGGGCAGTGAAGTTAAATGGATTCGTGGCTGATGTTAAGTCGATGAATAAGGAAGAGGATCTATCGAATGGGTATGTTCTAACCAACCTCGCCTCCAGGTTAGGTGCCGGGTTGTACCAAGAGTGGCAGAAGAGAAAATTAAGTTTCCCACGTGTCAATATTCGACATTTTGCAGAGTTCCTGACGGAGAAGGTAATTGATTTGCCACCTGAGCTGAAGAAACCAGGAGGAATAGCCGACAATAAGAAAATACAGTCGGATTGCAAAATTAAATCTTCTCGAGTGCTGATGCATCACCCAGTTTCATCAACCACGTCAGATGGGTTATGTTGTAAATGCAACAAAAAACAACATGCATTGAACCAATGCGAAGAGTTTTTAGCTTTGACCCCAGATCAAAGACAAACGTTTGCGAAAGATAACTCGATTTGTTTCACGTGTCTGGATCCATCAAGACATCAGTGGAAAGCGTGTTCAAAAAAAAGATCGTGTGGGACAAATGGATGCAACCGCCGTCACCATCCTTTGTTGCATCCGAGCTCAAGCGGTAGCGACTCCAAGTGGAATACATCAGCTGTTCCTTTTGTTCCACAACCACATGTCCATTCCTCACATGTTGGGACAAATGCCGCCATCATGTTCAAGGTAGTTCCGATTCGTGTTTATGGAAGTGATGACATGTTTGTGGATACTTTTGCTTTTTTGGATGATGGTTCCTCGTTGTCGATGCTTGAAGAAGATCTTTTCATTGAACTTGGGTTGGACGGACATCCTGAGCAACTTACATTGCAGTGGACAAAGGGGGTATCTCGTCACGAGGATTCTAGGCGAACTTCTTTGACAGTGTCAGCTGTAAATAGTCGTAAACAGTATGTTTTGAAGAATGTTTACACTGTTAAGGACTTGGGGTTAGCTAGTCAATCAGTTGATGTTACTGGTTTGAAAACTATGTACCCGCATCTTCGGGGACTTCCAATTTCAGATCTGGTGGATGCTCGTCCTAAGATTCTGCTTGGTTTAGATCAGGCAAAATTCCTGTTGGGTCATGGTCAGCGCCACGGAAAGGATGAAGAACAACCTTATGCTATAAAAACGCTTCTAGGCTGGATTGTTTACGGCAGAGCTGCTCCTTCTTTACATGTATCCTGCTTGCATCAGGTATCGAAACCTACTATGCACTTTATGTTCCACGACGCTATTAGGAAAGAAGATGATCTACATGAACTGGTCAAGCGTCATTTCAGCACTGAAGAGTTTGGTGTCATGCCTCCAAAGGGTGAGTTGCTCAGTCGTGAAGTCAGCCGTTCAATTGATATCATGGAGCGTTCGTTGAGGTTGGTTGGTAGACGGTATGAGATTGGACTACTCTGGAGCTCCGATGATGTTACACTTCCTGACAGTTATCCGATGGCGCTTAAACGTCTTATTGGTTTGGAGAAGACGTTAAGAAAGAAACCTCATTTATTAGAGTGGCATAATAATTATATTCGTGATTTACTCTCTAAGGGTTACGCTAGGATCGCTTCGCAGGAGGAGCTGAATAGAAAGTGGCCGCGGGTTTGGTATGCCCCAACATTTGTCATTGTGAATCCTAACAAAGTTCCTCCAAAACCCAGATGTGTTGCTGACGTGGCGGCGAAGGTAAACGGAATTTCATTAAATACTTACTTGATGAAAGGCCCAGATAACCTTGTACCATTACATGCTGGCCTATTTAAATTCCGGGAGCGGAAAGTAGCTGTAAATGCGGATGTACGAGAGATGTTTCACAGGATTCGGATAAAGGAGGAAGACCAACAGTGCCAACGTATTTTATGGAGAGATGGCGTCAGCTCACGCGAACCAACTGTATATATAATGGAAGTTATGATGTTTGGTCCCAGATGTTCTCCTACTTGCGCGCAGTTCGTAAAAAATCACCATGCCAACCTATTTAGAAATGAATGCCCCGAAGCGGTTGACGGATTGATAAAACGAACCTACGTCGACGACTATTTTAATAGTCATGATACTGTTGATAAGGCTATATCTATCACAAAAGATGCTATTCGTATTTGTCACTCTATGAACTTCGATCTTGTAGGCATTCAATCGAATAGACGGGAAATTTTGCAGGAGATGCCCGAGGGTTATATCAACAGCAAACTGGTAAGCATCGATCCCAATGAATGTGATAGTTTGGTATCTAAGGTCTTAGGAATGTATTGGCATCCGACCTCAGATCACTTCTCATATAAACTTTCGGATGATGAGGGCATGAAGGCAATGTTAGCGTCGGATGCGGTAATTACAAAACGTCAAATGCTCAAAACCATTATGAAAATTTTCGATCCTCTGGGAATTATTTCATTGTTCGTCATTCGAGGTCGCATCATACTTCAAGAAGTGTGGAGAGAGGGATTCGATTGGGATGAGGCAGTTTCATCCGATTTATGTATGGCGTGGATGAACTTCATCAGAGAGCTGAAGCAAATTGAAAACATCAGAATTCCTCGCCATTATGTCTCACTGAACCCTGACGACTCCAAAGTAAGCTTAATAGTGTTTGTTGATGCTTCCGAGAAGGCATTCGCAGCAGTGGCTTATTTACGTTTCGAGTGGAACGATAAAGTAGAGGTAGCACAAGTCATGGCAAAAGCAAAGGTTGCACCTGTTAAACAATTGTCAATTCCTCGTTTAGAATTGCAAGCTGCGGTGCTTGGTGTTCGTTTGGCATCCACAATCAGGGAATCACATTCCATACGGATTGACGAATTGCTGTTTTTGTCTGATTCTAAGACTGTTCTCTGTTGGATCAACTCAACTAAATATAAATTTCCCTCCTTTGTTGCAGTTCGTGTGGGTGAGATCCTCGATTCAACATCTCCGCGTCAGTGGTTTCACATAGCTTCAATCGACAACGTTGCTGATGATGGCACCAAATGGTTTGAAGCTTCGATGGGAAATCAAGATACGAGGTGGTTCAAAGGGCCAGACTTTCTCAAACTTCATATGGCTGAATGGCCAATAACACCTGGTTCAGCTGCAGTTAATGTGGAGAAGATTGAAGCAGAGAATAATCTATTACATCATATGATAAAACAAAAAAGTTATTTTGGTGCTTATGAAATGTTATCTGCAAGATTTCGGGCAAAGTGGGATTCGTCTGTCAGAACAATTGCATTTTTACTTCGATTCAAAAATATTATATGCGGAAAACCCACAGAGAAAGAAGCCTTTATCACTCCTTTTGAATATTGTCAGGCTGAGAATTGGTTATTTCGAAAGATTCAAGAAGAGGTATTTGCATCTGATATTGCTTCTTTAAGATCTAAAGGAAGAGTTAGTTCTTCAAGTTCAATTCTCAGTTTGTGCCCATTTATTGATGAGGATGGGACGTTAAGAATGAGTTCAAGGGCTCAGAAAGCTAACACTTCATATGCGTCACGTAATCCTGCAATCCTGCCAAATAGTCATCCTTTGGTCAACTTGCTCATCGAATATCATCATAATAAGAACTTTCATATGGGCACTGCAAGTGTAATTTCGGACATCCGTGAACGAGCCTGGATAATCAGCATACGAGGAGCTGTTAATAAATGGAAATCCAAATGCAATATGTGCAAACGTCTTAAGGCTAAGCCGGTTATGCCGTTGATGGGTCAGCTTCCTGAAGCGCGCTTAGCATTTGACTCTCGGCCCTTTACTCATGTTGGTGTGGATTGCTTCGGCCCGTTGCTGGTTAAGTTTGGTCGAGGTACAGTGAAACGTTATGGCATGATTTTCACATGTCTAACATTCAGAGCTGTTCAAATTGAGTTGCTCAACGATCTAAGTTTAGATCAATGCAATATGGCTGTCAGGCGGTTCGTCATCAATCGTGTCGTCACGAGGTTTCTCTATAGTGACAACGGCCTGAATTTTGTTGGCACAAAAAACTTATTAGACAAGGATGTTAAGGAGATGGAAAACTCGCTTAGTGAATACTCGTCGAAGTACGAGGGTATTTTGTGGCGTTTCATACCCGCTTATTCACCTTGGATGGGAGGAGCCTGGGAGCGACTCATACAATCAATAAAGAAGAGCGTCGATTTCGTCCTTAAGGGATTGGTTCCGCGAGAAGATGTTTTGCGAAATGCTCTTATGGAGGCCCAGGCCCAAATAAATCGTCGCCCGCTCACTCATATACCCGTCGATCCAGAAGACCCCAAACCTCTTACACCAAACTCAATGCTTTTCGGGGAAGATGATCGAGATATTACTTCGCCTGGTTTATTTAGCGAAAAAGATGCTTATAGCAAACTCTATAGTCGCCGTTCCCAACACTTGATGGCCGAACTTGTTAAACGTTGGTATTCCGAATATCTCCCTGTAATAACAAGACGGTCAAAATGGTTTAATACTACAAAACAAATAGTTGTAGACGATATTGTAATTGTGATCGAGCCCAACGAGATACGTTCTGCTTGGCATTTAGGACGCGTTGTTAAGATTTACCCAGGTCCAGATGGAATTGTAAGAATGGCAGACGTTATACTTCCCAACGGATCAATCAAAGTAAAAAGGGCGATTGGAAGACTCGCTGTTTTGGATGTAAAGTCTTCGCGCTAGCTCTCAGACGGCCCCCGGAATGTCATCGAGTCAATAAAATTATAATTTAGTAAAACTTAGTGCTATTTAAATTTTTATTCAATGGCAACACTAAAGTTTAATTTGTTAGTTATTTAGTTAATAACTTAAATAATTTCATCTCTTTCTTACACATGAAAGAGACAGAAAATTATATAATAGTTAAATTATGATATCCACGTCCTTTGACCTCTATAATATGCACACAAAGGTTAAAAGTCATTCGTTCTTGTCAGAGGTAAAATCTTACAATTATTTCATTTTATAGAAATTAATTTTTTAATTTAGATTTTCGTGAAAAAGGATAGTTTTTTAAGTTGCTCAAAGCAAATTGAAATTAAAAATTAATATTCAGATACCAAATTGTAAGTTACTAAAAACTTTCGTTATTTAGGGTTTCTAATCTATTTATATATATATATTACAGAAAATAAAATTGAATTTGTACTGTGGAGGAGAAGTGCTTTGGTTTTGGTTAATATTGTTAAACCATCGTCGTTGGATTCTCTATCATTTGGATATTCAATATTTATTCTTGGTTGAATTGATACCTATAGTTTTTTCAGTTTGTTTTGTGAAACAACAGTAGGTACTACACAAATAATAGTTTTGTTCAGTGAATAAAAGTTCAGAGTAGAACAGAGCAGAGTAGAGCAGAACAGAGCAGAGCAGAACAGCTTCCATGAGAAATGTCAGACAAGTTAGAACAGTCAGTTATCTGTTCTACCTTTCTCTAACTAAAAAGCGAGGGCAAGAAATCTTGTTCTAAGCTGTTCCAAACTGTTCCAGACAGACTCATTGAACAGCAAATCAGAACAGTTTAGAACAGAAAATTTCTCATTGAACAGCAAAAAGGTGTACTTTTCTGTTCCAAACTGCTCTAAACTGTTCGGAACAGCGTCACTGAACACAACTAATGTTTACTTACTTTTGACACGTAAAGTATGGAGTATTTTTAGTTTTTAATAAGTAAAAATGTATTACTTTGTTTTTTGGATTTTGATTTTGATTTATTTTTATTGAATAAATCATTTGATTTTTATTATTTGAATCCATTATTTATGTTTTTTTTTCGAATTCCGCGTAACTCCAGAAATCATATTGGTGTTTACTCACTTTTGACACACACAGTACTTATGTAGGTTTCACTTAATATCATAATACTCGTAGATTTGACTTTTCAGTCACAATAAAATTAATGTTTTAGAAATATATTGCTTAAAATAGCATCCCGTTCATTATGACAAAAAATTATTGTAACGTCCCTATTTTCCAGCATACTTCTGATCACTTAATAGACTGAAATCTAAAAAACGAATGTGTACATTATGTATGTACACTAGACTGGGCCAAAAAAATTGACTATTTTTTTTTTTTTTGAAAGATATATCGAGAATATCATTCAGAATGACAAAAAAAAATTTCGTAAAAGTTTGAGCCCTTAATATCAATTTTAAGAGGGCTATCATCGCTAATTTTGATTTTTAGTCATAATTTCATGTTTTGCGTCAGAACTGACAAAACATTGAAGTAAAAAAAAATTCATTTTGACTTACTTTTATATAAAATTAAATTCCCTACAAAAAAGGTCTGATTGAAAATTTTCGTCAGGCAAGCCGTTTTTGGGTAATTAAGCTTAATAAATTGTTATTTTTCTTCGATTTTACTTTTTTAATTTAGAATTTTGTAACTAACGAAAAATAACAATTTATTAAGCTTAATTACTCAAAAACGGCTTGTCTGACGAAAATTTTCAATCAGACCTTTTTTGTAGGGAATTTAATTTTATATAAAAGTAAGTCAAAATGAATTTTTTTTACTTCAATGTTTTGTCAGTTCTGACGCAAAACATGAAATTATGACTAAAAATCAAAATTAGCGATGATAGCCCTCTTAAAATTGATATTAAGGGCTCAAACTTTTACGAAAATTTTTTTTTGTCATTCTGAATGATATTCTCGATATATCTTTCAAAAAAAAAATAGTCAATTTTTTTGGCCCAGTCTAATGTACACACATTAATTGTGAGTTAATTTTACTAGAATATTTTTCTGGACTCTGAAAGAAATATATGTAGATATGTAATAAAGTTGGAAATTATTGAATATAATAAAAGTATTCTTTAGCTTTTATTCAAACAACTTATTTCGTTGAAGATCAAAAATAGAATAATATATTTTGATATATTTTCATATATGAAACATAAACTTACTAGGTACAAATAATATTAAACATAGTGCTAGATAAAACAAACAAGTTATTCTAAGTAGATTCCTTCTTAGGTTTCAACAAATAATTACTTTAAATTGAGATTTTATCAATTTAATTGAGATTTATCAATTTAATATACCTAGTAAACCTATATTGTGATTTTGGTTTGTTGGGTTTTAACACACAATGTCCTTACAAAGGTACACAAATGTGTTTTGAATTTTATATTTGATTTTAAATTAAGTAGTAGGTATCTTAGATTTATATTCTTTTTAAAAAAGTCGATTTTGATAATATTTGCCATTTGTTTTGTATCCTAAAATCAATTTTGCAGATCTCTCTTTTTCGGCAAATTTATACTTCTCTTTTATAACTGTTATTACAGTCAAACTTCTCTATAACGAACCTTCAAGGGAACAAAAAATTGTTTCGTTATAAAGAAGTTTTATAGAATATTCTTTACATAGAAAATGTAATTATTTATATATGTATTTAAAATTAGGAACACAAATCGTAGTAGGCTTTGATTTCAAAATTTGACATTGACATTTCGTTAAAGAAACAACTTTGGTTTCGGGCCAAAAAGAATAAGTTCCTTATAAAGAGAATTTCGCTTTTGAGAATTTCGTTATAATGAACCTACTAATTCATGTTGGATATTTTGTAAGGGGAAGGGGAACAAAGTGAAATTCGCTATAGAGGGAATTACGTTATAAGGAAGTTCGGTATAAAGAAGTTTAACTGTATTTAATAAAATAAAATCAATTTTTAAGAGATTTTCGTCATCCATTTGTTTATAGTATTATTTTTTTTTTGAGATTTCGCATGATGATAAGAATGTTTCTGCAGGATGGGTTGAAAGGTGGATTTTTCTTCTTTAATAGATGTTGGTTTGTTTAGATGCTGTATCCTAAACGAAGGTGGGTAAAATTGAATATTGTTGCTCTCGAGACTAATGATGTTTAGACTGGAGCGGACTGATCAGTTTTTATCTTTGCATAATGGCTTTCGTAACTATTAAAGGTTAACATTTTTAAGTAATTGATCGACATAGCATTTAATGTCGTTCTTTGAAAATTGTGTTTCATGGCAGTGCTTTGAAGCTTCGTCGGCATACTCATTCGCTGGTATACTGATATGATTATATACACACATTGTTTTTTAGTTTGTTGGGTATTTTATAGGTAAATCTCTTGTATTGAAAATTACTTTGTTGTTATTTATAGCTTTAAACACCGATAGACTGTCGGAGCAAATTATAGATTTAGAAGTGAAGTTCCTTTTAAAGACCCAAATATCCATACAGTTCCAAGGAAATGAAAGTACACTAATCACATGATCCATTAGCATGAAAAATAATCAAATTTTAAATCCAAATTATAGATTAGCCGTATGTGTGTTTACCTAAAAGGATATGCTCTACAAAATTAAGAAAATAATAATAAGACTGAGGAAAGGGTTATGGTTTTTTAGTGGAGCTATGGAATGTTCTTATCTACTAAGTTGTTTAATATTTTCCTATGTGAAATAGAACCAAACACTTAAGAATTCCTGAAAAAGGAGCAACTGCTCCTTCTTTATAACCTATACCTACAATATTGCAATTATTATTTGAGTAAAGCATGATACCTCGAAATATTTATGACGATTAGTGAATTTTCAATACTTTACTCCCAGGGCGGATTCGTGTTAAATTGCCTTTTTCCAACCTAAACTATCTGCAGTAATTTTTCGATGATATTATACTTACGTCAAACCCTATTTAGAATGAATTTTAAGTAATTTGTGGCTTTTTTAAAATATATAATGAGATTTTTACTTTAAAAAGCAACAAAAATAGATTAAATTGCATACTATCTCAACACGCTAGAACACTCTTCGAGATATACTCGAATAGAGATATGCTATAAAGCGAAAAGTATTTTCCATGTTTCTGTAAGCAATGCTCTTAAAATTTCTGCTGGGTTTCCGAAAAACCTTTGACGGAATCTTGAATATAATCTTCTTTTTTGGTTTTGTTCTCGGGTTGTATTAATTGCTCTTTTTTGTTTTGGACCAGTTTTTTCTATAGAAGATATGTATTCCGTACAAACCAGCATTAAAAGGAAAAATGGATTATTTCATATTACATAATGTTATAAATCGGATTTTGGTCAACTTTTCTTCATTTGGAAATGTCCTTAAATGGTGGGCCAATGCTATAAAGTGTATTTTTTGAGCCTTTCCCAAAGGCAAGACTGCAAGACTTTTCGGTTCTGCAAATGTTACTTTGGCTCTTTCGCCGAATTCTGTAATACGGCTGATTTATGCTTTTTAAAAGTTAAAACTCATTTTATTTAATTATACTCCCTTTGCTTTCACTTAATGTGACATTCTAAGTAGGGAAATCGATCTATTTTTACACCGATAAATCAGAAACTAATGATGGGATTGCGCTCAAGTCAAATTAACTATACCATCTCCCAGTTACAATTTGATAAAAAAAAAACATTTCAATTTTAAATCCCATCCAGATCTACTACGAGAGAACATGTCATTCTAAGTTCTATTTCTTACACCGATGAATCAAAAACTAATGATGGGATTGATCAATGTGTGTACTCAGAATTCAGAAAAACTGATTTTGCTGAATTTGAAGTCTACTTGTTTCCTATTTTGACTTATATGTACATAACTTGATATGTATATCTTCTCCTACATTCAGGGCGTTACAATATTTCCCAGAACTTGACGAACTAAATAATTCCAATTAAAGATCCCTAATGAATCAATTCAATTTCAATTTTGTTTTATTGAACATACTATTTACAATTTGGCTTACAACTAATAAGATACTACATATGTATGAAAGTTTACATTTGTTGGCTCATAGGGGGCCTAACTATATACAGTGACTTAAGTTTAATTATTTTTATATAAAATTTACATGACGAAAAAAAAAAAAATTAAATTTAAAATGTCGGTTGTATTGTCCTCAGGGTGTTCATTCCTGGTTGTCAGTGATCCCTAATGAATCACATTCCTGGCGTTTGTTTTATTTGTATGTTTGTTTTGTATATAGCAATCAACTATGATTCATGACTGTCATTCCCCACTTTTGTTTTTGAGTTGATAGGTTCCTCGTTCAATACATAAATCTAGCATAACAATCAGTAACTGATCGACTTAAGTTGAGAATCATATTCAAACTGACTATTGAAGTGTGTCATTCATCGGTAAAAAAATGTGCTAGAAATAAAACTACCTACGTATCTAACTTTTATTAGAAAACAATTTTTTGGGTTTTGGAGCTGCAAGCACTTTTTAGGCATTTGGCGTTGAGATTATTTTTTCTTATTATTTTTCTGAAAGTTTCCATATTTGCACTTAATTTGTTTTTTTTTTATCTTAATAAGGAGTAAGGCCTTCGAGCACATTCCAAGAGTTTCCATTGGAATGTTACACTGCTATTATTTATTTATTTATTATTTTTTTTTTTTTTTTTCAAAACAAAACAGTCATGTTTTTGTTGAATTTTGCAATATCTTTTTATCTTTATAAAATATAATAAATATAAAAAAAAGTTAAATGGTTCATTACATGCAATGTGCCTGCGAAGCTTCATATATTTATGAATTTTTGAATATTACAACAACAACTTGAATGAACTACCACCAAGGGGGTTCTTATTTGGCTGGAGTTATAGCTATTTCACGGTTGCCAAGCCGATCATTAGACTCCTTTATTAGTGGTGCTTAGCCTTTATACTATCAAGTTTAATCGAAAAACATTTTGCCTTGACTGAGATTTGAACCCAGACCTAGCGTCGTCAGCAGCCAATGCCCTACGCATCACGCTACCGAGACCACATGATCAGATCCATCTCAATTTAGGTTTTATCGTTTATCAATTATCACTTGAGGACTAGCGTTTTTATTAGTCAACAACAAACTTGAATGAAAAGTTTTTCGATTAAACTTGATAGTATAAAGGCTAAGCACCACTAATAAAGGAGTCTAATGATCGGCTTGGCAACCGTGAAATAGCTATAACTCTAGCCAAATAAGAACCCCCTTGGTGGTAGTTCATTCAAGTTGTTGTTGTAATATTCAAAAATTCATAAAAATATTAAAGCCAGGGTAGCTTTTGTTAAAAAGCACAAACACTGGACCATTGACCAATGGTCAGCTTGGGGCTGTTTCTCGTGGTGAAAATCGATGGCATCATGATCAAAGAAAAATATTTGGACAAATTTACCACCTTTTACTGCATCAACAGGATTCAGTGATTGTGAAATAACTTTTCAGCAGGACGGAGATCCAAAACACACGTCAAAAAATGTCGCGGAATGGCTGAGAAATCAACAGTTTATGACGATGACATGGCCAGCACAAATCCCTGTCCTCAATCCAAAATTTATGGTCAATTGTGAAGCTACGGTTGGGGCAGCACAAAAATCACCCATCAAACACTCAGGAGCTTTGGCTGGAATGGGGCCGTATTCCAAAGCAATTTATCCATAATTTGGTGGAAAGTATGCGAAAGCGTTGCTCCCTAGTTATTAAAAATAAAGTTTTATGGACTAAATACTAAAGAAAATACATTGATTTTAAACGTGCATAATTGGACAAGTCTAAAAACTAATGGAATATTTTTTATTTTGTATAATATATTATTTTTTGAAAAAGTTATTATAAATAATAAAATTTAGTTAAATAAATGAAATGAAAAAATAAAAAAAGATTTTAATTCTATTAAAAACTCTTACTTTAAATCAATTTTTCAAGTAAGCGAAAACATTTGACTACTTTTGCTCGTCACTGTAGTTTTGAAAACCGCAGGAATATGAGAAAAGACGAAATTTTGTTGGATGGAATATTCTCGAACTCAAATGTTAGATTTTGTTCAACATTTTACAAATAGTTTAACACAACAGACGAGCACACGGTAACCGTCTGTCTCAAGCCAAGTTTAGAATACATATTACGTTTTGTTTATCTTTTTTAATAGAATATACAAACGGAGTTTCTGAACACTTAACCCTTAGCTGCACTTGTGGGGTCCAGGTGACCCCAGCGCTATTTAAATTACAATAAAACATACAATTTTCAAAAAATTGGAATTGTGGCTCTATCTGTTATTATTTGAAGCATACCTCTTTCCTCTGAAACCCATAGTACGATGATATGCGCTCTAGTATCGTTCTGGCAGTCGTTGGAAGTGGTGTGGTGCCGTTTAAGACCCCAGTGTGGCAGTTATAATTATTTAAGTAATTTTTTTTTTTTTTTACTCTGTTTTGGCTCTATTTGTCTTAAATAATCGTAAGTATAATATTTTGACTGCTCAGAATTTTTTACAACGTTTATCACAGGGCACGGTAGTGCCCAGCCAAGTTCTGGCACTACACCCTTTTTACAGGAACAAACTCAGGCGACTTTTGACCCCTCCCTATCTTCAGTACCAATGTAGTCAGAAACTTGAAATTCCGAATATTTGCTAAGCTAGTCAGGCAGAGGCGCCTCACCAAATTTCAATTTTCTAGCATAAGCGGTTCCTGAGATATAAGGCCTCAAAAATCACAAAAACCGTAACTGACATGACTGACAGATCATCAAAATTATGGAGCACTTCCCGACATCGTATAATCTTGTAATTTTTCCCAACGGTAGGTCTTGTCATGCAAGTAGAGTAAAAAATCGAAAATTTGAGGTTTTCCATTCAGGGGGCGTGGTATCCGCCCAATTTCTCCGAATTGGTGTTGGTTGAATGGAGCACTTCCGACTGCTGTAAAACGATGAAATTTGGTAAAGTGGTAGGACCTAAATTGCATACAAAGAAAAATATATAAAATTAGAGGTTTTCCATTCAGGGATGTGGTGCCGCCCAGTTTCACAGAACTGATGTAAATTATATATGGCACACTTGCGATTGCAGTAGAACAATGAAATTTGGTAGAACGGTAGGGCTCAAATTGCATATAAAGAACCAAGAATAAAAATTGGGGCGTGGTATTCACCCACTTTCTGAGAAAATTTTTAATTTATATGGAAAACTTAATTAAGGTAGGTACTCGTATGTTAGTGTTAGGTATCTCGCCAGGACAAGAAGAAATAATTGGAGCGCAAATCAAAACAATCAATAACAAAAAAAAAATATACCAAAAGAAGTAGGAAGCTATAAACTAAGTAAGTTTTAGTAGGTAGAGTCCACTCTTCTATCTTTCCGTATCTTTCGAGATTTTGACATGGCAAAATATTAAAATCTTTGCAAAAAGGAGTGAGATCAGACCAAAAACATAAATGTTAAAAAAAGAGCCAAGTTATTCTATACAAAAACCTTTGTGTAACAAGTCAGCCGTGAAAAGTATTGAGATCTAAAAGTACGCCAAGTTCTTATTACTTCATGAAGGTTTAACACCGAATATTTAAAGTAGAATAATATTGAAACAGCTAGAATGTGATACAGAAATTTTATTATTTAATGATTACTGACTAAAATTTGATAGGTTCACGGGTAAGCTTACGTTTGTAAAATGGCCGGAAACAAATACTCTAACGAAATAAAAAAAAATCTAAAAGAATATAAAAGTGGAAGGAGTCATATTAAATTATCGGAAAAATATTCCATTCTCAAATCAGTGATTTGCCGATTAGTAAAATTTTATAAATCCACCAAGTCATTTCAAATGGTTCATCGAGGTGGCAGACCAAGAAAAACAACAAAACGAGAAGATTCTGCTAAGTAAAATCACAAAACTCGAGTTGGGCGTAAGCGCGAGAACAATCCGGAGACGAGCTGTTGATGGTGGACTAAAATCCTTCAAAGCTGTAAAAAAAGCCTTTTATTTCAACCAAAAACAAGCTGGCGAGATTAAAGTTTGCTCATGACCACATCAACTGAACCGTTAGAAAATGGAAAAATGGAGGAACGTACTCTTTTCGGACGAGTCCAAGTTCAATTTCAAGGGTTCCGATGGTTTCCGTTAGAGCCTACGTTTTTGTACGTGTATTTAAGAAACACGTGTACACGGAATCCGTGTAGGAAATATATACCAATTTCAAATCCGTGTTCTTAAAACACGTGTAATTATTCACTTTATTATCCGTGTAAATGAATCCTTAGTACACGGATGAGGCTGAAATTATAATTGGTCTTTGATTTGCTAATTTATCTCACATTTGATACGTAATTATTAGCACTGTGACAGATTCCACAATAGAGTACGAAAATTATTTGTCTGAGCCTCAATTAAGATTCGACTTAGACCCCTTTGAAGGGTGGAAAACGCGAGCTTCTAAGAACCCAGGAATAGCAGAACTAGCAAAAAAGTGTTTAGCAATACCAGCTACATCAGCTAGCTCAGATCGGTCCTTTTCTACAACGGGAAACATTGTTACCTCAAAAAAGAATTGCCTTTTATCTGAAAACGTTAATACTAATAATAGTTTTTTTGTTCCAAAATAGAGGACTTATTGAATAAAAAATTTTTCTTAATAATTTGTTAAGAACTATAATTATGTTCGTTTTAATTGCATTTTTATATTCTAGAAATGGTAACGGATATTTTAGTAACACGTATAATTAAAAGCACGGATGCACGTGTATTTAATTATTACGTGTAATTAATAACACGTGTAATTAATAACACGTGTAGTTATAATTACACGGATTCAAATCCCGGTCCAATAATTACACGTATATCCGTGTATTTCATTATCCGTGTAATAGAGAGCTCTAGTTTCCGTCGTGTTCGCAGACCAGCCAAAGAGGCACTAAATCCACGTTACACCAAAGCTATTGTAAAACACGGAGGAGGAAACGTAATGGTGTGGGGATGTTTTTCAGGGTAAAATGGATCGTTTTATGTACCGTGACATTTTGCAAAGTGTAATGCTGCCATACGATGAGGATCAGTTGCCTCTGAAATGGATATTTCAGCAGGACAACGACCAATACGGTTAAGACGTGGTTTCAAGAAAACCGGACTGACGTGTTACAATGGCCAGCACAATCCCCAGATCTCAATCCCATAGAAAATCTATGGGAAATTGTAGGGAGTAATTATAAAAATAAAAGTGATCTGTTTGAACAAATTAAATTGGCTTGGGAAAGTTTGGGGATACAGCATAATAAACAATTTAATTGACTCCATGCCTCGAAGATGTGCTGAAGTGATAAAAAAGGGATTTGCTACCAAATACTAGCAATATTTTATATAGTTTAAAAAAAATATGTACATATTTGTTAAAAGTTGCTTTTGTTTTGACCAGCCTAATATTGAACTAATTGTACTAATTTCGCTATATTTAATGAACAATTACAAAAACTATTTTATTTTATTTTCCATTAGAAACTGTAAATATTTATTTAAATTTTAAAAACAAAAATATACCATGATAGATTCTTAAATTTGTTTTTTAATTATTTAATAATGGAGGCAATTAAAGTTGCTTTTGTTTTGGCCAACACTGTACAATGTACATTATGTTCATAAGTAGGTATTGGTCTGTAGCTGTTTGCATAAACACGATGGTCTTTCGACAGTAATAATTTCCGTATCCTCATTTGCCACAATTTTGTTTTGTTAAAATTTTCACAGGGACAAAATTTAAGCTCATTACTGAAGGTGAAATAATTTGCCGTTAGGCCAGCCCAAATGGTTTGGTGATGGTTGAGCCTTAAGACATCTGTAACAGAGCCAGTCTCTTTGAATTTGTTTACAGTTTTGCCTTTAGAATCTACAATAGTACCATAATCTGCTGACAAAACTAAACATGTGCCTCCCTGACTAAATGTTCAATAACCGAGCTACTAACACCGTACCCATATCGTACGCCCCAATCAAAGGAAAAATTCGCATCTTTCTACCCCACTTTGTAATTCTGCACTATTTTGAGAATTAGATGTCTGTTTTAAAGACGCAAAACTATTTATACATATGATCAATCAATCCCTATCACGTCTTTCTGAATCCTTTAATTTGTCATCATCCATGTCAAATAAACTGAATTTTATGCTCAATTAATTTTTTGTTAAACCAAATCGTTTAATCAGTATCTTATTTCCAACCCATTATTCATGAATCAATATAGCGACAGTGTACCAACGCAAATTTTCTTCGAGCCTATGTATTCTCATGTCACCTATTACCAAATGCAAATACCCAGCTTAATTCCAAACACCGGGCGTAATAATTAATATACTGAAATAAATTGGTCTGCACAAATATTCAAAATAAAATATTCACTCGAGAGTGACCCTTCACTCCTCACTACGTCTCCGTTTGTTCTCCCACATCAATTCATGTTATAACTTCTGAACAATTTTCAATATATCATGAATATTCGTGTAATCAAATTATAATTCCAAGCCTGTTAATCCCAACCCCACCAGATGCTCATCGAATCGATGTATTTGTTACCTCTTCCCACTATAATCTCTCCCCGATCTAAAAAGCCAATGTAAACTATGGCTAAAGATAGGAAACAAAATATTGACAATACCCATTACGAACACTCAATTGAAGAGGGACTACCATAACGGAGATAACGATGACGGCAAGCTCCAAAAAATTCAAGAATAGAAAACGACAAAAAGGTCAAAAATATCTACGTTTGTGCATACGCATTATTCCAAGTTCCAATGAAATATTTTACATAAATATTTGTGCAATAAAAAACAAACCATATAAATTAGTCTATAGCCAACAAACAATAATTATGCATATACATATGTAGGTATGTATGTATGTATGTATATACCTTGCGGATTTGTTATCTATTTGCTTTGCTATTTGTGGATTTAATTTTGATTCGTGGGAAATGTGGATTTTTCTATTTGACAAATAAAAGCACATCCATATCATCATACTTTAATATTACACACATAAGTACTTGGTTGTTGTGTGAACGTACGTGTCACCTTAAGCAATTGGTGATCGGTATTGGCGACTTAATCTTATATAGGCCGGCTGCTACAAATGACCGACCAGATACAATATCTCACGCAAATACCGAGGTAAAGTTATCCGTTTGAATTTTGAATCAGGAAATATTTTGTATAAACAAATTTTTTTCTCGTGACTTATATTGCATTCTTATGATTTTAAATTTTAAGTAAGCATTAGCCGTATTTTTTTTACAAGTCCATATAGAATTGTAAGAAAAAACAATTAGTATAGTAGGATAGTTTTAGAAAGGAGACAGCGATGCACATTGGTTTTGAATGTCTGCATATTGCAATAAGTGGTAAATATTGAGCCGAGTAAAAATTTCACATCCGTGTAGTGCGGCTAAAAAAATATTCTCTGCACTTGACAGTACGTCCAAATTTGTGCTCAAAGGTAAACTGATGGGGATCCTAGAAGTGCGAGTATTACGTTTGAATTGTTTGAGGCGAGGAATTCATCTAGCTATTTCACTAGAGCTCTGTTTATGAAAATAGCTGTAAAATAATGATAGACATGAAACATCGGTGCTCGAGAGATACAAAAATGTTTCAGTTAGACAACGGTCGCCCATAATATTAAGAGCGCTCTTTTGAATTCTGTTCAAGAGACTCAAGTGGGTTTTTGGAGCACCTGTCCACATATGGGAATTGTACTCGACGTTTCGGAAGAATAAAGGCTTTATATATTACAGCCAGGTCAGAAGGGTAAAAAACTTCTTTTATCGGCGGAGAATACCTAAACAATTAGCAGATTTTTTTATTTAATTTTTTCAAATAGAAAAGATAATCTGCTATGCACATTACTAGAACTGAAAGCTGGTCAGTCTCCTCGATGCAAGTGTCATCCATGGATAGTGGCATTGAAGGAGGGTTATGCCTTAGCGACAGTAAACAGCATTGAGTTTTCGAAGCATTAAATTCTACACGATTCTTGACTGCCGTTGACGCTACCATTGGAAGTCCACATCCGATGGACAAGGATGTGAATCTAAGAACGAATATAAAAAGTTGAGGAAACTGTCGTTAGCGAAACAATTTAGTGGATTAGTAGACAAAAGAAGCTTTCGTTATTTATTAAGCTGCAATTGGACGTCAATTTAAAGGGGAGGAGGATTCTCATGGACAAATGCTGTTTTTCATCCACTCGGGAAGAGACATGTAGAGTACGAGTAGGACAGATGGAAAAGCTTATGTAGTGGTTTTGCCAGCGTTCAAGAACACCTCTTCAGAACAATAACATGGAAACTATCCGGGCCAGTGGATTTGGGAATGTCAAGATCTTTTAGTACTCTCGCAACTGAACGAGTGCGAAAGAAGATTCTTCCCATAAAATCGTTAATGCTCTCAAGTATAGGAGGAGTCATTTCACTTTCTGGTAGCATCGAATTAACAGCAAACTGTGCTGCAAGAAAATTCGCTTTATCTATCGAGCTTACAACAGGAGTGTCATTGAAGACGAGCGTTGGAACAAAAATGAATTATTAAGATTCATAGTTTTATCTATAACTAATACACCTACAGTCCCTGGCCATTTTATTAGACGCACTGTAGATTTAATAGAAAACCAAAATTAATTTATTAATTAATCAGTGCCACATATTTACAATAGGGTACAAGTCAATGCTGTTACCCGGGCAAACCAACAAGGGGGGTGGCCGTGGCGCGATGGTTGTGTGCTCGCCTGTCAACCTCAGTATCACAGGTTCGATCCCTGCCGTCGTCGTCTATGTCGTCTTTAAATCCATTAAAACCTTCTAAAAATTGTCATCAATGGGTTGCTGGTTTACTCATTACATGTTGTTTAGGCATAACACTAACAACATGTGATTGAGTTAAATTAGTATGCCCAACAAGGATGAAAACAAATAAAATAATGCGAATTATAAGGGACATAGAAATAAGACACGGCAATTCTCTGCTTTAGTTCAGCCGCCATCCCTGAAGATAAAAAAATCTGAGACAACCGCCTTCAGTCTCAGAACATCGTGCCACACATCTTTCCTGTCCTTCTTTCTCTTCCGTAACTTCACGCCCGCGCTGTGTTAAAACATTTAAAGGGTAATCATATTCCTTTGAGCGTGAGTTGATTATAAAAAAAAAAGTGAGTACATATTAGCTTCTTATAAATAAGTTTTTACAGACCGTGCTGTATGACGGGCATAAAAACAAAATGTTCACCTTTTGAAAGTCTGACTTGAGGCAACAACCGATTCCTTAAGACTTCTTTATACTGGTCATGTTTCATTATGCCCTAAACCTTAATAAGTGAGTTTTGAGGTGACCAAAGATTATACAGTTACATTAATTTGAATTAGTTGTTCTTTTTTAGTGCATTATAATATTTAATTAAACTAAATGGACACAATTTAAAAGCGCTGCAATGGTACAAGCAAGACATAGCAGTTAAGGTCACAGGGCTCGCAATTTATTTAGCAAAAACACGCTAAGTCGATCACATTCCAGGCATTTCACACATTTCGAGTGTTTATTTCAACGGTGGACTGCGCATAGAATTCATCTCGCATGTACATTTCGTTCTTCTAAATATACTCCTTTTTAAATTTATTATCCAAATGCGTTTACTTTATATTTTTTGAAACTTGATTTCTAGCTGTTTTATAACTGTATCTAAAAGAATTTAAGGAAAATTTATTCTTTTGTCTTTAACGAAACAGTACCTTTCATATAAATGTTAAAGAAATCGTAATGGAAAAAATTATTTTTTCTCGAAATGTACTTCAAGAGTTTTTGATATACTTTTTCTGTATCGGTCAATTCAAAACAGTTTTAAATTGATAAAGTGCTAACAGTACATTTTTCTGATTATTGTCATTTGTAGAACCAATAAGATTAGAGAATTTATCAAAATATTCTGATTTCCTGATTAAGAGAGGACTGTTAGCGCCGTAGTTTCATTAGCTAAAATAAACGCAAAGAGGCAAATTGCTTCTTCTTAATCGAATGACTCATATTAAAATATAATCGTCCAAGAACCGATAGAAGTTCTTTGGTCTTTGAGTGGAGGTAATAGAACTCTATCTGACCAGGAGAAAAACTCATACAGCACATCTGTGTCCAAGAATTGGTCTAACAAAAGCAACAAAGTGAATTTTAATAACATAAGGATCACGGAACTCAGAAAAACCTTTTGACGAAACCAAGAATTTTGTTTGCTTTTTTTACAATATAATTTTAGTCATAAGTGAATGATTATTTTGAGTGTAATAAGATTTCACAAATGCGACGAATTTACGATATATTTGTGAAAATTATTAACATGGTTCTTTTTAAAGTTCTCTTTTACCTATTCTGAGGAATCTTAGTCAAGACAGTCATGTTGGCGTTAACAGGGGTTATTTAAACATCAAGGTTCGTCCGAGTTCCGAATTTTTGTTATCAAACGTACCCAATTAACATATGTACATAATAATGCAATCGTCAAAATGTTTTTTAAATATTGAAAATTTTTTCTGTGTATTTTTGTTTAATATGAACTTTGGACTGAAATTTATTTACAGCGCAAAGTTTTAAAGTAAAGGAACGAACCTATTTATTTCTAAAGTTAAATATTGTTAGAAAAAGAACGCACCACCCGACTCTGCTGCGTAGCGTAAAGTTTGTTAGACTTATTCTTAAACAGTGATGTTATTTGATACAACATTTAATTTTCCCACCTATATTTAAATAGAGATGTTTTCTGATACGAAATACTACAACTATTAGCGAAGACGAATAAAGTGGGTCCGGTAATTCCGTCTGTCTGTCTGTATGTCCGTATGTTTGTACCTCTCCCTACAGTCTAACCCACTGGACCTATTTTCTTCAAACTCAGTACTTAAGGGTCTTCGGTGATTCCCTAGAGGTGAAATTGAATTTTTTTTTAGCTCTAAAACTAACGGTTTCCCTAATACACACCCGTAATCCATTATCTTATTTATCTCGAAAATGGCTCTAACCATTTTGATAAAAAAAATTAGGTGTGATATTATGGACATGGACTAAATTTTGGTGAAAAAAAAAATTGGGGCAAAATGTTGTTAACGGTACCTGTCATATAACGGTTTTTTGATTTTTTGACTTTCTCATCAACGGCTCTAACGATTTTAACCAAAAATTTTCAGCAGGAGCAGTTTAAATAAAAATATTAAAAATTTTTAAGTTTTTTTTTTTGAAAAACCAATATTTTTAAAATGTGTGAACGATTAATTTTGAAACTATTTCTAAAATCTATACTAAATACTTAAAATTTGGCATCCCAAATTTTGTTCTCGAAAAATTTTAAGGAAATTTGTTATATAAAAAATTACTTTAATATTAAAAAGATTAATCAGACGGCAATTCCATACATTTGAACATTTTTATCTCATTAAATCCATGTTTTATATTTATAAAATGTTTTTTAAAATTCCAAAGTACTTTTACATAAGAGCAAGTTCGTGCGATTCAGTTGTGCATTTTATTTTCGTTCGTTTCGTATTTTTGACAGTTTGGGTAAGAAATGTAGACACGTAGCATCGTTCCGCTACACTTCTTCATCTCACACCAAATATGTCAAAAACACGACAGACGAAACAACTGAAAATAAAATGCACGACTGGGTCGCACGAACTTGCTCCTATGTGATAGACTAAGCTTTTATGTACAAAATTTTTAAAACATTTTTAAGAAAAAATTTTGGTACGCCAACCTTAAGTTTTTATTATTGTACGAATAAAAGTCTAATTTCCAAAAAAAATATTAAGCCATTCTTGAGATATCGAATTTTTCAAAAAAAAATTACTTTTTTTTCTAAAAATTGAAAAAATATTTTTTCTTAAGTTTTTAAATGCAATGTTTTTTTAAACTTTAAGAGCTTCTTTATAAAAAATTTCATTAAAATCCGTTATGTCGATAATGAGAAATTCAAAATTCGAAAAAATCGTTCTATGGTAGGTACAGTCAGTAATATCTAGATTTAAAATTTGTATATTAAATTAAAGATCGTAAAGATTAATCAAAAGAAAAAAAATTTTAGCGAAATTCTCGGAACCGTTTTTGAGAAAAATACGATTTTCGAAAACCATTTTTTAAAATTTGTATGGAACGTACCGTTAGTTTTAGATAAAACAAAATTTTTTTTCTCAAATCTTGTAGATTATGTTAAGAAACTTTTATTTGTCAAGTTTGAAAAAAATCGAGCATGGGGTTTTCAAAAAAAATTTTGATTTTTTTTTTAAATCCAAAAAATTAAAAATTTGAATATGTATGTAATAATATTCAAACTTTGGAGGAGCTTTGGCATAAAAAAAATTATTTAAATCGGCTGTTCCGTTTTCGAGAAAATCAAAAACAAAAAAAAATGAACCCAGGGGCCTACCAAAAATAACAATTTTTTGTAAAATTCTTTTCAACCATTAGCTAGTTTTAACCAAATGAAATTTTTCAATTTTTTTAAAAAAAATTCTGTGGGACAGTTTTTGAAAAAAAAAAATATTTATAAAATTTCGAAAAAAAATCGTATGGCAGGTACCGTTATTTTTGGTCTTAAAAGAAAACAGAAAAAAACGTCGGGGGGAAAAAATTAAAACCCATATCTACCAATTTTGAAGAAAATCGGCCGAGCCGTTTAGGCTGTAGTCGAACCGACAGACAGAATTGCGAGACCCACTTTTTTGGTCTTCGCTATCATCGTAATGTCAACTTTGATCAAAATCTCGAGTTCGATTTTTTTTTACGAATGCATAACTTGCCTTATAGTACCTATAAGTCGCAAGTAAAAAAGGACATGTACTCAAACTCTTGATGTCTTTTTTTTTTTTTGTTATATACGGTATTCAAACTGAACTAAATCCTCTGACATATTGTTCGACGTTCGTGTACTTTATCTTTACTGTACTTTATCCCTCTGTCAGACGTTTATAAACCGATTGACATCATTCCCATATTGTAAGAGAAATTTCAAAAGAAAGAACTAAAATTTTGTATCCATTGGCTCGTAGTCATCATCCAGATGAAAGATGGATAATCATATATATTTTAATGTATGTATGTAGAATATTTAAATTGAAATTTGGCATTATATGGTTTGGCAGATAACGGACAAATCAAATTTTGACGTACCTAGAATATTTCGTTGGAAATGTCAACCGATTGCCTTGAAAATGCATTTTCCGGAGCATAAAATAAAATGAAATTGTCCGTTACTAATGCGAAGGGGATTTCTTTAAAACATTAAAGACAGCTGTAATGAAATTTGACACCAGTCGGTTCGTCTTTTTGACATAGTTGGTGAGAGGTGAAGAAATGTTGGAGGAATAAAGATTTTAGTTCTAACTATCAATGGAAAGTACTAAAATCGAGATCCATTGACACCATAGGCGAACTCTTTTTTGAGGCGCCTCAAGTTTTGCAATGTAAACACGATGCAGCAAGTACGCAATATTCCCAATGTAAAGAGGATCTTAAATGCAATCTTTCATAAGGTATGGTTCTACGAGAAACATGTAACCGTAACGAGCTCAATTGGTTATTCTAACTTATTCTAATCAAACATGATTTGATAGAGAAGTCAACAAAAGTGAGTATCGGAATTCTGTGTGTCTGTTCGACTACAGCCTAAATGGCTCGACGGTAGATATTATTTTTAAACCCTCACTCCCTTTACACGTTCTACAAATTAAAAAAAAACAATCCAAAAACTTAATCAAGTAAAAGCAAGATAATGGTTATTAACGGCACATATCTCGCAAAGAACCATTTTTTTTTTTTTTTTTTTCGATTTTCTCAAAAATTGTCAACCGGGGATTTTGATCGACCTTTTGTTCTTAAGCTCCTAAAAAATTTGAATAGTATTTCGTTTTATTTTTTTTTTGAAACTCAATATTGTCAGTTTTTTTAAACTTGCTATTTTACAATTTTTTGACACTACAGGACGAAGGAAAAAAATTAAATTTTGTCTAAAAATCGTACATATTTTCTCGAAAACTGCACTTAGAATTTGGTTAAAATGTTTGTGCTTCGCTTAATTTGTATCATATCAAAACTTAAAAAAAAATGTTTTTAAATTTGTGCTAATATTAGAATGCATCTATTTTTTGGAAAATTCGATATCTCAGAAACGGGTCAATCATTTTTATTTGAATAATAATAAAATTTTAAAATTGGCGTACTGACATTTTTTTTAGTTTTATCTTTTTCTATAAAACTTATAGTACTATCAAGAAGACGAACGATTGTGGCGAAATCTTAAGCATAGCGACAGTACTTGCTAGATTTGTCGCTGCTAAATTTAATTATAAAATATTCTCTTTTTTTACTACATGCTTTGTATCTTATCCTACTCTCCATTGTAAAATCGTTCGCTAATTTAAGCGCCACCACAAGGATAGCGTTGGCGTCCCAAAATCAAGCTCCATGATAATACTATAGGTTATACATACTAGACTGGGCCAAAAAAATTGACTATTTTTTTTTTTTTGAAAGATATATCAAGAATATCATTCAGAATGACAAACAAAAATTTTCGTAAAAGTTTGAGCCCTTAATATCAATTTTAAGAGGTCTATCATCGCTAATTTTGATTTTTAGTCATAATTTCATGTTTTGCGTCAGAACTGACAAAACATTGAAGTAAAAAAAATTCATTTTGACTTACTTTTATATAAAATTAAATTCCCTACAAAAAAGGTCTAATTGAAAATTTTCGTCAGACAAGCCGTTTTTGAGTAATTAAGCTTAATAAATTGTTATTTTTCTTCGATTTTACTTTTTTAATTTAGAATTTTGTAACTAACGAAAAATAACAATTTATTAAGCTTATACTCAAAAACGGCTTGTCTAAAGGATTTATATAAATAAATTTGGTGGTGCAACAGCTCGAAGTGAATCACGACCTAGTGACTTACAACCTTCAACCATTCCTGTGTGCATGTTACCAGGAACGGAGGGGACCTACAATTTTCTGCCGATTCCGAACGGCTAATGAGCAGCACTTTCCATGACAAGAGATACTCTTGGAGGATTTGTCATTTGTTCGAGACCTTCCGCATGACAGTCCAACGCACTAACCATTATGCCAAGGTTTTATATATAAAATCAAATTTTCTTGTGACATTCTTTTTTTTTTGTGCTTCTGAATAATTTTGCACAAATAATATATATTTTTTTAAATTATAGTATCTTAAATATAAGAGCAAGATGGTGCAATTCTGTCGTGCATTTTATTTCTCATGTTTACCACTTTCCAAAAACTTTTCACAAATCCACAAAACGAAATGATTTTACGTCGGTATATGTATAAACGTTTATAAATAATTGCAATGAACTACAGCTCACTCTCATCGTCTGTTCAATTCCACTGAGATAAAGGCCTAGCATTAACCAGTGCATGGATTGTAATATTTCCGAATGGAATAAAATAAATTGTTACATTTACCATAGCCTGCCGTAATCTCACGTACTAAGATAATATATAAGGGGTATTCACGATCTAATGCAACAGGTCTAGTATCATTGTAAAAATGCAGAAGTGTAAAATCTTACAACACTACAACAACAAAATATACGGAGTGCAATTTTCCAATAGTGTCGCACTTTAGCTATACCCGAAACCTATTGCAACAGAAAAATAAAACGGTATAAAATTTGCAGTCGCATTTTTGACAGCTCAGCAAGAGCCACTAGCTTTTAAAATTTAAAAGTCTTTGAAAGCCGAAAGAAATATCTTATTGTTCTTTTCATTTTATTAAATTAAATGGTTATACTTCGATAATAGCTTTAAAATAACTCGAATGATCCGATTCGTTATTTTACTCAATGTTCCTCCATCTCCAACTCCAAAAGTTGGTGAAATTTTTCTCACTGCAGCGCTTTCACCGGATGAACCCAAACGGTAGAGGACAATGGCTAGTTGGAGCTCAATTGAAAATTGCTTACACGAATGAGGTTTTTGAAACTCTTTATCTTCATATATCAAGGAAAGCAAATTTGAAAATTGACTTCTTTCCATTCTGAGCATTTGTCGAAAGCGATCGTTGTTTAATGAAGCTAAAATATTTTGACGCCAAGCAATGGATTTAGGCACTTTGCTCATCCAACCACGACGAGATGCTAGGACGAATAGAAGGTTCTCGTTCAATTCGTTAAGGATTTTATCCACAGCATCTTCTTCTTCACTTTCTGCATTTTCTGAAAAAAAATATACATGCATCTATGTATGTAGCTTTTTTATGATTTTCGGCCTGAATTTTATTTGATACCTTCGATCCACATAATTTTATCTGCAGCATCTTCTATTAAAAATTCTGTGATATTTTCTTTTTTCGTTTTTTTTGGCATCTTAAACAAACTTGAACAAACTTAAATTCTTATAAAAATTAAATTTTCAAAACAAAAAACAAATGCCAAACTCATTTTAACATTTACTTCAGTGTTGCAAACAGGTGAGAAAAAGTGCGTTCACGGTCTACTAAAAAATAATAAAATTTCGCATTTTTACTAGGCTCGTTGCACCAAATCGGGAATACCCCTATAGTAATTTCAATTTCCCTTTTAGTATTATGTCTATAGATGGTTTAATCATACGTTTTGTCTTGGTATAGACAAAATTCTTCAATCTTTATTTTGCATGCAATCATTGACATTTAATCGTTGCCGAACATACTCGTATGTATACTAAAATCAAGCTTGATTAAAAAATGTTTGTTAATTTTTAATATTAAATTTTCTTAAACAGCTAAGTTTTGAATATCATTTTGATGAAAGAAAAAAATTTAAATTCTCAAAAAACCCTGAATAGCAATTACTTCATTCATACTATTAATCGATGCGGATACCTGAGAATTTCTCTAGCATTAAGCTTCAGCGCCACCGTTAACCGCATAACTATTAAACTAATTAACCACAAAACTAAAAAAAAAACATTTAACAGAAAACATGTCTGATTGAGAAAAACGAAAGCAATATTAATATGTATGTAATAAGGTATGTACATAGTTCTCGTCGATGTATTTTTGGTACATTATTAGGGCAAGTTATGAATTCGTAAAAATCCGACTTGGTATTTCAATTGAATTTGATGAATTTTTTTTTAAATAAACAAGCTTTTAAATTAAATTTTCGAAATTAAATGGGGTCATTTTTTTTTTCTCGCCCGTTCATTGAGGCATACTTTTTTTTGCAATATACATATTTCATTTTTATGCTTTTATTTTCTTTTAACAAAGTCAGAATTTGTAGTAAATCGAAAGAGATATGGCAAAAAAGAACACATTCCGGTTGCTGCACGAAATTGCCTACTGCATTCGAATTGTTTCCCACAAATTTAAGATCTGCGATACTCTATTTAAATACAAAGAAAAAATACCCTTATACTCGTACTGTGTTTTTTTTTTATCGAAATAGGAAATCTTCTCGGGTGTAAGAAGTTAAAAACAATGGTGTATTTGGTGAAATATTTCAAATGTACTTGAATTTACTGTGTGCGGTGTTTGGTGAGAAAATTAAAATAAAATCTACTATGTATTCATGCTTATTTAAGCTTTAATTTTTTGAAAGTAATTATCTTACATGGGAGTAAGGTAATTGCCCTGGACTGTCGTCATGAAGGTCTGACAATCGATTCCCAATCGCATCCAACCTGAAAAAGGGATGCTTTTTCAGGGGTACCACCTTTTGCGAGGAAGTGAAAAAACCTCTTCAGTATCTCCTTTCATGAAAAAGTGCTTCATATCTTAGCCAATCGGACTCAGCAGAATATTGTAGGTCTCATATTTTACTTTTCTATTTGAAGAAGGATTAAATATCAAATAATATTTCCCTTCTATGGTACATCAGAAACGACTTTGTTTTAGGCCACGATGTAATAATTCGCTTCAAGCACAAGTATGTTCATGCGACCTATTAGTGCATCTTGCTTTTGGTGAATAGTGTCCATACTACTTGACGAGCGAGATATAATTTTACTTTAATACATTTTTTTATCTGACTCGACTTGTTTGTGTATGCTTCTATTTATATTTATTGTTGCAATTAAAAATAAACAACGCAAGATATTTTGATAGCAGCATTGCGATGGAAAAAGATGGAATGAAAAGTCAGAAGTAGTAGTAGTTGTAATGTGCGGCATGTTTGTGACCCAGTTATCTCATTAATGGATCTCCATTTGGTTCAACGACCCTTTTTTCCTCCCCATGGTAGTTTTTATAATACTGACTGGACTAGATTACAGCAAAACAAATTGTTTCAAATCATTTAACGTTTATGGAACTCAATCCAGTAATTTCAATATTTAATAATGATGGCGGTGTAATTGAATAAAACAATATTAGTAAATATCAACATGGAGAACTACTTACGCACATACATTTTTACATGTTATATACCTATAGTGTAAACAGTTCTACTTATAAAAAAAACGTTTATAATATCAAAACGTTATTAATGAGCTATTCGGTTTTGATATTTATTTTTTGTCCGTGAGCTTTACAAGGGGTCGTCTCGTGTGATCGGTGGTTTAGGTTTTGTTGGATAAATAGTACTATGTACATTAAGTTATGCAAATATGAGTGAATATTAAATAGAATGTCCCGAGCGTGTACAGTTTCCAAAAACCAATGATCGTGAGTGTGATTAAACACAAGATAAGTAAATCCACATTTATGTGCGTATTTTAAAATAGCACAAAGCTCCTCCTGACGGTGGCGACCTCACCAACGTCGTTTTAGAAAAAGTACGGACTATTGACGTCGCCGTCCCGAAATCCACACCAAACGGTATTTTTTTAGAATGCATTATTACAGCTTGTAATAACGGACACTCATTTTATTTATTTATTCATCAAGCAGACACTCTTATAGATTGCTTACAAAAATAATAAACAAAATATGAAAAATAAAATAAAATTATAAATACTAACCACCGTAATTAAGACTAAATGGCAATCTTTTTTTTTAAACTCTCTATTTAAGTATAAATTAAAATCAATAACATTACATAGAGAATTTAAATGTCTTAAACAGCGTTTTAAATTAACCCTATGAAAAGAAACACACAATAAACGATTAGGTACTTAACGTAAGCCAGGACTTGGAACATGAAAACCAACTAACGAAAGTAACTGAGGCCAATTGATTTTATAATTAATTATTATTTGGCATCAGTAACTAAAAAAGAATTAACAGGTACCACCAAAACAACATGACCGCCAAAACCTACCCGCGCCACTTGAAAACCCCTACTTATTTGATTTTATACTTATGATGAATTTTTTATTTAGATATTTAAGAACTGATATTTGAAAAAAAAACTATCAAAAGAATGAACAGAACAATGTAGGCATTAAAATACTAAAAAAATGCTTTATTTCTACTCACAAAAATGAGCGTACACCCTGTTAGGAAGCAATGTAAAATCGTATGATCCTAAATTTATCGCTACTTTAGTGTACTATTTTACTTTTCGATATATTAGAACATACTTTTGTTTGCCTCGAGACATTTAAGCGACAAATTGTCGAATATATATATTTTTTTTTTTTGAAAATTCAATATCTCTTAATATTAACTGGCGTAGCTACCAATCCAATAATAATTTGGAAAACTTCTTCAAAAATCGTAGATTTTAAAATTATTGTTAATACTCGTAAGACTCCGAACTTGAAAAATTAAATTTTGTAGGTCGAATCGATTAATTTTATTGCACTCCTTTAGATTTGGCACTTTGACTTCGAGCAGGCAATATTTCGTTCATGCTGTGAGACTTTGGAATAATTTTTCTTGTCTTGTGGGGACTTGGTAAACGATTACAAAAAGTTTTGTAAGCTTTGTTTTGAACATTTTTCTAATTTGAACTGAAATTTCTTTTGTAAACAGTGTCGTACTTATTATTAATTAAATTTATTTAAGAAATTGAATGCATAATAAGCTAGATGTGCCAATAATTTTGTGCGAGAAAATAAGACGGTTTTTCAGTAATCATTTTTTGCTTCAAATCTAACAAAATATTTTTGAACAATATGACTTGCATTTGATAGTAAATAAATGCAACTATCAAAGGGGAGACAAATTTAACGAAACAGAATGTTTGTAGGCTTAAAAGCAGCCATTAAGTGTAAAAAGCTTAGTGTGCCAATAATTATTATTTTCTTGCATTTCTGTACAAACTCAAAGTTAATCTTGATGTACAGATGTCTCTTAGTAAATAAACTAATAATCTTTCTTTGAAATGTTTTGTATATGTATATATACATATGTACATATCGTCGCTTTTCCGGCAGAGTGGCATAAGTCGTAATTTGCAAATTTTCAGGAGAGCATTTTAAAGTTTTTTTCATACTGAACAAAAAAAATTTCTTTGTTCATAAAAAACAAAACTCGAATGTTGAATACGTGAAAAAATTGCATTTTTTGTTTGCTAAGTTTTATAAAAAACGAAATATTAAAAAAAAAACAAAAATTGATTTATGCCGTTTTTATACGTAGAAAATGAGAGGGATGTTTTTGAACATTGAGAGCGGCGCTTTTTCATAACTCGGAAACTAGAAGAAGTAGGTTAACGCCGATTACACAGAAAAATTGTGTTTGTTTTTCAGCTCAGTTCTGTGTTCAAAACTAAAAAACGACAAATTTCGACTTATGCCACTCTGCCGGAAAAGCGACGATATGTACGAGTACATACTGAAGACTTAGCACTATTTAATTAGACTTCTTGAATTATTGATTCAAAATAGCTTCTAGCTTCTTTTGTTGGCCTTTAGTCCAACAAAATTGACGCTTAGATCCCGATAATGTCACTTGGACTTATCAGTTGACAAGTGAATACAAAATAAATTTTTACTAGAACTGTTGTAATTATTTTTTTTAAACTTTTTTGCATAGTTGGCATTCTATTTTTTGAGCTCAAATATTTCAAGAGTTGTTTAAGCAATTTAAAGAATGCATTTAATGCTTTTAAATATTTGTCTCTATTTAATAAATATCTTCTTTTTTAAACTACATTTTTTTTTGGAAATTCCAGCTGTACATTCTTAGTACACTTGCGATACAGTGGTGCTTTTTATTTCACAATGATTTTTTTTTATTAGGCGAAGTAATTTCAGTTATTATTAGTTATAACAATATAAGAACAACACAAAAAATGAATACAATTGAAGCGTGGTTTAGTAACCAAGCTGAAGAAGAGAAACTCAAAATTGCGATTTTGGAAAGATGAAAAAACGGAAGGAAATGTAATGTGTAAGAGCTGTTATTATTCCAATCTTTTTAATTTCCAATTTATTTACTTGCGCTGCCGAAGTTGAAACAAAATGGATAGCGTTGCCAGTTTCGTTTTGGAAGAACTACGGAACGATGATAAGGCCAGATCACTAAATAGATACTTTACCTGGATGCATTTCGAGGTGGTGCATCTGTACGAATTGGTATCGTCCTAATTCTAACGTTTCTTTGGGTTTCGTCCATTTCTCTAACGGAAAATTGTTTTTGAAAAGAAAACTAATGATTTTGCTATTACCTTCCATGTTTATTTTGCATACATTGCTAAACAACTCAAACAATTTGAAAGAAGATTCTTTACTCAGTTTTGTTAAAAAAAAAAATAAACTTTACAAATGTACTAATTTTCAACGCGAAGTTCCGCAAAAATTAAAATGCTATTAAATCACGTCTAATCTTGTTTTTCAAAACAACGCATTTATTGAAACTGCAAATGCAGACTAGGAGTTTTGCAAAGTGTGTGGTGACTATTTAAAGCATACAAAATAATTTAATGGGGAACGATCGATATCGATAATCACCACTATGACTACGCAATTCAATCAGACAATTACGAGAATATCAAAAAGGTTGTAATTGAACATTTAGTTGATATTGCTGCATAAAACCACCTGAAGTGCTTCCAACTTTTGGTGCGTAGTGTACTTACTTAATATGTTCAGACAGGAAGACAGAATTGAGAGACCCATTTTTTTCGAGTGTTCTATCATCGTTATGTCAGTATAGCCCTATGTACATTATATGTACATACATATATATTACAATTAATAATAGAACGCAAATTTGATTTTTTTTGAAAAAAAGTTCCTTTGGCCATTTTCAAAATAAAAAATTTATTAGAAGAGCATTTTCATCGGTCATCAGCTTGGAGAGCAACAGAGTAATTTTGTTGGTATAGTATTTAGCATATATAATAATTCCACTCGTCTTTGACCTAGTTTGTGCAACACTTACTGCACACTACTTTTTCAAAATCTTTCGTTCTCCCAATGCATATTCCACAAATAAGTTGAAGGTAAATAACATTACCACCAATATTTCGTATTCAAATATTAATTGACAAACAATAAATAATTGCCAAATGCTCTTTCGACGTGTTGATTACTTTTAGTTGATTATGACATTTTACGACCAAACTTACATTCTCCCCACTCTAAAAAGACGATAGAAAGCGAATGTATCTAAAAGAAAAAAAAATGAAAATAAATACATTTGGGTGGGTAGAGTAATTGATGACAATCGACGAAGTCTCTTGATGAATAAAAATTCCATTGAAATCGAATTCAAAGAAGAATTTGTTTTTTTTTTTTTGCAATTGCAATTCACTTTATTAAAAGCCAGCTAATGGGTTCGTCAAAATTGACGTTGACATTTATTGAAATCAGAGAACTTTTGTTTAATTTGTTAAAAAAATACTTTATAAATAATATTTAAGTAGGTACTCTTGTTTTGGACTCGAAAAAATTAAACCAATGATTTTGTTTAACTTAAAGGCCGATTTTTCTTAAACTTTGATAGTTTGAAGAAAGATAATTAAGATTTAAAAAAAGTTTTTGGTAAAACAATTTAGGACATGCTTGGCAGAGAGATCGCAGAATTTGTAGTTGAGTTATAATAATACTGTAGCTGTCACAATCAATGCACATCTAATGCAAAAATTACATAAAGAGTGGTCCAAATACAAGTTTCTTTAAAAAAAATGCAAAAATGAACAAAATTAAATTTTTTCCATGTATTATGGCTTTATTAGTAAGAGCAAACATTCCCATTAATTATGGAACACAACGCCGTACAAGTGGATGCCTCGGCTGGCTTCGCAGTAGCGCATTCTGTCACTCCAAGCAAATTATCCGAAATCTTTGTGCAGAACTCTCCTCAGGCTAGTGCCTCAAATGTTGAGCTTTTGAGATCGATGGCGAGTTGATGTTCGTGAATAGACTCATACTCTCGGCTATAGCACCCGCATTCTCGTCTGTGTGGGACGGCGGGGACCATGAGTGTTTTCCACTAGCATACCAGTCTCACGAACTTTTTGCACAAACTTGTGTATAGCATGCGCGGTGGGTGCTTCAATTCGGCCAAATCTTCTTTTCAAAAAACACACTGTTGAGGCTACACAGCACTCACTTTGAAAATAAGTTTTCAATCTTTCCCAACGCTGTTCAAGCGTAAAGCGACTCATTTTGTCTCGCGAAGGTATGATACTGACTTTCCTTCAAGATTTCGAGCGGGAAACAGCTGTCAGTATCAAAATAATGTATGATTTAAAAAGAAACTACTATATGACATATTTATCTTTCAAAAAAGAAATGTTACATTTTCATGAACAAGTTCATCATAAGGTCCGTGACTTTTGAAAGCTACCTATCATAGTTAGACAATTTTGTTTTATAATGTAAACTGTTGGGTTTTCTTTATAAATAAAAAAAAATTATAAAAGCTAATTTATGCGACCCACCAAGGCAATTTATTATTATTTTTTTGTCAGTTTAAAAATAAGGCGAATAAATATTTGACCCAGAAACATTCGGTCATTCACAAAAAAAGAAGATATTTTTGTTATTTAATTTTCGAAGCAAATCTTTGTTTTGACAAAACAGGCTAGATACATTCCTATATATGTATATGTTTATGTATGTATTTATAGTGTATATATTTTGGTACCTTTGGTACGATATAATTTTTGTTTAAATACTTTGGAACAATATTTGTTTTATTCATCTATTTGTATTCTATGTTTTCAGATATTAAATATGGAAGATGATTCAAACTGGTATCGTGCTGAGCTCGATGGTAAAGAGGGACTAATACCTAGTAACTATATAGAAATGAAAAATCACGAGTAAGGGCTAGAAACTCGTCTCATTTTTTTATGAATTGAATTAAACTTTCTCATTTCTTATCTCTATCCACACAGCTGGTATTATGGAAGAATAACGAGAGCAGATGCTGAAAAATTATTGTCAAACAAACACGAAGGCGGTTTTCTAATCCGAATTAGTGAATCAAGTCCCGGAGATTTTTCATTATCTGTAAAGTGAGTTGGATTGGCCTTTTGTTGACGTAGAGAGAAAGAGAGGTGCCGGTATGATTTATAAATATATATTTTTTTTTCTGTAGATGCCCCGATGGTGTGCAACATTTTAAAGTTCTACGTGACGCACAAGGTAAATTCTTCCTCTGGGTGGTTAAATTCAATTCATTAAATGAGTTAGTTGAATACCACAGATCGGCATCAGTATCAAGATCACAAGATGTTAAATTGAGAGATATGATCCCAGAAGAGGTATGTATAATCACTCTAGTCATATCAGCTCAGACTGAATGGGTTGTCCTGTATGAATCATTCATGAGAATGTTTTTTTTTTAATTTTGTAGTTGCCTTAATAAGAAATCTTTTGAATGAATCGATTAAATAGTTATTTATTTCTTTAATTTTAAATCAATTAAAAAATTTAATTTGAATTTATCAAAGGTTGATAGCTAAAGAAAATTGCAATTCATTATTAATTTGCTTACGATATCCGATTAAAAAAAATTTGTCTCACATTTAACTCTACATTATATGTAAATGTATATACTATGTATATTAAGTGGGTCAAATTAAACGAGATAGTTCGAAGCTCATGATAAACTGAAAAGTTGGTTGCTTCAGGCTCTAAGAAAATTCTCTAAAAATATGACCTCAAAATGAGGTCGTTTTACTATAATTTTATGGAGAAAAAGTGGTGTAAACTTTGGAATTTTTTAAGTCGTTATCCGTTGAATCTGTATGAATTTCGTTTTCATTTTTTAACAGAAAATTAAATGTTTAAACAAAAACTCATACAACCATTTAAAAGATAAATGTTAACGTTGAGTAGATAACACTGTGTAATAACATTAAGCTTTTCTTGTATAAAGAAAACTGTTTAATTTTTGAGAGAAAATAATGAAATTAATTTATTAAAATAATAGCAACTACGGTGAAAAATTTTCCATTGCTTATGTAAAAAAATCAAGATTATTCTTTTCAAATCTTCCTGATGATTAATCCGAAACCGAGCTGAGAATTGCTCAATAAAGTCTGATTTTCGAAATATTCCGTTTAAAATGTAAAAAAAAAAAACTTTTTTATACAATTCTGGAAATTATGATATAAGAATAATAGTTAGCTATTTTCAATCTATTTCCTAATTTTATTAAAAGTTAATAACTTTTGCCATATGGCTATTTGTGCAGTTACACATTTTTCAACCAAAATTACATTTTACCATATGGCCGATTGCACAGTTGCACTTTCAATTTTTCATAAAAATAAATAAATATAGACAAAAGACAAGAGGTTGTGCAGTCAACCTCTATGTACTTTTTGTCTTTCCTTGAGTACCTTCTTTTTTTTCGTTGTGGGATTGGCCCCCACAAATGTGGAAAGCATATTCACAATTTTATTAGCAATCCAGGATATAAAAGAAACGTCGATTCTTTCAATTTAAGCCATCTTTTCAATCATATTTCCTCGTCCTTTTTTCTTTTGGAGCGTCAATGTCTGGAACTTTATTCAGCACTTGCAGTTTCGGACTATTGAACCAGTTGTCAAAGTAAATTTTGTGGTTCATATGTCTTGACACCGTTGATGCCAACTTGGGCACAACATTTCCGCTGACACCTAAATCTCGAAAACCGTCTGGAATAACGTTGCTCTGCTCCCCTGCGAAAATGTCAAAGTAATAACTAAATCCCGATATTCCGCTTAAAACGAGGTTTTTGAAACCCCATTTATGTGTTTTTTGGGGTTATACTGCTTAAGGTGATGTCGACACTTAGTGGGGATTGTTTGAGAAGTCGTTCCCTTATGTTACTAAGGAGTGGCCTGACGTTATAAAGCTTGTCGTGTCCAGGTTGGCCAAATTTTACAAATTTATCGTTATCAGCGAAATGGAGACATTTTTTTATTTCCTCCCTACATGACATGGTCTCATAAATATAAGGCTGCCCTAATTGAGAGTTCCAATAGCGTCTAGTAGAAGGCAACTTGATGAGGGACGTGAATAAAGATGTATCGACAAATTGTTTCATTTCACTTCGAGAAATGTTGACTGGTTAATTAATGTTGTCTTGCAATGCTCTTCTGTTAGATTCCTCAACAACCCTGTTCATTTGCATGAATGATGCACGAGATTTGTTTCTCCATGTTACCTTTTGCTTCTCTTTCTTATCTTTCAATCTCAAAGTGGACAATGGTTTTTCATCCTCAGAGTCCTACTCACTTTCATCGGTTTCAGGAACTTCCAGATTTTCTCTAGAGTACATCTCCATATCCTACTCATCTTCTGATTCGAGGATTTCATCCTCACTTTCATATCCATCGCCAGGAACAACATAACATCTTTTCCATAGAAAATTTGACCAGACCATTCTTTTATCACTGCAAAAAAGGCGATAGCCAATCCCTACATATTTGTGAATGGATAAGTAACCATATATGGACGTTGCCAAAAACGAACCCTATCCATTGTCATAATTGAACATATGTATAGCACTTAAATTTTACTTACCAATATCGAATCTCACTAAAAAAAAACAGCCTTTAAATTATCCTCTAGCTAATAATAATTAAAGGATTGCACAAAGAAAAATTAAACCAAATTAATACAAAAACATAAACAAAGAATTGTTCTAATTTCCAATTTCCTAATTGCGAAATCTCAGTAGTCGGCGTTTAAAAACCAAAAGCCATTTTTGGCTACTTGTGGTCTTGTTTGACAAATCTCAAATATGAAATCGTTAGTTCATATTTACTCCTAGGTAGAGGCACTTCTAAACTATTTCGTAGTTTCTTTTATCGATAGGGATGCTTTGTTCTATTCGTTGGAAAGATGTTTGTTTGGTTCTTGATACAATGCACTTGGTATTGTTCTCATTTACTTCAAGACCAACAAGTTTCACGTGATCTTCAATAACCGTAAGAACTTTACTACGCAACGTTCGGAGTGACGATGATGACGATATAGTCCGCATACGCTAATAGTTGGACAAATTTGTTGAAAATAGTGCCCTCTATGTTAAAGTGTGCAATGCGCGGTATCTGCTCCAGAACAAGATTGAAAAAATCACATGATAATGCATCTCATAAGTGCCTTTTTCGCCTTTTTTAGGAACAGATTGGACAAATGCTATTTTCCATCTTCAAGGGAAGATTTCAAAAGGAGCGAAGAAACAGCTCACACAATAGTTTTGCCAGCATGGAAGAACACCTCTTCAGAAGAAATTTGTTATACCAGCAGGGATTTGCTTATATCAAGATCTCGAAGGGCTCTTCCAACTGTACGAGTGTAGGAGGGTCAATATTGCTGTTTGGCAACATAGAGGTGGTACCAGCAAAATGAGCTGCGAGTACATTGATCTTATCTGAAGAACTAGTTGTCAGGTTGTCGTTACATATGAACGTTGGAACCAAAGATGATGAATTTTTTGCATTCATCATATCTACTGCCTTTAAGACATTGTAGCATTACCTTAAATTGGGTTGGGCTTGTAAGTAAACAGGAATAAAGGGGACTTACAATTTTCTGCTGCGTCCGAAAGGCTTAGATGAGAAGCACATTTCATTACAAAATACTCCCGGAGGATTTGTCACAAGTTGCAAATATACCCCTGAAAAAACATTTTTGCGGCGGTTCTGAATCGAACCCAGACCTTTTGCATGGCAGACCGTTCCTCAAATCATTATACCGACGGCTACTAGATGAAAGACAAAACAGGTGATGTGATTGTGCCATATCACCAAAATTGTTGGATGATGTGACGTTTTGAAACTAGCCCAAACTAAACGATCTCACCAATCTTGATGAGTGCAAAATTGTACTTTAATCGTAGGCACAAATTCTTCAAAATTAAATTAATTCAAAATTAATTGACCATAGACAATAATACAATATTCATTACACTCTTATATTGTGAACTATCATAGGTATACAATTATTTCCTTGTTTAAATGTTTTTATATGTACATATGCGAAACCAATACTTTTTATTTATTTGCGTTTTCGGTTCTGTATTAGAAAACATCTTCGCGCTTTATTTTATACGAAAAAAGCGGTAAAAATATTCACAAACCGCTCAGGTTGTGAATTATTTCGGTTTTGTTTAAGCAAATGCAAAATATATATATATACATTTATTTATATTCTTGAACAGCTATACAAGCTACATAAATAAAAGAATATTTTCGCAGCTGTTAATATTTTATGTTGAAACTTGAAGCATTCATTTGTTTACATAACTTACCATACCTACAAGCTGTCAAAAAATATTTAAACAACAACAAAAAAACCTTTCATAAAAATGCTTTAATTATTATTGTTAAATTTTTCTCTCTTTCTCTTAGATGCTCGTCCAGGCTTTGTATGATTTTGTGCCACAAGAATCCGGTGAATTAGATTTTAGACGCGGTGACGTCATCACAGTCACTAATCGATCCGATGATAATTGGTGGAACGGTGAAATCGGCAACAGGAAAGGAATTTTCCCATCAACATATGTCACGCCATACCATTCATAATAAGATTCACACAATTATAGTAGCAGCAGAACCATTTACCACAACCAATTTATTTAGCCGACCCATATAGTTCTTTCTGTATTATTATTTATCAGACGAAATAATAAAACACACCGAGATGATAACAAGAACTGCAAGAAATTATTAAACAACAACAAACTATGATTATTTTGTTCATCATTCGAAAAATGATAATTTGTCTTATTCTTTCTCTTCTTACATTTTTGAATGGGCTGCAAAATTTTTTTTTTATTGAAAGTTATAGCCTCACAGAAAAATTATTTTTTAAGTTTATATCATAGTCGATACAAGCGAGTGTAATGTTGTTAATCTTTTTTAAATATGTATTTCTATCGTTTCTGTTTCTGTTTTTTTTTTTTTTGTTTTTATTTTTTAAATATATGTAATTGTTTACTCTTTTCAATACACCTACAATATTTTTTGAGTATTTTTCTCTCGCACACTAGCACTTTACTTTTATTTATTATTTCTATTCTACATTTTACATATATACAAAATAAATATTTAAGTAAAGAAAATAAATAGTTTTTTGTATTACATTTTTGTATAAACAAAAATATTACTCAACGTAAATATTAAATAAAACAAAAAGGAATAGGAGACCCTAACGAATGAAAACAGAATAAAAACATTTTTATATAATTAATTGTAAAACTAAAATTAAAATGTCATAAATATTCTTACAAATTAATTTCTTAAAGAAATAGGATTAAATTTAAATCAATCAGATATTTGATAAACAAAAATATTATAATATGTGTACATCGCACTTCTGAAGTTATTTTGTTGGTTTTAAATTTTTATAAATATATTATTTGCCTTTTTTCGTTGTTGACGAAAAATAATAAACACACAATGTGTAAAAAAATTTCAAAAGTAAATACAAATAAAATCTTATTTAATAAAGAACAAACTATATATACACATATATTAACTACAAATGAAGAAACACAAAGCAAAAGTATACATGTTTAAAAAAAAAGTTTATTTTATGTGTGCTTGCTTTTTAAATAACAGTTGCTTTTATAATTAGTTACACAAGACATACACAATATTTTATTTTATTATAACTCCGCATTTTTGTTTGCTTTTAATTATCATAACAACATAAATCAATCACTAATTCACTAACTATCAACCATAGTTCTACAAAACCTTACACATTTATATCTGTGTTCCAACAAACACTTTTCATAGAAATCACATACTTATTAAGGTATTGTTAGAGTAAGGGACATACATACATCTAGCCCCATTTTCAAATATTGTACGTCGGTTACTGAATAAAATGTGTTATTGCTTTTAGCTGGAGATAGAAATTTGTATATAATTGTATTCTGCTCGAAAGAAGTTATCAATATTTTTGTTTCAAAGTCATGAGTGAAGTTTCCAAAAAGTAAGAATATCGTATTTTAGATTGAGTGTACAAATAAACTCATTTATGTTTTCGTATATTTCAGACGTTCCTCTTAGCTTAAAAACAACTTTTTATCCCTCAGCAAGATTAAGCGGTAAAACTATCGTTTCTCTTTAAGAACAAAATTGTGTATGATTGTGTACATCCCTGTTTTGAATAAATATCGAAACGGTTTCGCGCGTTTGTTTTTCAATTAATTACTCGACCGGTAAATTGATGTCAGTAACTCACTATTTGAAAAGTGGTATTCGCTTTGTGCGCCTCAGTGTAACACTATTCAAAAAACAAGTGTTTTGGATAAATACGTCTTAAGCATATATTAAGAGAATATAACACTCACTGGTAAACACTGGTCGGATATACAATACAAAATACAAAAAGATGTAGTCGGTATGCGACTTGGGTCCCAAATTTTGGAAAGTAAATGGAAGTTGATAAATGCATAAAATTATTAACAAATTATTAAAAATAAGAAAAAAAACAATATTTGAAAGAAAAGGTGCTAAAACAAAATAATAAAGCGTAAGAGAATTTCTCATGATAAATAGAAGCTAATTTGCTCTCTCTGTTATTCTACCTTCCAAAAGGTATATTAAATCAAAAAAGAGATTTTCGGCAGACTTGAATGTGAATAAAGAATCATTAATTTTAATAATTTAGTTCATATATTGCAGTTTTCATTTTTACAACAAAACCCATATGCATTTTAGTTATGTAAATAGGATTTTTAACATTATTGGTTTAATTAAACTATGTCAAATATAAAAAACAATATTTATATCAGATAAATATATGTAAAAAAAGATATTCAAATGGCGTGTCGTGTTGTTTCGTTTCTTTTCGTCCTGAAGTGACGTATTTTATGAATTAACAATTTTAAAAGTATATATTATTCTATTTTTTAAATTTTTTGCATATTGTAGATACTACACCATTAAACCCCACAGTGACTTTATTAATATCAAGATAATAAATTGATACATTAATGGGATTCGAAAGTTGACAAACCCCCACAAGTGACACTCAAACTCTGGAAAATAATTGAATTAATAATTTCGCATTAAAGCAATCAAATCCATGTTCGAACTTCGATTTTAAACGACAGAAAATTGTGCTTTAAATATTAGAAGTTCGTCATCATGTTCTCACTGTCAGTTAAATGTTAATCTGCTACTTGAAGTTAGGGTTTCTTTGTCAAAGTTGGTCCTTTTTATTTTATAATGTATGAATGGTCGTGACTTTGGGTGTCTTCCTTAATTTATTATTCGAGAAAAAATTTTGATACGACTTAAAAAAAAAGAAAAACAATTGCCATCAAACCTTTAAAAATTCATTAAAAAACTATTTACATTAAGATTGAATTAAAAAATTAACTATTTAAATTCTAAGTATTAAAAAAAAAAATTAAAAAAAAAACTCAAAGATGATCAAAAAATAAAAACGATGAGCTGACAAGAATTATAAGTTTAAATTAAAAAAGAGTGGAAAACTAAAACACAGTTTTTATATGATATATACACATTTATATATTTAATAACACATAAAATATACTTTTAATTGTATTTTGATTTACATATATGATTTTCTTTTGATATTAACTTAGTGTTTTTTAATTATTAAAACAACTACCACAACGTGAAATATATATTAAATAATAAATAGATGAAAAAGTAAATAAAAATAAAGAATTCTTTTTCTTCAAAAAAAAGAACAATTTTTTAAACAAAACTTTAAGAATGAGTTGTTCAATTTAAGTTATTCATATTATAAAATCAGAGAATGTGTATTTGCCAATTTATTGTGACGACGATGATGATTATTATTGCTATAGTGATAGTGATTATATACAAAACAAAATATACATTTAAATAAAAAACAAATAATAAAATTTAAAAAAAAAAAACAACATTATGCTTACGAAGTAGGTATGTATGTGTATTAGCTTGAAAATGCTTTGGACATGGATTGTTTTCATTTGCTTGAAACACTTAGCAGATGTACTTCTGAAAAGGTTACTTTAGTTAAAAAAAATTAAACGAGCGGGTAAATATATATGTATATGAATTTATTAATTTACAATTAAATGTGTTTTATTTGAATCGAATTCCCTCGAATATGGTTTTTATGAATTATGAATTATAGATAGTATTGATTGTTTTCTTTCAATGGAACCCCATATATGTACTTATACAGGGTATCCGGTAATTCATGTCCTATACTTTGGGATGTGATTCTTGGTCGTATTCTAAAAAAAATTGTGCTACAGTAAAGTCTGATTTTCAAATTTGACACTACTTTTTTTTTGGTGTACTCTGACCCATGTTAAGGTCAGTTTCTCTGTCAGTACTAATGGTAGGGACCTTTTTTTTAGTAGAAATACCAGCCTTTAAAACTACGTTTAAATTGAGCTGGGGTGCCAGCATGTAACTTGATACAATCGATTCTAGTCGATGTAATCGAGTATAGGGCGTCCCTTATTTGATTCAATCGAATCAAAAACAATCGGCTGATCATAAAAAAGAACTGCCTGTTCTCGATTGTTTCGATCTAACTCGATCGTATCAAGTTACGTGCTAGGGCCCCTGATATGATTTTAGGGTTGCCAGATATTCAATTTTTCTTGCCCGAGCAAAATTTTGACTTTGAGGTCAATTTGTTTCAAAAAATGCGTAATAAAGAAAAGTTTTCTTATTTTTACCTGATGAACAAAACAATAATAAAAAAAAACTCATTAATAAGTGCATTCAAAAACCCATACATCTTATGATATTTGAAAAAATCTAAAACAGGTAAAAAATCGAATTTTGGGTTTTTACCTACTTTTATTGCAGCACTTGGCAATTGGAGAGGTTTTCCAAAAATTGATAGTTTTTAGGTAATTTTTAGGACTGTGTACTCATGAAAAGTGTTAAAAGTGTACTTATGCCTATTTGACTTGCTGTCAAAACCCTAATTACCTTACCCCTTCCATTGTATATATAAACTAGTTTATATAGTTGTATATATAAACTAGTTTATATATACAATGGTTCTTTCGATTTGTTTTTGGTGATTTGGAAGATGAGAATTCCTTAATAATGTTGCGAACAGAGTTTTATACTCCTACAGCGCTATCTGTTGAAAAATTGCATACCTACTTTATGGAAGAAACAAAAATCTCTTCCAATGTCAAATGTATTTCCCCTTATTCTAAACATCTAGAACATTCCAAGACGAGAACCTTCTAGAACAACTGACTTGAGTATATAAAGGAGTGCTTGCGGTGAGCACAGGACAGTTGATTTTTGACTATTGAAGTGTGCAAAAGGTTTGCTTGTTGGATTATGGAAAGTGTGATTTAAATTTGAATAAAAGTTTTTGAGTTAATTATAAATTGAGATTTAGGCCGGTATTCACCGAGCGCTCATAACTTAAGAAGCTCACAAACCTATTCACCAAGCACTAATAGTGAAGATCTACGAGCGCTCTTAAAAGTTAGGAGTTGTCCCGACCACTCCTAACTTACGAGCGCTCTCTTCGAAAGTTTGTTCGCTCTTGCGTGTGCCACGCACGTATTTGATTCGAATCCATGTGAGCAATGCCAAGTAGAAGAGTATCCATTTGCTGTCAAGACCAACATTCCACAACATTTCACAGTTTGGGTATGCCTGAACAAGAGAGAGTGGCTCTCATTTTCGAACTTCGAAAAACACTTGCGAGTGGCTGGTGAATACCCCACAGAAATTTCAAGTTAAGAGCCTCGTAAATATAAGAGCCGTTTAGGAGCGCTCGGTGAATACGAGCCTTAGGCTCGTAAAAGCGCTCATAAACGTCTCTTTTAAGAGCGCTCGTAGATCTTCACTAATATTGCTTGGTGAATAGGTTTATGAGCTTCTTAAGTTATGAGCGCTCGGTTAATACCGGCCTTAGACTTCATAACATGTCTTAGTCGGGGTGACATGGAAACAACAATTTTATTTCTAACATTGTAGGATATTTTTGACAGTTCTTCAATTAAAGCCTTTTAAGGTCATCTTTGTTCTTAATAGCTCTTTTGTGAAATTTTCCGGTCCAAATGATCCCATAATTGTTGTATGGGGCTTAGGTCCGACGATTGGGTAGGCTGGTGGAGGTGCTTTGAAGTCCTATAAAGTATTAATTCTTTAAGGAACCGCGAGATACGCTCAGGATCATTGTCTTGCTAAGAGATCCAATTGCTAAGTATCCCTAAATTGCGTAAGGTCGGTTGAAGGTTATTGCTTAGGACGTTTAGATAGTCTTCATTATTCATTGTACTTTCAATGAAAACAAGATTTCCGATCGAATTTCGAATATGTGGCCATACATCCCCACACCATCATGTTTTACTGTGCTCCTTATATTCTGTTTATGATGTTTTCTTACTTCTGATGCGTTAATGGTGCTTATTTTGACATTCTCTTTCGTTAGAAAGTGAGTCGAATTCGTTGAAACTTAATTTTGAGACTCGGCGATTAGAATGTTAATCGAACAAATCGAAAGTTCACTCAATCCATAGAAAGTTCATTCATTTGCGAAAGTTAATTCAATTTTGAGATTCGAAAGAATAGAATTAAATGTCATTTTTGTGTCGTTTGAATTGTTCTGTCGAGTAAGCAACAAAACATGTATGTTTTTAATTATTTAATGGAAAATAAATTACTTTTATTAATTTTTCTGTTGTTTTATGTTTAAAGGTCGCATTCCAACTGCACAAACCGCGAACAAAAGGAAAAGTTATTCAAAATAATGGAAGAAAACCCGGAGGTAGCAAAGGGTTTTTTTACCACCCGCGTTGATACGTAAAGCATCCACTATCCATCTCCTCTGCACTTCTTCAACACCATCATCATTTATAAACAACACAAATGCCATATTTTTATTTTATATTAATTATTTTATGTTCTTATCCAACAAAATTAAATTATTAAACAATAAACAAAATAATTACAAATAAACAAAGATTTCACTTTTTGGTTTTGACATTTCACAAACACTTCTCTTTTGTTTTTGATATTTTAGTGTGACCAAGTGTATACGAAAAAAAAATAAAAATTGAGAACGCGTCATGAACAACTTATTTTTTTTAAGAATAGTTTCAAAACAGCTGAGTTGACAAAAAAAATGTAATAAATATATAGTTCTTTATGGTTAAACTTTACTTTATAATGAAAAAGTTTATTATTTATTTTGTTTCTTGATTATTTATCCAACATCTATAAAATGTTTAGAAACAAAAAAATGTAAAACGGTCATACTAAGTCAAATAGAAATATAGTAAATGTCAAACAGCTGACAATGAAAATGAATCTTTTTTGAAGTTCATTTTATGCTATCTTTCGCAAATGAATGTTATTCGTTCGAATCTCAAAATTAAGAAAGTTCATTCGAAGGAATAGAATCATTCTAACGAATAGACTATTCATGAGAATGTCAAAATAAGCATGAATATGGATAGTATGTTTAGTTTTTATTAGGAAAAATTGTAAGAAGCTATATTTTGAATTTTTATTTGTGTTTTGATTTATTTTTATTATAAGAATCCATTGTTTATTTGTTATTATAAAAAAAAAATATATATATATTCATATTAACGCATCAGAAGTAAGAAAACATCATAAACAGAATATAAGGAGCACAGTAAAACATGATGGTGTGGGGATGTATGGCCACATATTCGATCGGAAATCTTGTTTTCATTGAAAGTACAATACTGTTACTTGCCGCTCGTTTCGTAATACAAAATAGAGCCCCTGTATTTACACTACCTTACCATAAAAAGCTATCTACTCGCCTGGATCTTTAAAATAGATCCAAATAGAGAGGATCCCAAATTGTTTTTGTAATACATGTTAAAAATCAATCCAGATCCGGATACACATCAGGTGCGTTTTATTATCCACAAGTCTATCTGGATCCGGATCTGGATCATCCCTTGAAAATAAAACGATACGGATCTTACTGACAACAGTGTTATAAGCCCGTTTCTTTTTATCCTTGGGCTTGGAAATTTTAAAGTATGTCTTGTCTTTTTTCTTTACACTTACACTCAAAAAATTTATTAGTAAAATGGCTACGAATGATATTCGTAAAGAAAATATTCGTGCATTGTACGAATATTCGTAAGATGTACGAAGTATTTGTACAGTCGTATATCTACGAATGCATTCGTAAAATTTTACTAATAACTGTCGTACTATCCACGAATTTATTCGTTTAATACACTAATTTCATTCGTAAACAAGAAGTAAACAATTTGTTTGAGTACATTGTACGAATTATTGTGTACATATAACTAATAACATTCGTTAATTTCTCGTACGAATGACTTCGCACTTTAATCTTTTGCATTCGTAGTATTTACTAATAAATTCGTACTATTTACTAAGTAAAACTAATATTAGTAGACAGAATTCATTCGTAGGTAGACCGTACGCATTATGCGTAGAATGTACTAATAACTTCGTATTTTCATGAAGTGCATTAGTATTATTTACTAATCATGAGTAAAAAAAATAATATGTGTTCAGTTCTAAAAATTAAATGTATTCCATTAGTCAACACGTTGAAACGTGATATTATTTATAAAGCGCTGCAGTGGTGGATTAGACTAACATCTGCTTTTTTCGAAAAGACGAGGTAAGTACCTAGACATACCTTTGCTTTCAAGCTTATTTTATATTTAAAATACAGCATCCAGAAGTAGCCGAGCATACATATGTATGTGGGAATTTTTTTCCTGAAAGAATCTCAATGTAAGTACAATTTTTTTCGGAAGTTTTCAATTTTAAATGTTAAATCTATTTTCAGTGGCCCTAAGTACATAAAATGAGGAGTATTTAAATATTAATTTGATTGTTAATTATATTTATAATGAATTAATTATTTTTTAACTTTATTCATATATATATGACAATAAAATGAATTAAAGAACTATTTTAACCAACATAAATACCTTTTGTTATTATTTCTTACAATAGGTATTTAAGGAAATTTCAGAGAACATAAATGGTAGTAAGTTCTACAATAATATTCGTACAATATACGAATGGAGCTGTATAATTTACGAATGAAATACAAGGGCATTAGTAAATATTACAATGATATTCGTACAATATACGAATGGCATTGGTAAATATTACAATAATATTCGTACATTGTACCAATGGTATTCGTACAATATACGTTTGTTTTTCTACGAATACTAATATAATATTCGTAAAATGTACTAATAAACGTCCATTCTACGAATACTATTCGTGGCTGAAAACCACGAATAAAATTCGTAGAATGCACGCATGAATTAGTAGTATTTACACACGAAATTTTTTGAGTGTAGGCGTGTTTTTTTTGCAAGTCCATATAGAATTGTAAAAAAAAACGACATCAAGAGGAGATTCCGAAAAGGTATGAACGACTTTTGTAAGACAACCCGTTCCAGAGATAAGCCAAGTACAAAGATCGCGCTAAATTTTATCTCCCATATAAAATTCTCTCCGAAATTTAGCTAAGCTAAAATTTTGTCAACCATTTTAGCCGAGAGGTACGCTGCTCCAGCTACAAAATCAAATTTTCTCTTTGAACTGTACATAACTTATCTGTCAAAATTTAGCGCACAAAATAATTGTCTGGCACATTTATTCTCGAGCTAAATTCCAATTTCAATTTGAAATGTAATAATATTTGAATAATATTTAGAAAAATATTTGGTGACGGAAGTCTTACAAGATTTTCCACAGCAAAAATCACTCATAATATTCTCATTCGTTCTTGTGGAATTTGCTGAACAAAAAGGAAGGAAGAATAACCAAACTCCAACTTTTCGCTTAGTTGCGTTTCGTTGCGTTGCGTTTATTATCTGTTAAATTACAAATAAATACATTTTAAGTTATACTAACAAATCAATTACATAAATTATAAATCTAAAGCTTACTCGTTTTTACCTCCCGTCAGGCTACAATGTACAGCAAAGACAAAAATTATTTTGACTGCGGGGTTATATATAGACGAATAAAAATGTCATGACATTACTAACACATATAAATAATTCGTTGAAAGGTTATAGCTGTCCCGTAACTGGAATGCGCGCGTTGCCAATCCTCACTTATTTTGTTGGTCTATAGGGCAAATTACGACATCCCCACCCCCGTGAATTGACCCCGGAGGGGGAGACTCACCAATACCTATTAACGGCGATTCAACATCTAGTAAGGCCAACTTAGATACCGGTCTCTTCAGGATTGCCCCACTCGTCTGGACGTCAGCTGATCTAGCAATGCCGTCCTTTCCGTAATACAAGCTCAAAACTCGGCCACGCCTCCACTGCGACCGAGGAGCGTTTTCGTCACACACCAGAACCAAACGACCGACGACGATTGGGCTGACTGGAAAACACCACTTAGTTCGCCTTGTGAGCTCCGGTAGGTATTCGCGTATCCACTGCTTCCAAAAACAATTCTTTAGATTTTGTAAAATGCGCCACTGCTTCCTCAAGCACAGTAGCCTTGGTTCGAAAGGCGCTGGAGTTTGTGTCGAGTTAACACTTCCTATCAAAAAATGATTGGGGGTAAGTGGTTGTGGCTCGTCGGGAGTTATCGGCAAATGTGTCAACGGCCTTGAGTTGACAATGTTCTCTGCTTCTAGTAATAGGCTATAAAACGTTTCCATTCGAGGTGCAAACTCCTTGAGCATTACTAACAGCACCCTCTTCACAGACTGAACCAAACGCTCCCATGCTCCTCCAGCACTGGGATCTGATGGTGTATTGAAGACCCATTTTATGCCAAGCGCAGACTGTCCAGCAATCACATGATCTTGGTCCAAAAAGTCCTTGATGCCTAATAGTTCCTTCTTTAGACCCACAAAATTCGTCCCGTTGTCGCTCCTAATCTGAATCGGTACACCACGTCGGTTGATAAAATTGCGGATGCACAACAAGCATGCGTCGCTAGATAAATCGGCCGCCAACTCCAAATGAACCGCACGTATTGTGAGGCACGTGAACAGTGCCACCCATCGTTTTTGACGTTGCCTGCCTATTGTCACCAGGATTGGCCCAAAGAAGTCTAATCCGGTATAGCTAAAAGGCCGAACGTAAGGCGTTACTCGGTCGACAGGTAATTGGCCCATTTGTGGTTGCATAGGCCTTGCTTTGCGGATTCGGCAAAATGTACAACGAGCTTCCACACTGCGAACCAAAGAACGGATGGACGAGATCCAGTAGCGTTGTCTTATTTCGTTAATTACGGTTGATGTGTTGGCATGACCAAATTTTCGATGATAGCTTTCGACCAGTAAACGAGACATCTGATGGTCCCGAGGCATAATTACAGGTCTCCTCGTAAAAGGAGGTATACAGGTGGCATTGTGTATTCGACCATGAACACGCAAAACTCCTTGATCGTCCAGGCATGGGTTCAGTGCTTTAAGTCTGCTCTCCTTCGGGATGTTTTGATTTTTGAGCAGACAGCGTAGCTCAGAGAAAAATACTTCTTGTTGGATAACTTTAAGGATGTAGACTTCCGCTTCATTTTGTTCTTCCATCGAAAGTTCCCCACTTCGTTTGGATCCTTGCTTTTTGGTTTGCTTCAAATTATAGATATAACGTAAAATCCAAGCCATAGCTCGCTTATATCTGAGAAAATTAGAAAACCGGTTAACATCAGGTACAATTGTCTTACTTACATGGCATATAAGTAGAGCAAAATGTCTGGATCGAATTTCATCAATACTCTTGTCAACGTTGTTCTTCATGAGAGATTCATCTGGCCACTGACTATCTTCTTGGACAAGAAAATCGGGCCCATTTTTCCACCGACTCTCCGGAATATATTTAAGAGGAAATTTAGCTCGGGTCGCATCATCCGCTGGATTTAGTTCGCCCGGGCACCACCGCCAGTCGCTTATGCTCGTGGAATCTAAAATTTCAGCAACTCGATTTGCCACGTATTGTTTATATACGCGATGGTCTGAGCGTATCCATCGGATAACAGTATGTGAGTCGGTCCAAAATATGCAACTTCTGACCGATACGTTATTACATTTTATAATTGTATCCTTTAGTCTCACCGCCATGACTGCCGCTTGCAGCTCCAATTTCGGTATCGTATGGAATCGTGTTGGGGCACACGACGTTTTTCCGGCAACGAACGACAATTTTACCATTCCAGCTTCCACTCCTCGCCAATAAGCCACCACAGCCATCGCTTCCTCGCTGGCGTCGCAAAAAATGTGGAGATCCACGGCTTCTTCTTGCGGTTTCGAAAAGTAACATCTTGGAATATTAAACTGCTCCACCTTTGACAGCTCCTCGAACCAATTCTTCCATTTCTTATATATTATGTCTGGGAGTTCCTCATCCCATTGAATCCCATCTTTCCAGACAGTCTGCAGTGCTTCCTTTTCAGTCAAACGCCTAGCATAGCCTGTAGAAATGTATTCCTCGATCTTTGCCTGATACTGAGCACCATATTCTGGATCTCGATTCATTTTCTTTTCGATACTTTCTAATCGCTGCAATGAAATTTGGAAACTGTCTGGAAATGTGACTTCATTATTGCGCCATAACAGACCGCACTCAAACCTCTCACCGCAACGTTTCGTTGTTGAATTCAAAATGTCTAAAGCTCTTCTATCGGCGTCAGAACATAGTGGCTTTACATCTGGCTTTACTCCAAAGGTCTCGACATCGTATGAATTCATAATCTGTTCTAGAGTTTCATTCTTACCATCGATTTTGATTGCAGTGCATGCGGTCCGATGACGTGTCTGCAAGTCGTTTCCTACAGGGCCATAGATCATCCATCCAAGTCTTGTTTTTATGGCGATCGGTCCAGGGACATTCGTAGTTCTTGGTGATTCTATTGGCACTGTTAGGTAGGCGTGTGTCAAGCTTATTATCATTTTTGGCTGCACGTTATCATAACTGCGCGCTGGTAACATCTTAAGGTGGACATTTTTGTCTTGCTCGGATAACTCAGTAACATTTAGTGATTGAGTGGGCAGCGCTAAATTTGATGCCACGAACACGTTTGACATTTTGTATTTTTCCGCATCTTCATGTACCCCGCTAATCGAAATCTCTATAACTTCTGTTTTCTCTCGCAAGGTTTGACGGTTTAGCCATTGCAGTTCTAAATGCTCTTCGTTTCCTTGTATCCCAAGTTCTCTTGCTAATTCTTCATCAATCATTGTGACATTGGCGCCATCATCTACGAATGCATATGTTGTTAAACACTTGTTGCCATACAATTTTACAGGAATAATCTGGAATAATACTGTGTCATTTTCTTGGTTCGCTTTTGCATGACAATTTCGCTTGCTTTGACGTATATCTGATTCCAAAGTGACTGTTGAAGTCGGTGCTGGTACTTGGGATTCATTAGTGGCTGAGTGCAAAAGACGGTGGTGGAAGTGAGGACACCCTGCGGCTTCACATCGGCGTCTATTAAAACATCTGTTTGCTCGGTGTCCACTCTTAAAGCACGAAAAACACATTCTCAACGATTTTATCTTTTGCCATCGCTCGTTTACTGACAACTTCAGAAATCTTGAACAAGAACCTATGTTTTCACACTCACCATCACATACTGGACATCTTTTTTGTGCAATGCTTACCATTGCGTACTTTCGGCCTCGGTTTCTATCTGCAGCTTGTGCGGATGGCATATGTCTTCGTGTGTTTGAACCGGTTGGTGGCAAAATCGAGTGCAATGAGTCATTTACCATATTGGCAATCTTCCTCATGTCGCACAACCATTTGCTGAAGTCGACTACGGTTGCAACGCGTTGGAATTGGATGCACTTTTCTGCCCACTGAAGTTGTCTAGACACGGGCAGTTTAGACACTAATTCGCTCAACAACGTCGGGTTAGTAAGGTGGTGATTTCCCCGAGCAGACTCAAGAAATGTAGTCATGTTGCTAATTTTATTTGCAAAAATGGTCAGGGCTGAAAGATCTCCCTCAGCGACTGCTGGCAAAGCATGTATCTTTTGAATTTGTGATTTAATCAGCTGTTCTGGTCTTCCGTAGGTTTCTTCTAATGTCTCGAATATTGCATTTACATTTCTGGAACTACACAAAAGAGACTCCACCATCTCACGAGCATTTCCTTCGATTGCATCTCTAAAACGCATGATATTATGAAGGTCACTGTATTCGAATTCCTCGGTAGTACTTTTAAAGGCTTCAGAAAATGTCTGCCAATCTTCTGGAAGACCCGAAAACTTTGGCAGCGGGTAAATCTTTTTCTGGCGATGGGCTACGAGTTGCTGATTGCTGGCGGCAGAGTCTGACGATGGGTGCTCCGTCTGACAATTGCCAGCGTCGTTGATGTCTAGCAAGTGGACTGGACGTGATGTATTTAAAATGTGTAGATTGTCGGTTCTACGCACTTCATTTCGAAGATCGCTAACGCTGTTCTGAATTGCTTGATTATTAGAAATTAACAGTGATTGCATGACGTGCATTTGGCGCTTAAACTCGTTCTGTAATTCTAATAATTTTCTATTAAATTCAACTGTTACCTGTTCTATATCCCGCTTATCATGAGGTTCTTGCGGTGTATGTTCGGTGGCAATTGGTGGGGTTTCTAATGATCCACGTGGCAGTGGTGACGTTGGTGATCGAGAAAGGTTCGGCATGTTCACAAAGAATGGCTCAAATTTTCGAAAAGGCACTTTATTTAAACGTTGACTTCTTCTACTCATCAAGGCTGGCGGTTTCTCGGCGACTAGCAGTGGAAATAACTGGCAAAATGGTCACTATATTCCTTATGGCGGCTAGTTGAGACTATGTACGATAAAGGCTGCATACAAAAATATCAGGCTGATGGCTTCTCGGCGACTAGCAGTGGAAATGACTGGCAAACGGTTCGCTTTTCCTTATGTCGGCTAGTTGAGAATACGTATATAAAGGCTGCATATGGACAATACAAGTCTGATGATTTCTCGACGACTAGCGGTTGAAATAACTGGCAAAATGGTCACTATATTCCTTATGGCGGCTAGTTGAGAATACGTATGTTAAGGCTTCATACGAACAATATAAGTCTGATGATTTCTCGGCGACTAGCGGTGAAAATAACTGGCAAAAGGAGTGCCGCTATTCCAAAGGGCGACTAGTTGAGAATATGTACAATAAAGGCTGCATACAAAAACATCAGGCTGGCCTCCATTCGTAAGAAAACGAATAATAAAGTTGTGGAATTTGCTGAACAAAAAGGAAGGAAGAATAACCAAACTCCAACTTTTCGCTTAGTTGCGTTTCGTTGCGTTGCGTTTATTATCTGTTAAATTACAAATAAATACATTTTAAGTTATACTAACAAATCAATTACATAAATTATAAATCTAAAGCTTACTCGTTTTTACCTCCCGTCAGGCTACAATGTACAGCAAAGACAAAAATTATTTTGACTGCGGGGTTATATATAGACGAATAAAAATGTCATGACATTACTAATACATATAAATAATTCGTTGAAAGGTTATAGCTGTCCCGTAACTGGAATGCGCGCGTTGCCAATCCTCACTTATTTTGTTGGTCTATAGGGCAAATTACGACAGTTCTCTTTCATAATTATCAAAAAGTCATACTTTAAACCAAATTCTTTTAAATCTTTGAAAAAATTTCATTTAGAGAACAGCTGTTTTCTGTGACATATTCTCCACAAAGTTCTTATGTCAAAATTTAGCTTTGAATTTAGCTGATGTTAGGAGAAAAATGTGGGAGATAAAATTTAGCGCGATCTGCGTACTAGGCTATACACTAAAAAACACATCAAATTAGATTTCATCTCTACAACTTCAAATTTTTGTGCGAGATTTGGAAAAGTTTTGTAGAGATTAAAATTGTAGAGATAAAATTTGTCTTGTCTCGATCTGCGTACTAGGCTTTACGAAGTACTTTAATTTAAAGCCTAGTACGCAGATCGCGCTAAATTTTATCTCCCACATTTTTCTCCAAACATCAGCTAAAATCCAAGCTAAATTTTGACATAAGAACTTTGTGGAGAATATGTCACAGAAAACAGCTGTTCTCTAAATGAATTTTTTCCAAAGATTTAAAAGAATTTGTTTTAAAGTATGATTTTTTAAGAATTATGAATGAGAACGAATGAGAATTATGAATTATGAGTGATTTTTGTTTTCGAAAATCTTGTAAGACTCTCGTTACCAAATATTCTTCTAAATTACATTCAAATATTATCCCATTTCAAATTGAAACTGAAATTTAGCTAGAGAATTTAATGTGCAAGACAATTATTTCGTGCGCTAAATTTTGAGAGATAAGTTATGTACAGTTCGAAGAGAAATTTTGATTTTTTAGCTGGAGCAGCGTACCTCTCGGCTAAAATGCTTGACATAATCTTAGCTTGGCTAAATTTTGGAGAGAATTTTGTATGAAAGATAAAATTTAGCGCGATCTGCATACTAGGCTTAACTGTCGATATAGGTACACATAAATAAATAAAAATTAGCTTACTAGTTTTTCTCACAGGACTGTGGTCTTACTCGCCTGTACATTGACTTATTATACATGGACTGCCAGAGCCCAACTTCACGATGGTTCAACTTAAAACTATACGGAACTAGCGCTCTTGGTGCAAACTCGGAAAACATAGTGTAACTTTTGGTTTTGGTATTTGATATATCAATTTTTGACATAATTGAGTTTGTAAAGGGTGTTGAGCGGGAATTGTTTAAGTTTATTATTAAATAAAAACTTGAGGGCTATTTTCATGCTTTATTTGCCGATTTAAGAGTCATAATAGCATTTATCATAGACTTATATCAATTTGTAAACACCTTGTTGTTTAACACAAATAAAACTTTCAACTTTTCATTTCAATTTATTGTGAACATTGTGTTCAAATCATGATGAAAACTATCTAGTAAAAAATGGATGCGATTCAACATGAAAAGATAAATTAAAAAGTTCATATTGTTCTACTTACATTTATGTAGATAGGAGATTTTTTTGAAATAATAGCAAATTCACTTATAGTTAGATAAATATAATGTCAAAATGCCATTTCCAGTTTAAAATATAAATATAAATTTACGAAGAACCGTTTCTACCTTTTTATAAGGTTACCTATCAAAACCTTACAGCAACAATCGCCAAGCAATTCAGGCCCTAGAAGACAATATCCGCCGTAAAGCAGTTTTCATTAAACTAAATGCTTTGCTCTCGCGTGTTCACCAATTTCGCTGAACACCCTTTATATTATTGTTATTATTTTGTCTTGGATAACGTTAAAATGTAAAGTTCAAATTGAGATAGATGGCTATAGTTTCTATGGCAAAAATAGTAGTTCAGGCCAGGAACCAAGAGATGGCCTCTGGAATTAATATTTATTTTTACCACTTTTGCACCAAGAGCTCTAATGTCGGTAGGGAGAGGTTGAACCATTTCATTGAAATGTTTGTATAGAAATTTCATACGACTAGCAGTCCATATATAATACGTCAATGCGCCTGTAGAAACACGAATTTATATTTTTCTTTGACTGAATCCGTCCACTGAATTTTGAATAACCTTCTTCATTTTCTTTGAAATGACTTTAATAGAAATTGCTCCAACCATCTCTCTTGCTCTTTTGCAAGTCTTACCTAAATGACAGTTCTATAAGAACAAAAGAAAAAAGGAGACAAAACTATTGGTTTTGAAAAACAAAAACTATAAGATGTCACGTCATTTTCGTTTCACAACCCATCTCGTTCGCTGGCTGAATAGCTGAATTGCTGAATATGAATGAATTTCTCACTTCGATTTATTTGTCGGAAGAGTACAGAAGTGATAGGATAGAAATTGAAATTGAACTCGCACCAGAATTTTAAACAAATATACAGCGGTGTGGTGTGGTAAAGTGCTTCTCTTGTTCATCGAATTTCGGGAAAAAATCAATTAAAAATAAAACCTACTCGCAACTAAGTTTAATGCATACTAATCAAATATATATAATATCTTATTGATTATTTGTTATCTGGTGCGCTCGAAGTTCAATCGAAAAAATAAATTATAGATTAAGTGTCGTGGTTGTTCGGTCGGATTAAATGAGTTCAAGCATGAAATTCAATTCTCGTATACTGAGTTCGCAGCAGCTAAAAAAGCTGTCCGAGCACAAATACTCCTGCTCAAGTACGAGTCTTCTTGATCCGCTGCTGCAACCCTGGTGGAATTGGTTGGTGTCAAAAACTCCACTCTGGCTGGCGCCAAATCTAATAACAATTATTGGACTAATTATAAATATATTAACAACGTTGGTTCTAATATCGTAAGTAATATATGTTTTGTAACCATCCGTAAATTCCTAAAAGTCAAAGAACACACCACTCGATCACCCTTGCGCATTATTTCACCCTCCAATTGGATTTGCATTTATTTGAGGTTAGTTCGCTTTATCTCCTGGTGCTTTTGGTTTCGCTTGCTGATATAACAAAAATTATTAGGTGGAATGAGTTTTATTTTATCATAAGATTATTTTTTCTGTTTTGTGTTTATTATAATGAAGCAACAACCAAATTGCAGGGACACCGCACTTTAAAATTGTTGCTGACTTTTAGTAGATAGTCATCAAATTGCGTTTTAAATTGCTTCTCTAAATTGCAAATTTTGAGCTTGTCCATTTACATTCAATCATGCATTAAGTGTTTATTACAACCTATGCAAATATTGTCCAAAAGAGTTGAACTGGCAATATCAGTTTGATTGGTTAGCTTCTCTCATAACCTAGATGTCAAGGCAAGAGCTGGAATTAAAAAAAAAACTTGCTATGATTGTCGTGTATTTTATATTGGTTCTTTAATGACCAACTGTATTGGGCTATTAATACGAAAAATAACGTTGCTCCCAATTGAGCACACGGTAGATCTGTTTAATGAATATGTGATAGTGAGGAAAGATCAAAACAAAAATCTAAAAACTAGTCCAGATGTACCTACTTAGAACAAAATAGCAATAAAGTGTGCATTATTTGCAGTCAAATGTATGCAAATTTGAATAAGGAAACTAAACAACTTGGAATATGACATTGAAACCTATTTTTCATTTTTAAGTTTGTGTTTCGTTGTATTTTTGAAACGTCGAATGCAGATGGCAAGTGAAAGTTTTTTTTTTTTTCATTTTTCATTATTTGAAAACACTAGGGTATTCATGCAACGAGATAAATTTCGGCTTTGCAAAAAGATATATGTACATACATAACTTTCCGCCTTTATATTTGCATAAACACCCCCTAATAAATACTTACGTTAATAGGGGAAATAATCAGCTGTTCGTTAAGCGACAATCAACTCATACAAATTTGTTGTTATGAAAAATCATCATCAATAATTAAAAAGTGATACTGTTTTCTTACTTAAAAGAAAATAAAGCAAATATTTAAAAAAAAAATCATGAGATAATTTTATCAGCTTTGCAGAAAGATTTTCCCATACAAAATTGTGACAGCTCGTTTCTGCAGAGATAAAATTATCTAGTTTCTGAGGTTTATCCGGGTTTTCCGCGTTTATGTGAATACTTAACGCAGAGCTGACAAAATTATCTCACGAATTTGATTCAGAAAGAGAAAAAAAACCTGATAAACTAATGTCGATTTCCTTTACACATCAGAAATCAATTTCTGTGTTTGATTTTACGTTCCTTCACACCAAAAAAATCAATTTTTTTGACAGAGATCAAATTCTTCGAATCCGTATTTGAAAAGGGATTTACATGTTTATACGAAATACGCACACAAAAAGAAAAAAATTGACAAGGGATCGAAATCCCTAGTGTGTAAAGGAAATCGACATAAGAAACTCTCTAGATTTTAAGAAATGGTTTAAAATTATCACCTTGCTATTTGAAAACAACTTGCTTCATTTCGATGATAGAAAGGGTTTTGAGTTCCAATGTAAGTCTTCTAATGTCGATTTCCTTTGCACATAAGGAATCGATTTCTGTGTGGAGATTTTGATCCCTCGGCAGATTTTACGTTCCTTCACACCAAAAAATCGATTTTTGTTTGAAAGGTTTCAAATCCTTAGTTATTCCGGAAATGATTTTTATTTGAAAAAAATTTTCTTAAAGATTAAAATATGACAAAATTAGTTTAAGATAGATTTTTTTTAAATCATTGGTTGACTTAAAAAAAAGTTTTCAGAACCACTTAGAGGACATTAATTGGAACTCAAAAACATTCTAATCATCCAATGATTGTTACATTTTCAGTTTCTATGTCCAATTTAATAAAAGATAACATTATTTTTTTTTATTTAAAGCAGTCTGTTAATTGTAAACACACTTCTTTTACTTAAAAGAAAACAGAATTACTTTTAAAGTAAAAATATCGAATGACGTTCATTTTTGATAACAACAAATTTTTATGAGTTGACTTTGATATTTAACGAACAGCTGATTATTTCCCACAATTGAACAACTATTTCGTAGGGGTGTTCATGGAATGGCGTTATAAAAAAATTATATCTTGGTGCAAAGCATCAATTCCCTTACTATAAGCGAACAATATTCCTCAATAAATGTATTTTCGTCTTTTTTCTTAATCGGCTTAAATGATTTTTTTTTGTTTTTAGTTATTTGCATACCTACATACATACATATGCAGTGATCCACAAAAGTCTGCGTACAAGGAAGAAACATTTTTTAAAACTGCTTTTATTCACAAATTTAAAGTTATGTGTTTCAAAAAAAATAAATTTTAAAAAAGAAATGTAAAAGGTTTTTTTTTTTCAACAAAAAAAATTAAAACAATTATTCATAACAAGAAGAGATTAATAACAACAAAATAAACCTCTGAAATTCCTACACAAAAGTTTGCGTACAGCTGTAACAGAAATCGAAAAAAGTTAGTTAATGGTGCTTATTTTGACATTCTCTTTCGTTCGAAAGTGAGTCGAATTCGTTGAAACTTAATTTTGAGACTCGGCGATTAGAATGTTAATCGAACAAATCGAAAGTTCACCCAATCCATAGAAAGTTCATTCATTTGCGAAAGCTAATTCAATTTTGACATTCGAAAGAATAGAATCAAATGTCATTTTTGTGTCGTTTGAATTTTTCTGTCGAGTAAGCAACAAAACATGTAAGTTTTTAATTATTTCATGGAATATAAATTACTTTTATTAATTTTTTTATTGTTTTATGTTTAAAGGTCGCATTCCAACTGGACAAACCGCGAAAAAAAGGAAAAGTTAATCAAAATAATGAAAAAAAAACACGGAGGTAGCAAAGGGTTTTTTACCACCCGCGTTGATACGGAGAGATTTTCGAAGGAAACCACGGAGAAATTAAATAAACACCATCTTCATTTATAAACAACACAAATGCCATATTTTTTATTTATTATTTTGTTTTTATCAAAGAAAATTAAATTATTAAACAATAAACAAAACAATTGCAAATAAACAAAGATTTCACTTTTTGGCTTAGACATTTCACAAACACTTCTCTTTTGTTTGGTTTAGACATTTCACAAACACTTCTCCTTTGTTTTTGATATTTTAGTGTGACCAAGTGTATACAAAAAAAATAAAAATTTAGAACGCGTCATGAACAACTTATTTTTTTAAAGAATGGTTTCAAAACAGCTGAGTTGACACAAAAAATGTAATGAATATGTAGTTCTTTATGGTTAAACTTTACTTTATAATGAAAAAGTATATTATTTATTTTGTTTCTTGATTCTTTATCCAACATCTATAAAATGTTTAGAAACAAAAAAAATGTAAAATGGTCATACTAATTCAAATAAAAATATAGTAAATGTCAAACAGCTGACAATGAAAATGAATCTTATTTGAAGTTCATTTTATGCTATCTTTCGCAAATGAATGTTATTCGTTAGAATCTCAAAATTAAGAAAGTTCATTCGAAGGAATAGAATCATTCTAACGAATAAACTATTCATGAGAATGTCAAAATAAGCATGAATATAGACAAATAATTATTTTTTTTTTATTACTTTCGCTGTTAATATTTGGTCGGATACCCTTTTAGCCTTATAACTTCTTTCAAACGGTTTTGCATTGAACCTACAAGTTTTTCTGTATAAGAACTATTGATCTTACTCTATTCAAGCAACAAAGGCTTCTTTTAACTGCGCTTTTTTGCGGATATCGTGGGTTCGATTTTTTTTTTTCAAATTCATCCCAGCAATAATAATATCTGGACTCTGTGGTGGGGTTCGTACCAGGTGGGGAGTGTTATATGCCAGCCATATGCGCGTATTAGGGGCGGTATATTTGGGGTCATTATCTTGCTGGCAGTAATAGTCATTGGATATACCCAGAATTTCAGCACTTGTTTTAAGTTTCTTTTCAGGATATCGATGTATACATATTCATCCATTGTTCCTTCTATTATTTCCAGCTTACCGACTTCTGAAGACGCCATACAGCCCCAAATCATAACACCTCCACCACCGTGCTTGACAGTCTTAATTGTGCATCTGGGATTAAGAGCAAATGCTAGCCGTTTCTTTCTCTTTATTTTACTGACCAATGTTTTTTTCCTGGGTGTGCGTGACTTAAACCCCTCTTGAACAATAGCTCTTCTTACCGTTTCTGAATGCACTGTATTGTTCGAGCCGTGTGCTTATCGTCTTAGCCGTTATAAAGTGATCTTGCTCCACCATTCGCTTGATCACAGGCGATATCCCTTTCGGAGAGCTTCGAAGGTCGGCCGGATCTTGTCTTCGATTTAATCTGTCCTGCGTTTCTAAAGCGATCTACCGTTCCCTGTATCGTTGACCGAGCTCTTGATGTTATTTTTGATATTTCACCATACGACTTTTTTTGTTTAACGTAAAGATTAGTAATCAACTGCCGCTCATTCAAACTTAACTCTTTATTTGCCATTTTTTGCTTTAAAAAAAAAACCAAAGACAATTATTTGCAATACGCGTTTAGAACGATTCAAAATAAACAAACAATCATATTATGAAAAAACAAATTTACCGATACTTAAACAGTGTGTAATGCAAGAAATATTCACCTGTACGCAGCCTTTTGTGGAAGAATTTCAGAGGTTTATTTTGTTTTTATTAATTTTTTGTGATACGAATATTTTTTTTATTTTTTTTTGTTGAAAATAAAAACGTGGTAAATTGCTTTTAGTGAAAAATACCTTTTTTTGAAAATAGTTCACTTTAAATTTGTGAATAACAGCAATTTTTTAAAAATATCTTCCTCGTACGCAGACTTTTGTGGATTACTGTATGAAGTTTCACATTGTTTGTAAATCTCATAGTTCAGGAAAGCGTTTCAAAATAATTTACAAAGATTTTTTGCATTTCTTATGGAAGCTTAGAAAAGTTATATGATAGTTTTTTTTTTTATCAAAAATTTTACATAGATAAAGCAATCAAATTAAATGGAGAAATGTATAGTTCTAATCTTACGTAGATGAATGCCTACTAATGTTTTTCTGAAAATCGAAATAGGTAGTTTTTAGTTTTATTTACTGATCCAAAAGTTCTAAAAGTTCTTTTAATATTGTGTTATAGTCTCAAGAGGTTGTCACTTTCTCGCAAGAGCCAATTCCGCAACAAAAAAATATTTGTTTTTTTTTTAAGTGGCAGCGATTTAGAATGGATCCTTAACTTTCGGAGTGATTAATATAAAGTTACGTTCTAAACTGAAATCACAGTCATCCCTTTCCCTATTATCTCTTCTGATCGGAAAAAATTATGATTGAAATCAAATTTATTGAGCAATTTTCGGTATTTCGTTCTTTCGATCTTCAATACAAATAAATTTGGCATATTTGCTATAACTATTTGATAAATCAGCTTTAGTTCTTTTTTATCAACCAAAATAAGCTGCTTATGATCAGAGAACTAATCACGTCAATTTTTAAAGACGACCTTTAAACTTATTTACGATAATAGTTTTTCTTAGTTAACTGATGTGATCTGTTTAATTTGAAAGTGGCAAAATCAAACTCATGTTTTCAAATTGATTACATATACATATGTAGAGACTATAATGCTCTTCTTTTAAATAAAACTTTATTCAATTAGTTTGTAAAAATTATAATGCTCTTCATTTAAATAAAACTTTATTTAATTCATTAATTAGAAATGCAAAATAGGTGAACATAAAGGTAATTTGCTTTTGTAATCGAGAATGTCTTTACGCGACGCTATCTTCATGAGAACTGCTCCAATATATCAAAATGAACATAACTGCTGCCTGTTGTCTCCCTCTATCCATTGAGTTATTTTTTTTCTTTTTCTTCATCTTCACATATATACCTGAAATTTAAAAAATGTTATTATTATAATAATAGTCGAAAATTATATGAAAGAATATTAATAAAATCTACGCAAACAAACCTGTTTAAATTTCTAACACTTGCTCAAGTTATTATGATTTTCATAGCTACCAGCTTTCGGAAAATCCATTGCAATGAACTAAAAGATCCTTGCCATAGTATTACTCATTTTAAGTACAATTCTTCTATTGTAATTTTGTTCTGATTGTAAAATTGTTACGTTTTTTAAATCAGGAGGATGGTTTTCCTCTATGCAATGGAGAGCTTGTACAGTCTCTTTGTTATTTATATTAGATTTTTGACCTGATACACGATTTTGAAGTTTTTGCATTGAGGTTCCTACATAGATTGATGGAAATCTTGTTGACCCATCACCTACACTTTTAATCTTGTATACTATATTCGATTATTCTTCTTTTTTTAATTTATCTTATAATTTGAGAAAACAAAATTTTTAAGAGTATTTGTTAATTTAAAAGCTATTCTAGTTTCTTTCTTATCTCTAATTATTATTTATAATATTATAATATATTATCTGTGGTTCATTTATATTTTGATTTGATTGTCTGACACTATTAAAATAGTTAATAAGTGATTTAGTTATTTCTTTTGGGAATGAATTAGAGTACAATGCACCCATTATTATTCCAATATCTTTTGTCGAAATATAATATCACTATTTTCTAGAACTATTAATGAAATATGTGCCTTGTTAATAATTACTAGTTTGGTTTGTTTCGAATTGAAGTAAATCAAACGGCATGAAAAGGTTGTTTTTTTTTGTACCCATTAAAAATTAGGTGCGTATTTTTTCTTATAAATTTTACATCAATATGTTTTAAATTTAATTTTGGGATGAACCCCTTGGCATAATGGTTAGTGCGTTGGACTGTCATGCGGAAGGTCTCGAGTTCGATTCTGAGCCGCTGCAAGAAAGTTTTTTTCAGGGGTGTGCTGCCTCTTGCGAGGAATTGACAAATTCTCCAAGAGTATCTCTTGTCATGGAAAGTGCTGCTCATTAGCCGTTCGGAATCGGCAGAAAATTGTAGGTCCCCTCCATTCCTGGTAACACGCACACAGGAATGGTTGAGAGTTGTAAGTCACTAGGTCCTAGTTCACTCCGAGCTGTTGCACCACCAAATTTAATTTTTTAATATCAAAGGAATTTAGTACTGTTTAAGTTGAATTTACCTCATTTGATTTGATAATTAAAAATAAATGATCTACATACTTTTTGATAGCTTCTGTGCATATACAGAAGTTTTTCTAAAATGTTATCAAGTAAAGTTTAAAGTTTCCATGACTAAAATAGGGGATACAGGATTTCACATATTAACACCTTGTTTTTGCTGATAAGTTGTTTTATTAAATTACAAATAATTATTATCAACTATGCAAAAAATGTAAAAGTTCTAAAAATTGTTTCTTTTTAATTTGTGTATTTTCTTTGACAGTATTACAACTTTTTTTTTAACAATTTCGGAATATTTGTAAACAGAGAAACTATCATACATCAAAAGAAACTGGTATATCTTGATTTGTGGTACTGTTTCAATAAAATGTTTAACTTTTTTAACATTATATTTTGAATTCTCAGTTATCTTGTTAAGAATTTTAACAATATATATTTTGAAAGTTGGTAACAGTGGACATTTGGAGGAGAGCATATTGGACGTAAAGGGCAATTTTCTTTATGAATCTTAGGTAAGCCATACATTTTTGGACTGTTGGCTGTGTATCTTTTCATACATTTTTTTCTGATTCATGTACAATTTTTTGACTGAATAAATCCTTTATCTGTTCTCAAAATAGTAGGGGTACCTGGATTTCCCATCATATCATATCATATCATTTTATCATATGATAATACATATTATGATTCTTTTGAAATCACAACCGTAGCATTACTTTTATCTGCTGGAACTATGTCAGGATGTCTTTTAAGAAATTTTCATGTATCGCAAAATATTTTCAAGTATGTATTTGTCAAATGTAGGAGTTGACATTTGTAACGTTTGTGTGAAACATGTTCCTGCAGGTTCATGTTCACCCTGTTTTTTAGTTTTATTCATCTCTTTTCCATCTGCTATCATTTAAAAAAAAGTGAGAACTCTGTTTTATCAATAGGTAAGGAGAATTTAAAACCTAATGATAAAAGCTACTTAATATCATCGGGAAATTTTATATTTAAATTGTTAACGAACCAATATTTTTACTTGCGACTTATAGGTACTATAAGGCAAGTTATGCATTCGTAAAAAAAATCGAACTCGAGATTTTGATCAAAGTTGACATTACGATGATAGCGAAGACCAAAAAAGTGGGTCTCGCAATTCTGTCTGTCTGTCTGTCTGTCTGTCTGTCTTTAAAAAAAATTCAAAATTTTTTTTTGGAATCTCAATTATTCGAAAACCCCATGCTCGATTTTTTTCAAACTTAGCAAATAAAAGTTTCTTAATATAATCTACAATATTTGAGAAAAAAAATTTTGTTTTATCTAAAACTAACGGTACCTTCCATACAAATTTTAAAAAATGGTTTTCGAAAATCGCATTTTTCTCGAAAACGGTTCCGAGAATTTTGCTAAAATTTTTTTTTCTTTTGATTAATCTTTACGATTTATAATTTAATAAAAAAAAAATTTAAATCTAGATATTACTGACTGTACCTACCATAGAACGATTTTTTCGAATTTTGAATTTCTCATTATCGACTTAACGGATTTTAATGAAATTTTTTATAAAAAAGCTCCTAAAAAGTTTAAAAAACATTGCATTTAAAAACTTAAGAAAAAATATTTTTTCAATTTTTAGAAAAAAAAGTAATTTTTTTTTTTTAAAAAATTCGATATCTCAATAACGGCTTAGTATTTGTTTTGGAAATTAGACTTTTATTCGTACAATAATAAAAACTTAAGGTTGGCGTACCAAAATTTTTTCTTAAAAATGTTTTAAAAATTTTGCTTATTTTTTTAAGGAACCACTACAAAGACTTATAATTTTTGTTCCTGCATAAATTCATATTTGCATATCATTCTGTTTTTATCTCTTACTACTTAAAGAATTAAAAAAAATTCATTTTATCCTTATGAACAGTTTTCTCTAATAACATTCGTTTTTAAAATTCCTAGTCTATTACATAGGAGCAAGTTCGTGCGACCCAGTCGTGCATTTTATTTTAAATCTTATCCACCAGTATCCGAATCCCAGAATCCGGAAAGTAGAAGAAAAATGTGCACCAAAAAAGTGCTCAATACTTTTGTCATGCCTAAATAAAAAAAAAATAAATTATTTTAGGGCTGTTCTGCATTTTGTCAGAACAAAAATCAGAAAATGTAAAGTTCCTGTGCACAATAAAGTGCGATTTAGAGTTTTGGATTGTGATTGGAAGAAGTGATCTAAAAACGTTAGTTTTACAGCTGAAGAGTGAATCGATTTTGTATGTACATTTTTAATAAAAGAAACGATAAATATAAAATAAAATTAAAAAAATTTATACAAAATAATCATATTTTTGGTAACCGGTCAAGTCCTTTGTTCTTGAACTGTGTAAAGAACTTTATATCAGGCCACTATTTTTTGCATAAAAGACTTATAAAAGTTATATTTTAAAATCGTATTTTATTAAACGAATTTGTTACGCAACCTCAAGGTAAGAAAATACGGTAGGTGGTCGAGTATTGGTAAACTTACCCTGGGGTGGAATCGGCTAAGGTGATAGTTCATTGTCAATTTCTTGTCTCTATCATATCAATGAAATGAAATATAGAGAGAGCGATTTTAAAACTGACAATCAATCAATTTAGTGATCAATTTATTCTTACGCGATGCGGGCCCTGCTTTTTGTATATTGCTTTTCGATAATTTCTTTTAACGGTTACATTGCATTTCTTGTTTCGAATTTTCCCTTGGCTGAAAACACACCGGATAAAGCAAAACATGTTTTTTTGTTTCGTGAAACAAGAGAACATTGTTTCTTATGAGACTAAACACACCAAAGAAAACGAAACAAAACACATGTTTTTGTTTTGAAGTGTTACGATGGTGGTTGTCGAAAATACATGCTATTGTATACGAGCAACACACACCGAATGCAACAAAACTGTTTCGAACAAGGGTCGTTGACGATAATTGCATACTTTCTTATAGCGCAACGCACACCAAATCAAACAAAACATAAAAACAAAAGCAAAACAGAAAAACATGTTTCGTTGCCGATAGGTGACCTATTGTTTTTTGCAAAACAAAATTTCGACTCCGTTGTTTTTATTTTCTTCTTTCGTTGCACTTTACAGATTTATTTGCTTCTACGTTTACTCTGTGCGAAAATTTTAAATAAATATGAAATATGTAGATGGAGAGAAGTTCATTTCTTTTAATTAAGGCAAGAAGCCCTATCTATAATTATAAAGATAAGGAACCTGCCAATAAACTTACTATTGATAAGCTGTGGATTGCTACTTCCTACTATGACATTTTTGAAGATGGGCAAGATTAAAAGCTTTTCTCTTTTCTTATAAATAAACACATAATGTCTATTTTGTAAACACAAAATTGTTATTTGTGTTTACTTGCCATAGAGTTATAATCTTTCAGCCGGAGTTAAGCTTTTACGATAGTTTGTATTTTGTTTCATTTCAACGCACACCAAACGAAACAAAAAAACAAAACGTTTTGTTTTGTTTTATTCTGTTTCGCTTGGTGTGTGTTCAAATAAAAAATGTTTTTTTGACTATCGAATAAAAAACGTTTTGCTTTATCCGGTGTGTTTTCAGCCTTAAGTAGACTTGGATTGTAATTTATATATGCCAACGATACTTTGACGCAGAATCCATTCCGATCCGATCATTTCGTCATCATAGCGAATAAAATTGTGTGAAAACTGATCCTACGAGTATTTTGGCCAAAACATTTCTTCACGAAATATAGAATGATCAATTCCTTGAAATAAAACGGTTCTATAGATAAACAATTGAGCGAGATAGTCTTAAAACGAAATAAAACTAAGTGCCTTCTTACATTCAAGTAATCTAACAGATTATGACAAAATCTCCTCAAAATCTACACTTTTTTACTCAGTGTTCTCTTCAGTATTACGTTTCATTCATAGAAATAGAGAGGAAAGAAAAAAGAGTTTATTATATTTTTAAGTGTAATGTATTCAGGTTGTTGTATTTAGATTAAATGTTAAATCTAGATTATATTCTGTGGGAACGATTCAAACAGATTTAGTAATCTTGTTGCTCGAAATCTTGATTTTTATTCTCTATGAAAAAGTTATACGTATCATAAGAATAACGTTATTGGACGATTAAAGCAGACTAAGAGTGCGATAAGATAGCAATTTGCATACCCAATTTCAATCATTACAAACAAATCTCAATTCTTTCTAAAAGTATTGTATTGTATACCTTGAACAATATACAAAAGTATATTGAAATTTGTAGTTGTAGGTTTGTGCATATTAGTGCTAAATTTTATTATTTAATAAATAGTAGGTGCGCTACCGGAGAAAATAAAATCAAAAAAGACCCATCCTAATCATTTCATTCATAGCGCGCTTTTGAATCACGTGTTTGTGTAATTGAGTAATAAGAGAACTACTGGTTGACTTAATGTGACTCTGAAAATCTAGTAGTTGATGTCGTATAGTATATGCTATTATGCCAAGCAAAAAACTAACTTTCATCAATTTGCACTTTGATCTATTATCGAATGACGAATTTATTGTAATATTTTAACACAATATGTGTTTTATGAGACTTTGAACTCTAAAAAGAAGGTTGATAGCGTGCTAGCAAAATATAAATATATACGACTGGAACAGTTTAGTGTTTGAATAGTCAATTTGTTCTCCTCCAAAAAATTGATATCAAATTAATTTATCATTGTGAATTTTTAGTTGACATTATACATACATATGTATGTATATTTTTTCCTCAAATTATAGCTTTTGCTAGAATATGTACAGTATATAGGTACATATTATGAGAAATTGTTATAAATTTATATGAAATAAAATGCACGACTGAGTCGCATGAACTTGCTCTTATGTAAAAGACTAAGAATTTCAAAAACGAATGTTATTAGAGAAAAACTGTTCATAAGCATAAAATTCATTTTTTAAATGACTAAAACAACTCCCTTAGTAGTTGGAGCTAAAAACAGGATGCCATGGTTTATGCAAGAACAAAAATTATAAGTAGTTGATGTGGTTTCTTAAAAAAATAAGCTTTTTATACAAAATTCTTAAAACATTTTTAAGAAAAAAATTTGTACGCCAACTTAAAGTTTTTATTATTATACGAATAAGATTTCCAAAAAAATAATGAGCCGTTTTTAAAGCTTTTAAGAAGCTTCTCTACAAAAATTTTCATTAAAATCCGTTATGCCGATAATGAGAAATTCAAAATTTGAAAAAATGGTTCTATTGTAGGTAATATCTTTGTATATAAGACTAATAGTACTACATATTAAGAAGGCGAAAGGTTGTGGCGACATCTTAAGTATAGAGCCAGTACTTGCTAGATTTGTATCAGCTAAATTTAATAATAAAATATTCTCCTTTTTACTACTTGTTTTGTATCTTATCCTACTCTTATCCTAATCTAGCACTAATTTCAGCGCCACCACCAGGCTAGAATTCGCAATACAAAATCACCCTCCATGAAAGAAACGAAAGAAAAAAAAATATCAAAATTCTCGGAACCGTTTTCGAGAAAAATACGATTTTCGAAAACCATTTTTTAACATTTGTATGGTGGGTACCGTTATTTTTAGGTAAAATAATTGTTTTTTTTTTTACTCACATCTTTTAGATTATATTAAAAAACTTTTATTTATCAATTGAAAAAAAAATCGAGCATAGGGTTTTCCAAATATTGAATTTTCAAAAATAAAAAAAATTAAACTTTTCTTAAAGATCGATACAAAATTTTTGAAAATTTTAATACACAATTCGATTCGAATTTTTGGGGAGCCTTAGCATAAAAAAACTAATCAAAATCGGTTGTACCGTTTATGAGAAAATAAAATGTTTTGAAGGGGGGTACCATTAAAAACCATTTTTCGGAAACATTTTTTCAACCATTATCTAGTTTTACCTAAATGAAATTTTTTGTATCTTCTTTTTTAAATCTGTCGAACAGTTTTTGAGAAAAAAAATAAATATTTATAAAATTTCGAAAAAAATAGTATAACAGGTACCGTTATTTTTGGTCTTAAAAAAACGAGAAAAAAACGTGTGGGGGGGAAAAATAAAAATACTATCTACCAAGTTTAAAGAAAATCGGCGAGTCGATTAGGCTGTGATGAAAAGGCAGACAAGCAGAATTGTGAGACCCACTTTTTTCATCTTCGCTATCATAGTAATGTCAACTTTGATCAAAATCTCGAGTTCGATTTTTTTTTACGAATGTATAACTTTGCTTACAGTATCTATAAGTCGCAAGTAAAAATGTATGAAATTCATTAGGTATAATTCTATGACACATATGCATTCCTGCGAAATGAACTTAATAAACAAAAAGATTGTTTCTCATTTCAAATTATGTTTGTTTAATAGTCTGGAGTTAAAATTATATAATATATCGGAATTTATTAACAAGTTATATGAATTGTTCGCTGAAATGTAAAAAACATTTGTTTTGTGTAATCTCCCATTTTTAAGCCTTTCAACAATGTTGTAAACCAGCTGTGTGAAATTTAAAATTTGTTTCTTAAAGCGGAAGCATGCAATATACCAATATTTACAGTTGAACTTACCTAATTATTATAAATCATTTATTGTTCCTGAAAAGGAAGGGAAATCAGGGAACAAAAAATTATCCAGCCCTCAAGGAAATATAAAAAAAAAAAAACGATATAATCTTCGACTTCGGAGTTTCAATTGTGTGTCTTTGAAGATAGAACACTCGTTTTTTAGAAGTTCAGATATTCAAAACCAATGTTTTTTTTAAATCATCTCCAGCTTTCCTAAAGCTCGCGTTGTGCTCAAATCCAATTTTGTATTTTATTTTACATTAAATCTTACATTCCGCAGTAAGGGTATAAAAACGTATTTAAATGGTTGCATACATTTTAATAAATACTTTATAGGCCTTACCATTTGAAGTTGTAAGCTAATATCTAAAATAAGTTTGTTATTTCCCCTTACAATTAGAAATGGAAAACGCAAACGTCGGAGTTAAGGTGTCAAGAACCGAAGAACACAATGAAACCAAAGTATTAATAAGCAAATCAACATTTGTTTAAAAATCTCTGTTCGTATTTGACAATTTTAAATATTTTATTTTTAAGCAATTAAGGATTAGCTCTAACCTAGTGGTGTTTTTTTGGCATTCTACGAGTATATATACTTGTAGTTCGGTAAGGAATTCCCAAAAAAAACGGTTTTATATTTCACATTGGTTCTTCTGGACACTAAGAAAAAATTTACTTAAACGAAAAAGTAATTTTAAGTCAATAAAATGGATAATTTTAAAGATAATGAGGTAAGAAAAAACTTTATAATTAAAGGTTAATAAAACGAGTTTGTTAGTGGTAAGTCAACAGGAACTTATCTGACTTTATTTACAAATTTCTATCTCAATGCTATTGAAAGGGGAAATCAGGTAGATGTAATTTTTACAGACTTTTCGAAGGCATTTGATAGAGGGAATCAATACTGCTAAAAAAGCTTGAATCTTATGGTTTTCGTGGTCAATTATTTAACTGGGTGAAGATCTATTTAACTAGCTATGTTCAATATGTACAATATGTAGAAATCGGCCCTCAAACACTTTCAACAACTCATGTTTTCCTCAAGGCAGTCATCTTCTGTTCTTGTTATTTATTAATGATTTGCCTCTACACATTTCTTATTTATCATGTTTAAAAAGATCCCGTACTCATTGCTTTTAACTTCAAATGAATTTAGACAAATTGCTTAAATGGTGTTTTTTAATTTTTTTTTTATAATTAGCACACACTCAAAGGTTTTTTGTGTACCCTTAATATGCCAGAGACACAGTGTGAGCATTAGGTAAAAAGGGAGGGGTTAGAAAGGAGGTTTCGGTGTACATTGGTTTTGAATTATTGAACATTGCAATGACTGGGAAAGACAGAGCGTGGTAAGGAATCCCATAATCGCGTAGTACGGCTAAAAAACGAATCTCTGTACTTCACAGTACGGCCGAAGTTGGGCTCGAGGGTAAACTGATGGGCATTCATAGAAGTGCGGGTATTACGGTTGAATTGTTTAAGGGTAGGAATGCAGCTGGCTATTTCACTAGAGCAAAGTCCGTTAAAATAACGGTAAAAAAGGGTGAGGCAAGAAACATTACGACGATGTTGGAGTGACGTAAATGAGCCAATGATGTTATTCTCACCAATCATTTTAAAAGCTCTTCTTTGAATACTGTCCAAGAGACTTAAGTAAGTTACTGGAGCACCAGCCCATAGATGGGAGTTATACTCAAGTTTTGGACGTATATAGGTTTTATATATTGTAGCCAGCTCAGAAGGAGAGAAAAATTTCTTGCACCGCCTCAGAAAATCCAAACATCTTACGGCATTTTTGGCAACATTGCGTATGTGATCGTTCCACAAGAGGTGGTTGCACATACCAAGAATATCGAGATGTTCAGTTTCACTGATGCAAGTGTCACTCAGAGACAGTGGCAAGGGGGGTGTATCTCGCTTTAACGATATAAGACAGCATTGAGTTTTCGAATCATTAAATTCGACGCGGTTTCTTATTCCCCATTGTACAATGCTGTTTAGGTCGTAATATAATGAGCTTATCATATTTTGTCGTTGCAGTTCCACATCCGAAGAGGAGGGATGTGAGTCTGAAAACGAATATGAAAAGCTAAGAGTAATATCGTCAGCGAAACAATTAATTGTATTAGAAGTTGTAGACAGGAGATCATTAATAAAAATGAGGAAGAGGGTCGGAGACAAAACGGAGCCCTGGGGCACACCAGCATTTATATTGTGGGTTTCAGACTTGAATCCGTATAATACAACTTGTATTGAACGGTTCGAAAGAAAATGTCTAATCCAAAGAAGGAGGGATTCGTCTCCACCGAAAGCACGCATTTTCGATAAAAGAGCAAGATGCCAAACTTTATCAAATGCCTTTGAAATATCGAGTGCAATAATCTTACTTTCTCCAAAACGATGTAAAGATTTGTTCCACTCTTCAGTGAGATATACCATCAGATCACCAGTGGACCTATTGCTACAAAAGCCATACTGCCGGGCATTAAGAAGTTTTCCTTCCTCAAGATATTTCTTAAGCTAATGAAATTAATCAGCGTTTCCATGACCTTGGAAAGAAGGGATGTTAGTGCGATCGGTCGATAATTTGATGGAGAACAAGAGTCGCCTTTTTTCGGAATTGGCTGAGCAAATACAGTTTTCCAACCACACGGAACGAGCCCTGAAAAATAGGACAGATGGAAAAGCTTACGCAGGGGTTTTGCTAGCGTGGAAGAACACCTCTTCAGAATAATAGCGGGGATACCATCCGGGCCAGCGGATTTATGTATGTTCAGATCTTTTAGGACTCTCGCCACGGTACGAGTACGAAAAAAGATTTGTCCCATGGAATCATTAACACACTCAAATCCTGGGGGAGTGGTGACACTATCCGCAAGGTGGAATTTGCGGCGAACTGCCTTGCAAACAAGTTATATCTTTAAATATACGTAAATGGAGGGTTCTGTTCGATGTGTTTTGGTTGACTTAAAAAGTCTTGAATTTAGGAGAGTTTACTTTTTGATCTCTATTGCGCGTGATGTTGTAACTGATCACATTGATCGTCCTCCTTTACAACTGATGTTTAAACTATATACTCCGGATCGTTGTTATAAACCAGTTAGAAAAGCCTGTAAACTTTTTAATAAATATGCCAATGTAATAGATTTCGAATGCTCTAAAAATGTTTTTAAAAATATAAAATTGAATGTGACTTTAATTGAATAATAATAATTTATATATCTAACTATTAACAAATAATTTATTTATATTGTCTTGTGTCAAAATCTTATATTACTCAATAGATTTGATGTTTACATGAAGTTAACATATTTGGTAAGTCTAAGAAAGTTTTGTACTTATAGACAAATGAATAAATAAATAATTTATTAATTGTATCAGCATCTTATAACAAATTTACACAAATTTTATCCGATACAGGTTAAAAATCATTTATCGCCATTGATCCTACTGTCGATGTTGTAAATGTTATACCTAAATGTAATTTTTGTGCTTGCGACTTATAAGGCAAGTTATGCATTCGATGATAGCGATGATAGCGAAGACTGAAAAAGTGGGTCTCGCAATTCTGTCTGTCTGTCGGTTCGACTTCAACCTAAACGGCTCGGCCGATTTTCTTTAAACTTGGTAGATATCATTTTTATTTTTTTCCACCCACACGTTTTTTTCTTTTTTTTTTCAGACCAAAAATAACGGTACCTGCCATACGAATTTTTTTCGAAATTTTATAAATATTTTTTTTTTCTCACAAACTGTCCCACAGATTTTAAAAAAAATTAAAAAATTTCATTTAGTTAAAGCTAGGTAATGGTTGAAAAAAATTTCCAAAAAAAATGGTTATTTTTGTTACCCCCCTTGGAACCATTTTCGAAAATCGTATTTTCTCGAAAACGGTTCCCAGAATTTTTCTTTCGATTAATTCTTACGATCTATAATTTAATAAAAAAAATTTTTGTATTAGGTACTGACTGTACCTACCACAGAAAGATTTTTTCGAATTTTGAATTTCTCATTATCGGCGTAACGGATTTTAATAACATTTTTTTTTAAAGAAGCTCATAAAAAATTTAAAAAACATTGCATTTCCAAACTTGAAAAAAAAAATATTTTTTTTAAATTTTTGGAAAAAAAGTAATTTTTTTTTTTTGAAAAATTCGATATCTCAAAAACGGTTTAATATTTTTCTTGGAAACTTAATTCTCGTTCGTACAATAATAAAAACTTAAAATTAGCGTACCTACCAAAATTTTTTCTTAATAAAAAAATTTTTTCTTAAAAATTTTGTACATAAAAGCTTATTTTTTTAAGGAACCACTACATACAACGACTTATAATTTTTGTTCTTGCATAAATTCATATTTGCACAGCATTCTGTTACTACTATAAGAATTTAAAAAATGAATTTTATCCTTATAAACAGTTTTCTTTAATAACTTTCATTTTTAAAATTCCCAGTCTATTACATAGGAGCAAGTTCATGCGACCCAGTCGTGCATTTTATTTTAATATACTACGGATACGTATAAATATTACAATCTTATATTTGGTAGAATTTTGTATTGGTCTTAACATAAAATAACATCGTTTTGAATTACGAGTTGGCCTGAAAAATTTACTTGCAAATATGTACATATGTATAGTTAAATTATAAGTTCAACAACTACAGTCAATTGTATAATATCTCGATGACTCATTTCATCAGCATCTCAAGACTTTCATCGAGATTATCACTTCTTATAAACTTTCACATTAAGTGATTGTGTGCAGATAAATACCTGTTTTCAACTACAAATATTTTAAACTTTTCGAAGTCAATGACATCAAAACATATTATATAAAACTACTACGTTATGATTATACCATATGTAATCAAGTAATCTTTGTTTAGAAAATTTAAATTTTAATTCATTCAAACTTTCAACCGCATTTGTAAATATACCGCGAAAATCAGTGTTGGATTTTATCATTATGGAGCCGATCGTCTACCTTGAAAAACTTTCGTCATTGGTAGCCCTTTTCACTTATTTGTTGTTTGCTCGAAATATACATTCATATGTAATAGTTCAAACCTTAATGTACAGGGCCGGTTATACCGAATAGGAAACTTTGAAACACTGAAATTGAATGTACGAGTATTTTACTGGTGGCCATTTATAAGGGCCGCATCGCGTAGGATAAAACCGATCACTCATTTAATCGATTGCAGTTCTGACGATGGCTCTGTTTCTATTTTTTCTTATACATACATTATGTATTTACATATATGATATAACCTGTATAGTGAAAAAAAAAATCGAAAAATTTTCCATCACCTTAGCCTATACGACTCCAGGAAAATTATTTCAATTGATTGAATTAAAAACAAAAAACATGTTCGTTCACAATTCTGTCAGTAAACAGGAAGTATTTTTTTTGTGCACATCTTGAAGTGCGATGGTGAAATATTGATCTTCGCTTTTCCCCAAACCCAGTTGACTTAATAGACTTAATAGTTAGTTGTTGGTAAATCCAGCACTGGATTATTGAATATTAATAGAAAGTCGTGTTTGTATGCTTTAATTTCAAAATTTACACTTTATAACTTTGAACTTTGCTTAGTAGGTAGCTAACTCTTGATATCTAGATGATAAAAATAAATGTTTATTGGGTTGACCACAGCATAATGTTCATCATTGAATCAAAAAGTTTGTTTCAAGAAACGATTGATAAAGGATAGATATTTGCTCAAACTCTTCTCTCTTTCTTTTTCTTTTTTAACTAACCATTAATAATGTTGTGAAGTGGAGGGCATTAAGGGGGATTTTCTTAACTCAAAGTTGAACTCAACTTTAGGATTTTTATTTTTAACTTGTGATTTTGTTTTTCTTCACTCAAAGTTGACAATTTCTACTTCTGATTTTCAACTCTAAAGTTAATCAACTTTCGATTTTCTCAACTCCCGAAAAAAGTAGAAGTAGGCCGAGCAAACTTGAGATTTTCCACTAGAATTTTGATTTTGTTTAATCAAAAGTTGTTTTCGCTTACAATATCCAGAATAAATTAATTTGAAACTATAATGTTTTGAGGAAACTGTTTTTGGGAAAGACGACTGCTTCGGAAAGCGAAGATGAAGATTTTTTACTCCTGAAATAAGACAACGTAAGACTCCACGTGTTGGAGTTGAGAAATGGGAGAAAGTCCACCAAAAGATTAGTCTTTCAGCTAATAGAGGATTCATTGCTTTGCAATGAGAGACGGTATGGGCAGCTCTTCCACGCTCTAGCTTATACCTCCCTTTCACCGTTCAGAATTTCCAATTCGATTTTATGCCAAATGTTGCTGTCTTTTCTCTGATAATTTGGGAATCTTATTGGGTTTTATTTGTGTTTTTCCTTCATAACTTATTTTTTAAATTTTAATTGCCAATAAAGATTATACTGAACCTTAAATTTTAATTTATAAACGCAATAAATTCAAATCCACAACTAGAAAACAACAACATAAATGACATATCTGTCACAAATATTCCAGGGATATTCTGAAAAACTCAAGTTGGCCAACTTTCAAATTTCAATTTCCGAGTTGAAAATTAAAGTAGTGAAGAAAAGCAATTTTCAACTTGACGCTCAACTCTCGATTTTGAAAACCGACTTTAATTTGCTTACAATAGTGCAGAAAATCGAGAAAGCCAAAATATTCCAAATTCGAGTAGTCCGGCTTGAAAAAGAATATCTATGTACATATATTTGATGGGACATCCGAAGTTAGGCTCAAGGGCAAACAAAAAAAGCTATTTATATTTTATTATGGCGGAATTATTTGAGATGCGGATTCGGACTGCACAAAGCTATTTTGTTTTAGCAATGTCGATAGAAAAATATAATAAATTAAACAATGAAAGACCAAGACATTACGAATGAGTTCAAGATAAGCAAAAGGTAATGTAAGTATGTGTCTGCTATACTCTCATAAGCATTTTATACGTTTTTTAAAACATCGTTTCAGGCAAGATATAACTTTTTTTTAAAAAAGGAAGAGTGAAGGAGGCAAAATGGAGCCTTGCGGCACACTAGCATTTATGTTTTCAGTATAATAAAACCGCCGAAAACAACTCGAATTTAGGGGTCCGACCACCAATTTCGCTAAAAGTGGTTGTGCCAAACTCTTTCAAATGCTTTTGAAAAATCAAGTTCAATTACCTTTGTTTCTGTAAACGCTTTTCGGGGAGATATGCACTCAGTGGAACTACGAGTATTTCATCAATCATCAATTACTATTTCACCAAGCTGATTGGTGATCAGCGTTACGATGATATTTATGAGAACAGACTTAATTGCAATTGGTCTATAGTTAAAGAGAGGGAGAGGAAGAATCGCCAGACCGTAAAAGGCTGATCAAATGCCATTGGGAAAGATTCCCCAAGGTTAGGACAGATGGAAAAACTTAAGAACTTAGGTAATTCTTCAAAAGTAAAGGAAAATACGATCATCGTATTTGTGAAAATGAAGATCTATTAGAGTTCGAGCGACTGTGCATGTGAAAATAAATCATGTCCCATATAACCACATACGCTTTCAAGTATTGGAGGAGTCAACGTCGAATTTACAGGAACAAAAAAAAACTCAGGAAAAATTGGAACTTATTGATCTCTTAATTGGTTATTCCGACTGTGAAACTGGGAATTATTATTTTCGTATTTATTTGAATTGAGAAAGAATAAAAATGAATGAAAAAAGTGGAGTTGGACGGTCCCGCCTAGGGAAATGACAAAGCCATTCGTTTGAAATGTTTTCTTAATGAATGGTAGTTAAATTTTAAGGGCCGATGTTGATTTTGAATAAAACACAAATTATTTAAGAAATTATTGTCATTTCTTTTTATTATGATAATATTGGTATGGTTCAATTATGTATGGAAAAAATATCGGCCAAATGGCCGCCGCGACCTCGGCGGCACACCTCCATCAGATGGTCCAAATTTTCGATGACGCTGAGGCATAATTGAGGTTCTATGCCGTCAATGTGCTGAATTATCTCATCCTTTAGCTCTTGAATTGTTGCTGGCTTATCGACGTACACCTTTTCTTTCAAATAACCCCAAAGCAAGAAGTCCAACGGTGTCAAATCACATGATCTTGGCGGCCAATTGACATCGCCACCACGTGAGATAACACGGCCATTGAATTTATCGCGCAAAAGAGCCATTGTTTCGTTAGCTGTGTGGCAAGTGGCACCGTCCTGTTGAAACCACATATCGTCCACATCCATATCTTCCAATTCGGGCCATAAAAAGTTCGTTATCATCTCACGATAGCGAACACCATTCACAGTAACTGCCTGACCGGCCTCATTTTGGAAAAAATACGGCCGTATGATGCCACCAGCCCATAAACCGCACCAAACAGTCACTCTTTGTGGGTGCATTTGTTTTTCGACAATCACTCTTGAATTATCATTCGCCCAAATGCGGCAATTCTGCTTATTGACGAATCCGCTGAGGTGAAAATGTGCCTTATCACTGAAGATGATTTTCTTCGAAAATTGATCATCCACTGTTACCATTTCTTGCCACAATTCTGACCATTGACGACGCTTGAAATGGTCAAGAGGCTTTAGTTCTTGAGTCAATTGCACCTTGTAAGCGTGTAAATGCAAGTCTTTATGCATAATGTTCATCAACGACGAGCGTGAGAGGTGCAATTGTTGGGCACGACGACGAGTTGAGGTGGACGGCTCTTCAGCCACACTATCGCGAACAGCTGCAATATTTTCTGCAGTACGAGCTGTACGAGCATGCACTGGTGTTTTCACATCTCCTATAGACCCGGTTTGCTCAAATTTGTGCATGATTTTTTCGACAGTACGCACATTTGGACGATTAAATTGACCGGAAAAATCACGAAGTGCACGATATGCATTTTGATTTGAAGGCCCATTTTCATAATAAGCCTGAATAACTTTAACGCGTTGCTCGATTGTGTATCTTTCCATGGTTCAAATTGAGTTAAAATGCAGAAAAAAACTTGACGTTTAGGTGTGGTTCATATTCAACATCGGCCCTTAAAATTTAACCACCCTTTATTTCTCATATTTTTACTAATGAGAAGTTCAAATTTAACCACTGTCGAATAGATGGTTCTGACTTTGAGCAAACGAAAAAGTCGAACAAGCTCAAATTGCATCTTGTGACCAATTCACATTACCACCATGACAAATAACCCATCCCTCAAATCGTTTATGGAGAATGTTCATTGTAGAGTTCACAGTGTGGAATGTCAATGTAGTGCCACCCTGATAGACCGACGGCCGTCAACAACCATATCGTAATTATTCATTGACGCCATGTGTCGGCCCAAAATTCGCACCAAACTTGCTTCGTAAAAACTTCGCTTTTTACTTGCGACTTATTTTGATCAGTTCAGATCAAGTTGACATTACGATTATAGCGAAGACGAAAAAAGTAGGTCTCGGAATTATGTGTGTCTGTTCGATTACATTCTAACCGGCTGGGCCGATTTTCTTTTCTTTAAACTTGGTAGATAGCCTTTTATATGCATTGGTGAATCTCGTGTGGGTTGGTGTCGTTCAATGGTGGGCAATTTTTATTTTTTTTTTTACAATTCACATACTCAAGGGTTTATTGAGACCCTTGTTACCTTAAACACAGCAGAAGCGATAGGGAAATTGGGGAGAGAGGAAGGAGGTGCCGATGAAAATCTGTTTAGAAAGTTTGCAAATTGAAAGGGCAAGAGAAAACGGTGAACAAACGGTGTTTGGTTACGGTCGATCACTTTCAGCTCCTGAGTCATGAACTTTGTACGGGTGCAGGCCCAAGTCCCAACGCAAAATTCGCCAAATTGAAGTCACAAAAAAACGAGTTCTTGTGCCAGGCGAAAAATCGACTACCTCGAGTTCTCTTATTCCTTTGACGTACGCATATTGATGGCTGATAGCTTAAGAAACCGGCCGCCACCAAAAGTTGACGAATTGACAATGAATCGACCGAGACTGCCGTTTAATAAATTCAAAGCACTATAACTTACTCGAAAAAGTTTTGTGATTAGGATCTTGTCGAATAATAAAGAACAGATTTGACAGACGCCGCCAAAACAAACATGTTCGCCACAGACAAGTAGTCAGATTGTTAATACAGGGTTACCAATTTATACTAAAAAAAATTACTTGCGGACCAATAAATTGCTAAGTGCCTGAATATCAAATTAATAATAGAGCTAATTTTTTTCAATTATAATTCATATATGTATTGTGTTTATTATTTAATGGGCTGTTAAGGTATATAGAATCACAATAATGTCAATCAAATATTTAAAAAAAGGCTAGTTATGACCATGTTACTAGAATCTTTCAAATATGTAATCTTGAATGTTCAAGTTGCTAGAGAATCAAATAGTTACATTGGGTTAAAAAATTTAACAGAAAAGTTACGAGTACTTATTCATACACAACATAAAATGTATGTATGTATGTACAGTACATACATACGTATATACAGTGGCGACAAAATAAATAGCACATGTAGTCTTAAATTTCTGTGTTTTTCCCATTTTCTTAAACTTTAAAGAGCTGTTTGACTTATGAGGAAGTAAGACCAAATAAATGTATGTACATATCTCTGATTTAAAAATAAAATGAGGTGTATTGAACTCATAAAAAAAACTACAACAAAATGAATTATATAATTTAAGTATAGGACAAAATAAATAGCATATTTCGTAAATAACAAATAAAAAACATATTAAATAACAAAATTTTAACATTATTTTAAGAAAATATCCGGTATTTGGTCGAGTAACCCTTATTTTTAATCACAGCGGAATACCAGCGTTTTATAGACCAAGGAAGACTCCGGAATCGTTCAAAAGATACTGAGTACCAGGCTTGCTGGACTTTCCGTCAAAGTTTGTCGAAATTTGAAGTATCAGTTCAATTTATCGCTTCGTCCACAACATTCCACAATCTAGGGACTAAGCTGACTTATTCCTTAACAGCGGTTTTTTGATGAATAGCCATTGCTTCACAGACTTAGCCATATGGTTAGGATCGTTATCCTGTTGAAATTTACACGTCATGGGCATTTCCTCCTCAGAATACGGTAGAATTGTATCCCGTAGGATTTCCTTGTATTATAAATGGTCCTTGATACCCTCTATCTGATGAAGTGGTCCCATATCATGCCAATAGAAACATGCCTAAACAAGAATGCTACCCCTACCATGCTTAACAGACTTTATTGTGTATATTCTGGTCATATTCCTGGTGGATTCCTCGTCGAAAGTAGTTTTCACCATCTGACCCAAAGAATTAAATTTATACTCATCGCCCCGTAAGATATTTCTCCACCAATTTTGAACTTTTGAAATATGCTCCCTTGCAAACTGCATCCGACGTGAGAGATTGCTCTTAAAGACGTCTGCTTTCTTTCTGGAAAATCGTCCAAACAGCTTTTTCCACTGAGACAGTTTCTAATCGTACTTACAGAAACATTAACACCAAGATCTTGTTCATTTGCATGTTCAATTTTTGGGACTTAGCTCAGGCAGACGATGTCAAAATCAGTTCAAGGTATGGTTTTTCTGGTCTTACTTAAACGAATTTTGTTTTGAGCACTTCCTTCTTCTTCGCAATGATGAAGAGCATTTATAACATCCTTATTCTTCCTTGAAAATTTTTATTTCCCCTCTAGTTCAGATTTCGTTTGACTTTTTTTCATAAAATCAAAAACCCCTAGGGTAAACGTCAGCGCTGATTGTTTTTAACTAAGAACCTTATTAAAACTCATAACTTTTTCACTAAGCTTTTAAAAGTTAAGAATATTTCTTAAAAATGTATTAAATTTGCAACGGAAACAATATGTGCTATTTAAATTGTCCTCACCTGAGTGCAACTTGTGTACCATTTGACTTTTTTATAAAATAATTTCTGGAGAAGTCTTATCCCGTTATTTGATATTCAAAATCCAGACACTCAACATTCAAAATCTACAACAAAAATAGTCTTACAGTACCGGATTTCAAAATGCACTTATGTTTTAGGGCCAAGAAAGAATTTTTAAGAGAAGTGTGCTATTTATTTTGTCGCCACTGTATATACTGCATGTTCTGTAATTTTCAAGTTCATTGTAAGAGCAAATCTATAGTTCATTAGGAAAATAGTGCTAAGACAATTTGAATTTAAAACAAAATACCGGATGTTAATTGAAGATAAATAAAACTCACGACTTGGTCGAATGTTCTTACACTGTGAATGCTGTTCGTTTAGTAAATACAAGTAATGCATTATGGCAAAATCAACATTTAATTAAAAATGAAAATTCAGCGATTAATTAAACATTCACCATTTACATGAGAGGCATTATAAATTAATTGTGTCAAAAACTTGAGATGTGGTCACTACAAAATGACAAAAAAACACTTAATTTGTAGCTGTACTCATTGTAGTCATTAAAAAAAATCGCAGAAAAAACAAAATTATTGGTACTCGTCTGGCTTTGTACCCAAATATTCTTTAAATGAAGCCATATCGTTTTTTAGACACAAAAACAATTTAAAGAAAGAAGTTTATTATTTTATTTTTAATAATGTTTTATATCAATTAGTTTTTAAAATATAACCCTCTCGATTACCAAATTTTGATTAACAATCTCCCCCATATGATGTTTTCAGTAAAATCTCGTTTTATTACATGAAACCAATATTTACTCCTTAGAGCAAAGGCCTTTGATGCGAGTATGAACTTTCTGCGCCTTAAGTTATTTATTTATTTTATACTTCACAAGTCGGTCTATTTTTAATATAGCCACCTTCTTAAATCGAATTACTTTGTGAAAGGCGAATTGTTATTGATTTATACGAGCTCTACCCTTACCCGTTCATAGCGTGGACTGGCTGTCCGGTTTAATTGAATTCCAAATACAAAAGTGCTGTTCGCTTTCCCATGGGGTGCCACAACTAATAGTTCATGTTCGTGAGCCATTTCGTGCATAGATAATAATTGACTTATACAAGCCTTATCTCTGGCACAGGAGGTCAACAATATTCAATTTTTAAATCCTCTACCTTAAACTTATATTTCATTTATTTATTTTTTAATCTTGTGCTCTATTTATGTGTGTTTTAAAGAAGAAGCTCAATGGCAAATCTGAAACGCAAAGCAGACAGGAATTTGTACACTTTTTTCATATGATCTATTTTTATTTTTTTAGTGTCAATTGTCGACTGTCTGGGTAACTTGTTGACTGTGATACTAGATTTTGTTGATGATTTCCCTCAAAGTGTTTTTTAGACAAATATGACGACTTATAGTGGGAACTTGAAGGTTGATTTTTTTCACATGATTTTTAGATTTTTTTCTGACAACAATCATTTGAAGCATCTGAATTGATGCTAATTTAGTCAAACTTAGTTTCCATGTTTGCGATCATGTACATATGTATCTTTCCGTGCCAAATATTTTGATTTGTTCTAAAATTTTATCAGCCTTTAAATATAAAATGTGTAATGGCAAGGAAAAAATCTTTTAAGCTTTTGAAACTGAATAGAAGGATGAACAAAGACCTATCCAAATTAATGTATGTACCAGGAAAGCAATAAGTCATATAAGGAACTCTGCAGACTGAATGACTCAAAAACCTTTTGGAAGCTAATTAGGATGATCAGTGGCTCAAAAAATATAATAGGCATAAATGTGGACACAAGCATCCTAGCAACGCATTTTCATTCCCTCCTGAATGCATCCGAGTGTATTACAACTCACTACTTTGCTCTCCCGTCAATACAAGAAGTAAGTTTGGATAGAGATATCTCCATGGAAGAAATACAATATGCTATCAATAGAACTAAAAACAATAAAGCTCCAGGAGAAGACAGGATAACCTTTGAATTTTATTAGAACTCAACACCTGAATTCGTACGATTTCTGACTGATGGTTTCAATAACATTTTTACGAAAGGAACTGTACCGGAAAGTTTCCAAAAGAATATTATATCTCCTATATTTAAAAAAGGTGACTCGAACGATTCCGGAAACTACAGAGGGATCTCATTCCTCAACACACTTCTAAAACTTCTCACAAGTTTACTTCTGGATCGTCTAACCAATTGGGTAGAAACAAATGGTCTATTGAGCAAATTCCAGTCGGGATTTAGGAAAGGCTATTCTACAGTGGACAACATTTTTGTGCTCACAAATATTGGTAGGTAATTTCTTAGAAGTGGAAAAAAACTATATGCCTTCTTCATTGACTTTCGTGCTGCCTTTGACTCAGTGGATAGAAGAGCACTATTCCTTAAACTCAGCAACTTTGGCCTATCCTCCAAAATGCTACGCTTGCTAGAAAGCTTGTACGATAACAACCAAACTGTAGTATGGGATGGAATAGCCATGTCTGAATGGTTCAGCACTTCTGCCGGTGTTAAACAGGGCTGCCAGCTAAGTCCACTCCTTTTTAGCCTTGCATGATCTGCTGCAATACCTACCTGGAGGAATAATTTTCAACGAAGTTTCGTTAAAAGAAAAGAAATTACATACTCGCAAATCATCTAAAAATGTCAATCTGGCTGACGGCGTTTGCCAATGCTTATAAGAATAAATTGTTCAATCAAATTTGTTAAAAATCAGAATGATGATAAAATAAAATTCACTATAACTAACTAATATAATATTTTTACTTGCGATATAGGTACTATAGGGCAAGTTCTGCATTTGGAAAAAAAATCGAACTCGAGATTTTGATCAAAGTTGACATTACGATGATAGCGAAGACGAAAAAAGTCGGTCCGACAATTCCGTCTGTCTGTCTGTATGTCTGTATGTCTGTATGTCTGTACCTCGAACTACAGCCTAAACTACCGGAGGTATTTTCTTCAAACTCGGTAGTTAAGGGTCTTCGGTGATTCCCTAGAGGAGAAATTGAAATTTTTTTTTTAGCTCCAAAACTAACGGTACCCCCCATACACCCGTAATGCAAAATCTTATTTATCTCGAAAACGGCTCTAACGATTTTGATAAAAAAAATTAAGTGTGATATTATGGATATGGACTATATTTTGGTGAAAAAAAAATTTGGGGAGAAATGTTATTAGGGGTACCTGTCATAGAACGGTTTTTTTGATTTTCGAATTTCTCACCAACGGCTCTAACGATTTTAACCAAAATTTTTATGCAGGAGCTGTTTTGCATTTGAAAAAATATAAACTAAAAATTTTTTCGAAAAAATAGTTTTTGGATTTTTAAAAAAATAATACAATTTTTTTTTTGAAAATTCAACATCTTGAAAACCGATACCCGATTAAATTTTTAAATTACGTTTTAAAATGTATTTTATTAAATACTAATAATTTGAATATCATTTTTTTTTATAAAAATTTTAAGGAAAATTTAGTACACAAAAAACATGTTTCAGTGTGTCTGTATGTCTGTACCTCTCATTACAGCCTAAACCACTGGACCTATTTCTTTCAATCTCGGTAGTTAAGAGTCTTCGGTGATTCCCTAGAGGAAAAATTGAAATTTTTTTTTTAGCTCCAAAACTAAGGGTACCCCCCATACACCCGTAATGCAAAATCTTATTTATCTCAAAAACGGCTCTAACGATTTTGATAAAAAAAATTAGGTGTGATATTATGGACATGAACTATATTTTGGTGAAAAAAAATTTGGGGGGAAATGTTATTAGGGGTACCTGTCATAGAACGGTTTTTTTGATTTTCGAATTTCTCACCAACGGCTCTAACGATTTTAACCAAAATGTTTATGCAGGAGCTGTTTTGCATTTGAAAAAATATAAACTAAAAATTTTTTCGAAAAAATAGTTTTTGGATTTTTAAAAAAATAATACAATTTTTTTTTTGAAAATTCAACATCTTGAAAACCGATACCCGATTAAATTTTTAAATTACGTTTTAAAATGTATTTTATTAAATACTAATAATTTGAATATCATTTTTTTTTATAAAAATTTTAAGGAAAATTTAGTACACAAAAAACATGTTTCAGTGTGTCTGTATGTCTGTACCTCTCACTACAGCCTAAACCACTGGACCTATTTCTTTCAATCTCGGTAGTTAAGAGTCTTCGGTGATTCCCTAGAGGAAAAATTGAAATTTTTTTTTTAGCTCCAAAACTAAGGGTACCCCCCATACACCCGTAATGCAAAATCTTATTTATCTCAAAAACGGCTCTAACGATTTTGATAAAAAAAATTAGGTGTGATATTATGGACATGAACTATATTTTGGTGAAAAAAAATTTGGGGGGAAATGTTATTAGGGGTACCTGTCATAGAACGGTTTTTTTGATTTTCGAATTTCTCACCAACGGCTCTAACGATTTTAACCAAAATTTTTATGCAGGAGCTGTTTTGCATTTGAAAAAATATGAACTAAAAATTTTTTCGAAAAAATAGTTTTTGGATTTTTAAAAAAATAATACAATTTTTTTTTTGAAAATTCAATATCTTGAAAACCGATACACGATTAAATTTTTAAATTACGTTTTAAAATGTATTTTATTAAATACTAATAATTTGCATATCAATTTTTTTTATAAAAATTTTAAGGAAAATTTAGTACACAAAAAACATGTTTCAGTGTGTCTGTATGTCTGTACCTCTCACTACAGCCTAAACCACTGGACCTATTTCTTTCAATCTCGGTAGTTAAGAGTCTTCGGTGATTCCCTAGAGGAAAAATTGAAATTTTTTTTTTAGCTCCAAAACTAAGGGTACCCCCCATACACCCGTAATGCAAAATCTTATTTATCTCGAAAACGGCTCTAACGATTTTGATAAAAAAAATTAAGTGTGATATTATGGACATGGACCACATTTTGGTCAAAAAAAATTTTGGGGCAAAATGTTATTAGGGGTACCTGCCATAGACCCGTTTTTTTTAATTTTCGACTTTCTCATTAACGGCTCTAACGATTTTAACCAAAAATTTTCAGCAGGAGTCCCCCTAAGTTTAAAATAATATTGTATATAAAAATATTCGAAAAATTATTTGTTGGGTTTTTTTGAAAAAAATTTTTTTTGAAAAATCAATATCTTCAAAACCTATGAACGATTATTTTTTGAAATTATTTCCTAAAACCAATATTATTAAATACTTAAAATCCGCATCCCATTTTTTTTTTAGAAAAATTTTAGAGAAATTTCTTATATAAAAAATTTATTTAATAATAAAACGATTTTTTAAGGTTTATTTGCATAAATTCATACTTTTCCGGAAACCAGACAGCAATTTTATGCATTTGAACATTATTATCTCATTAAATCCATGTTTTATATTTATAAAATGTATCTTAAATTCCAAAGTACTTTTACATAAGAGCAAGTTCGTGCGATCCAGTCGTGCATTTTATTTTTTTTGATTAAATGCGGCATTAAAAGGGTTTTTACTACCTTTTAATGATTATCAAAGTGCGAGCGTTAGGAAAACAGGGAAGGTCTTGAAATGAGATACCGATGCACATTAGTTTTAAATTTCAGAATATTACGAGTACAATGAGAAGGATACATATTCGTGTAGTGCGTTAAAATAAATTCTCTGTACTTCACAACACGTCCAAACTATAGCGAGTATTAGGTTGAATTGTATAACAGAAGGAATGCATCCAGTTATCTCACTAAAACACCGTTCATAGAAATAGCGATAAAAAAATTAGAGACATGAAACATTGCAGCCGTGTTTAAAGGCTTCTGCCCTTCTTTGAATTATGTATAAAAGAATGAAGTGGGTTATTGGAGCACTTGCCTAAATATAGGAATTGTACTTGAATTTCGCACGAATAAAGTCTTAATAGGTTATTGCTAGATCAGGAGGGATGAAAAATTGTTTGCATCGTCGGAGAAAATCAAACACTTAGCAGAATTTTTGACGAAATCGAATATGTCATTATTCCACACAATGTTGTCTGTGATGCACATACCAAGAACATTACAGCATTTCGGTTTCCTCGATGCAAGTGCCACCCATGGATAGTGGCATAAGAGGAGGATTTCGATTTACGATAGAAGACAGCATTGGGTTTTCGAACCATTAAATTCTACACGGCTTTTTATTCCCCAATGCTGTCAAGAGAAGAATTTAAGCAGCTTATCATACGCTGCCGTTCAAGTTCCGAAGAACAAGGAAATGAATCTTGAAACGAATATGAAAAGCTGAGTGTACTATCATCAGCATAACAATTCAATGGATTCGAAGTTTCAGATGGGAGATCGTTGATAAACATGAGGAAGAGAGTCGGAGACAAAACAGATCCCTGGGATGCGCCAGCATTTATTTTATGAATTTCGGACTAGAGACCGTCCAATACGACATATATTGAGCGGCCTGAAAGGTTATTTCTAATCCAACGAAGAAAAGACTAATCAATACCAAAAGCATTTTCGATAAGAGAGCTTGATGCGAAACTCTATCAGATGATTTCACAATATCACATGCAATAATCTTTCTCTTTCCAAAACGATGTAAAGATGTGTTCCACTATACTATGCCACCAGTGCACGATTTCTGTGAAAGCCATACTGCCGGCCATTGAGAAGCTGTCGTTCAAGATATTTCTTGAGCTGATAATTTGTCAGCGTTTCCATGACCTTGGAAAGGAGGAACGTAAGTGCAATTGGACGATAGTTGAAGAGGGAGAAATATCCACATTTTTTTGGTATGGGCTATATAAATACTGTTTTTCCCATTCACGTGGAAATAGATCGTGGAGTAGGACAGATGGAAAAGCTTACGCAATGTTTTGCCAACGTTGAAAAAAAAACCTTTTCAGAACAATGGGAGGGATACTATCCGGCCCAGCGGATTTTTGTTTATCGGGATCTTTCAGTACCTACTCTTGCAAGTGTTTGAATTGCAACATAAAATCGCTTACGCTCTCAAGTACAGGAGGAGTTATGACACTTAATTAAGGTCAAATTGAAAATTTTCGTCAGACAAGCCGTTTTTGAGTAATTAAGCTTAATAAATTGTTATTTTTCTTCGATTTTACTTTTTTAATTTGGAATTTTGTAACTAACGAAAAATAACAATTTATTAAGCTTAATTACTCAAAAACGGCTTGTCTGACGAAAATTTTCAATTTGACCTTTTTTGTAGGGAATTTAATTTTATATAAAAGTAAGTCAAAATGAATTTTTTTTACTTCAATGTTTTGTCAGTTCTGACGCAAAACATGAAATTATGACTAAAAATCAAAATTAGCGATGATAGCCCTCTTAAAATTGATATTAAGGGCTCAAACTTTTACGAACATTTTTTTTGTCATTCTGAATGATATTCTCGATATATCTTTCAAAAAAAAAAAATAGTCAATTTTTTTGGCCCAGTCTAATGTACATACATATATTCCTCCGGGTGTTGTCTGGCCAGTATATCGCAGTAACAACGAAGGGAGTACATTGAAATCGCACTAACAACAATTTAACTGTGCGGAAAATGAGAAACAATTCTTTGCATAATTCGTTAGAAGTCGAGTTGCTATCCAAACTTGGGTTGCGATAAAAATAAAATGCACGACTGGGTTGCACGAACTTGCTCTTATATAAAAGACTAAGAATTTCAAAAATGAATGTTATTGGAGAAAAACTGTTCATAAGCATAAAATTCATTTTTTAAACGACTAAACAAATTCTTTAGTAGTTAGAGGTAAAAATAGGATGCCATGTGATTCAAGCAAATATTGGTTTATGCAAGAACAAAAATTATAAGTCTGTAGTGGTTTCTTAAAACAATAAGCTTTTATATACAAAATTTTTAAAACTTTAAGAAAAATTTTGTTACTCAAAGTTTTTATTACTAAACGAATAAAAACCAAATTTCCAAAAAAAAAAATATTAAGCCGTTTTTGAAATATTGAATTTTCCAAAAAAAAAAATAGATTCTTTTTTCAAAAATTAAAAAAAAAATTTTCTTCAAGTTTTGAAATGCAATGTTTTTTAAACTTTTAAGAAGCTTCTCTATAAGAAATTTCATTAAAATCCGTTATGCCAATAATGAGAAATATAAAATTCGCAAAAATTTTTCTATGGTAGGTACAGTCAGTAATATATTAATTTTAATTTTTTTTATTATAGATCGTAAAAATTAAACGAAAGAAAACTAATTTTTTTCAAAATTCTCAGAACCGTTTTCGAGAAAAATACGATTAACCATTTTTTAACATTTCTATGGTGGGTACCGTTATTTTTATGTAAAACAATTTTTTTTTTCTCAAATCTTGAAGATTATATTAAGAAACTTGAATATATCAAGTTTGTAAAAAATCGATCTTGGGGTTTTCGAAATACCTATTTAGTTTCAAAACAAAAAAATTAATTTTTTTTGAAATCCTAAAAAATAAAAAGTTGAAAATTTGAATATGTAATAATATTCCAACTTTGGAGGAGCCTTAGCATAAAAAAATGGTTTAAATAGGTTGTACCAAAATCAAAAACCATAAAATGGTTCCAGGGGGGCTACCAAAAATAACCATTTTTTGGAAAAATTGTTTCAATCATTTTAAAAAAACACTTCTGTGGTACCGTTATTTTTGATCTTAAAAAAAAAAACTGTGGGGGGGGGGGATTAAAAATGATATCTACCAAGTTTAAAGAAAATCGGCCGAGCCGCTTAGGCTGTAGTCGAAAAGACAGACAGACAGCTATTGTGAGACCAATTTTTTTGGTCTTCGCTATCATCGTAATATCAACTTTCGTTGAGTTCGAGATTAAAGTTTTGTATTTAAACAAGTGCTATTTTGTGATTGACGTTGAAGATGGTAAGCAACATCATTTTGTACAAATATGGTGACAAAACGGAGACAGAAATGGTTCAGACTCTCTACGATTTGTTGTGCCTCAAATTTATTTATTTTATTTTAATTCCATGAAGGAATATGAAACCGAAAATTAAATCGTACTAAAAAATTGTATTATTCTTTTACAGATACAGCCCCGATGGCACATCACCTCCACCCCGATGGACATGCTTGCTATGCGCCTTTGGTTTGTTTGTCTATCAGAGTCTGGATTCAATCGATGGTAAACAAGCCCGCCGCACAAATACATCTTCACCTCTAGGTGAACTTTTCGACCATGGTTGCGACTCGATATCAACGATATTTGTAGCCCTTTCAGCGTGTATATCGTGTCAATTAGGTCATTTTCCAAACTGGTTATTCTTCCAGGTAACAAATTAATACTAAAACCCCAAACTGAAACATTTGTATTTTGTTTTTTCTTTTAGTGTTTCTGCGCCATAACACTTTTTTATTGTGCCCATTGGCAAACCTATGTCTCAGGAACCCTTAGATTTGGCAAAATCGACGTCACAGAAGCTCAAATTACTATTATGGGCATTCATGTAGTTTCAGCTATTTTCGGCCCAGAAATATGGATTGCTAAGGTAAGGGTCGTTTCATATCATGTTTGAGTTTTATTTTATTTAATTTTCTTTTTTTTTTGTTTAATATTTTAACAATATATTCTTCAAAGAACATTTTCCAGGAGATTTAGGCTTCGAAAACGAAACGAGATTTTTTGTTGTTTTATTGTTCATTATTGAACGAGTTCTTAAAAAAAAGTGTTCAAAAAATAAATCTAAATAAGCACATCTTTCCAATTCACTATAAATGTTTACACATTGTGTGATTTCCTTCTCGTTGTTATTACATCAAAGTAAAGAGTAACAAAGATGTTGTTTTTCCTTCGATTTCGTTTTTATTTTATTATTTATAATTGTTAATTTTACTTATTTCTGTTTTATTTTGTTATAATTTTCTATCTATTTTAATTGAATTCTTATTATATGTACGTTATCATAATATATTTTTCTGAATGAGCACCACAACATGAGTTTTACTATTTTTAATGTTTGAAAAGAACAAATGTTGTTTAGTTTTTTATTTTATACATTTCACATATACATGTACATTATTTCCATCCGGAAAAAAACTATATATATATATACGTATTTATAATTGATAAATTATTAAGGAGACGAAAGTAAACATATATGCCATTGCTGCTTTCATTGCCCTACTAAATTAACGTTCTTGGCAAAAGGGGCAGAAAAAACATCGCATACGTAGGAATAAAATTGATCAATTTAAAAAAAAAAAAAACAAACTGAAATACATTTCACGAGACTTGATTGAGATCGTATTTAATTATATAGTAACATTTTTTAATATATTTACTTCCTAAAATTAATTGTTAAAGATAAGTTGAACAACTAAGGTATTATTATACTTAAGCTAAATATATTTATTTAAGAGGTAGTATGCGTGGAAACAAATTACTGCTATATATAATAGAGGTATGTTTCGAAGCATCACTTTTTTGGTGTTTAAGACAAATTTATATTTAAAATAAAGAGATGAGGAATATACTCTGACACAAGACTTTGGTGAATGGCCTTCAGGAAATTACATTCGGCGTAATTACATTCGGCGTAATTACATTCGGTCGTAATTTTTCAAAAGACTGAAGGAAAAACCTGTAAACACAGCCAATATGCGATATGCATACATATGTATATATGTATATATGGCAATTATACATTCGTAAAAAAAAACGAACTCCAAATTTTATACTAAACTGACTTTACCATGAAAGATAACACGAACAAGTGGAGTCTTCAGTTCTCCAGTTCTCTTCAAATTTGGCGCTAAAGATTTCAAAGCTTCATGTTTATCATTATTTTACCGCTATTTTCATAAACAGTTCTCTAGTGAAATTGCCAGTTGTATTCCTTCTCTGAAACAATTCAACCGTAATACCCGTACTTCTAGGAATGCTCATCAGTTTACCCTTGAGTCCAATTTCGGACGTACTGTCAAGTTCAGAGATTCTTTTTTAGCTGCACTACACGAATGTGAAATGCTTTACCCGGCTCAGTGTTTCCCACTCATTTCAATGCGCAGACATTCAAAACCCAATGTGTATCGGTATCTTCTTTCTAATCCTATCCCATTTTCCTAATTGCTCGCACTGTGTTTAACATTATAAGGGTATTCATAACCACTTGAGTCCGCGTATAATATAAAAAAAAGTTGAACGCCTTATGGAAAATTTAATTATTTTAGCTCTTATGGTGACGTTACCTGCCATACAACCATTAACAAATAATTTAAAGAAAATGCCTCCTAAACTAATCTGCGTCCTGTTCATTGACACATTTACTTTTTGATATTAACAATTTTTTGTATCAAAAACCGATTTCAATCAAAAAAATTATATAGAATGTCTTTCAAAATTCAAATAATCTATAACAAAATTTTCCAAAAAAAAATGTTTTGGTTTTTAAAGTTGGAAATCCAATATTTCAAGATCTTCAAGTAAAAAACTACTTTCACATAAATAAGACTATCACAAATGTTGAAAGGAAATTAAATGCTATTTTTCATTTCTTACTACCCAATCAATCAAATCATCTTAAAGAGTCTGATCTTCGGAGATTTCAGTCGAAGATTGATTTTGCGTTATGCTCAATCAACATTGATCCTATCAGTTTTTGCCGAAAATTGGTTTTGAATCTAGTCTTTGACATTGCCAATATCTGGGAAGTATCTACTCGGTTTGTAGAAACATTCAATTGTATTAGATCTTATTGTTGTGTTGTATTTTGTCTTCCACAGTGAATGCGTAGAAACAATAGTTATATTGAGAAACATGAAGATATTAGCTATTTATCATACTCTTTTAAGCCGCGTTTTTTCTTGGCATTGATAAAATTAATAAAGAAGTTTAAATAATATTCTGTTGACAAACAGCGAATATATTTGAAGATGAAGATTCCCAAATGAGCGAATAATATTACAAAATATAATCATTCTTGCTTTAAACATAAAACAATATTTCATAAACATCTGAAGAACATTATGACTAATCATTAGAGCTTAAAATTTTGTTTGAAATATTATATTCAACATTTGAAACATTATATTTCAGCCCAATAATTCTTTTTTCAGTTGTTGATACCTGAAAAATTATACTCAGTAAAACCTTTTGTTAATAATATATTAAGTTGACTAAAGGCCATTTAAAGCTATTTTGAATCAATAGTTCAACAAGTTCAATTAAATAGTGCTGAGTCATCCACTTGGTTGATTTATTTGAGTAGTATGTACATACTCGTACACACATACAATTTGCATTATGAAAAAACCCTCCAATATATTATTTCATTTTTGATTGTTGAGGAAAACCTGTCAAAATAATTATGAGTTGTATATCCAACATAAAAAAAAGCAAATAGAAAATTTGTTAGCTCAGAAATATTCAAATGACTAAAGCCCACAAGTGTATTTAAATTAGTTATTTTTAGAAAAGAAGATTAGGTATACAGGTGATTCTCAGTAAATTTATATTTTGTTGCTGAAGTATTTATGCAAAAATTTTATTTTTGTTGTTATAAGAAGAAAATACAGAGTAGATAACTGAAATCGTCGAGGAACATAGAAGCTAAAAGTTTGCTTAGATTCACCAATATAAAAAGACACTCACATTTTTAATTTTATTTTAAAGACACAAGAACTGTTTTTGTGTAGGTTTTCCTGTAAAATTCTAATATAATCGTAATGGAAATAAAAGTTTATATCTAAAAGCTTGGATTTCCGTGTGAAATTATTCTAGTTTCGGAGGTAAACTCGAAATAAATCGTCCAATTCGGTGAGTTACATTCTATAAGCTCGGATGATTTGGTACTGAAGCTAAGCTAGCTATAATTTATATACATATATGTATATTTATATACATATACATATATCAGTCAGGGCTAAGAAATGATGCGAACTCAATCAAGAACTAAGGAGTGTGTATTAGATTGTTTTTTATTCTTTCGAATAAAATAATTGATTAAATTGGTTAATACGAACGTATTTATTTTATAAATAAATTTGTATGAGTATTACTAAAAATAAAAAAAAAATACAACATAATTACATTTACATACGAACTTTTCAAAATGTTGTTTCAATGCGATGTTTTTAAAAGCCTCGCTTTCTGAAACAATAGTCTTAAGAGTTTACTCTAATAAGAACCATCAAATTTTTTTTTAAATCAATAAATGGCAAAAAAATACTTCTACATCTTACGCATGTTAAACAAAGCAAGTGCATCTTTTAAACTTCTATAACAAAAATCCCCAAAATTTTGTTTTACAAAAATCTGAACATTTTTCATAACGTATCACTTCGATTTAGTACTATATTTGTCAAGCTTAAAAGCAAAGTGCCAATTCACATACAAGTTTAATTTATTAAAAAAAGAAACAACAATCAAATGAAATTCCCAATTCGAATTCTATATATAGATATTTAACATTCAAATATGGACAGCACTTTCACTAATGACCATCGTTTGTGGGCTATTGTCGTTGTTTTACATATTCTCAGTAATTTTGGCAGGCGGTGTTGGAAAAAACGGCTCCACAGTTGCAGTAAGTTCAAGTCTATCAGAGACTCAAAACCAAAAAAAAAATAAACAAAAAAAAATCACTTTAAATACAATCTTTTGGCTACATTAAAGCTTTTATGATAAATATTATATTATATACCTGTACGAAAGGAAAATGCAAGTTTTAAAACTAAATATAAAAAAGAAAAGATAATTCAATTCAAATACAAAAAATATGTTTTAATTTTGGGAACTTACTACATAAAACTTTTTATTTTACTTAAATTTTCCTCTCTTATATACATATATCAAAAACTGTGTCCATAATGGCATGAATATTTTAATCTAAATACAAATTAATTTATATTTATATTTTTTAACTTTAAAATTTGTGTGTAAGGAATGTTATAAAGCCTGCTGTATTTATTATTTTATTTTTATTCTTTTGTTATCTATTTTATTCTGTTTTATTCATTTTACTTGTAAATTTTGTTTCGTTTCGTTTTGCGATGTATGTGTTCTCCTCCTCGGGTCCTTCTAACCCCGTTTTCATTTCATTTTCAGGAAAACAATAGAGTTTTTATTGAAGAAAATCATTATCAAAACAAATTAAAGGGTATTATATTAATTTCCTTCATTTTAACAGATACCAATTGTTGGCTGTAATTGGAATTATATAATCCTTGTGGGGATAACGTTTTGTTATATTTTGAATGCCTTTGCATTTTCAAAAATGTTCATTGAAGGCGGAAGCGGAAAAAACGGTTCATCTGTTGCTGTAAGAAATTTTAAAATAAAAATAATTCCTGATAGTTATTCTACCGATTGTAGTTCGAATCAAATATAACATTGTACAAATAATACAACACACAATTAAAAATTAGGAAGCATACAGCATATAATACCATTGAATGAATACATATGTATTTTTAAAATTCGGATCGAGGTTGATATTGACTAATTTTCGAAACAAAACATTTTAACACTAGACATTTAGTAAATCATAATATAATAGAAATATATCAGTCTTAAAACATCTGCATTCTGCCCTACTGTAATTCGCTTGGGTTTTTACAAATTAATTAATTATAATACATTTTTCTTCGAATTTTAAAAGTAACAATTAAAAGATTCTTGTTCTGTATGTCAACTAACTTAAGGAATTGCCTCTGAAATAACACACCAATTTTCTATATTTTTCCAAATACTACTCATTTCATCATTTGTGTTTGGTAATCTTTTGGTGTTAACAGAGTTGTTATCGTAAAATTAAAACTTTAACTTATATAGTATATATATATATTTAATTTATACATACATACATATATATCACAGAGCACACATCAAGACTTAAAAGCTTATCGTAAGCTTTGATTGGCTCTCTTCAAATTTAAAGCCACTTCGTTGTGGTCCAGCCGTAAAGCAATTTATGCCTTTATCAATATGTTCTTAGATATAATTAAAAGATTAATGTTCAATCTACTGACCTTTGTATTAAACTAAAGTTAAAGCTAACTAGAGCTGTTAAAACCCATTAATATATTCTTAAACTTAAATAACAAATTGTTCACAACTTTATATGTATGCGAATTGGTCCAACTTCTAGAATTCGCTACTAAATGTTAAGTATTACCAATTACAATTGGTAATGTGTACGAGATTTCAATCATTGTAAATTAAATATATTTATTAACGGGTACAAAAGAAAATTCCTCCATTTCATTTGTTTTTTGTTGAGATTATTTGGATTTGGTAGATAATATTTTACTGACAAGAATTCGATTAAACGAAGTTTTTAACTTCAAAAAGCTTTTTCAGTACCTAAAAATATTGGTGCAAAATTTTAGTTGAATTGGTATAATGTTATAGCTGTTTTAGTATGAAACTTGGTTAAAACGACAATTTTTCACATTTTAATCGAATATAGCATCATACTTTCTCTATCCTTTTATTAAAGTTAAAATCATCGAATGCCTATTTTATTTTTTTAGTATCGTGCTATTTACAAACGCCACAAAAGGTCTGTCTACTTATTTTTTTGCAAGAACTGTCATTGTTTTAGGTGTGTTCAGAAGCAATTTATTAAGAAAATTGCTTTAGTACGATACTAAACTACTTTAAAGTTAGCAAATTGTTAAGTAGTATCATACTTATGCCTTAACAATAGGCTGTTAAGAATTTTGCGCCATTGATATTTCGTTAACTATGTACATATATGTATATATATAAGAGGTTTCTCTGTTTCGGGAAAACTGAACTAAGGGAGTTTCCATTGAATAGTTTCCATTGAGGTTTACTCTTATAATAATGACGACACAAAAAAAAATAAATTTCTGATTTAAAATTTTTCCTTCAACTGTTGCAAAGAATCTTTTCATTGTTCATTTACTGATAGATGTATAATCGTTTTAATCTTATAAATATACATATCACGTTATTTGTATAGGTTGGTAGAAGGGGTATTAATCTTGCATCTATTTTGGAAGGACCTCTTCAGAATTTGGTTTTGAAAAAGCAACACATTTTTAGTATACTTGGTAAAGGTACAATTGCATATTTACATTTTAAGGATTCTAAACATACTCGTTCATAGATAAATGACGGTGTGTGTATATGTGAGCCACTGTACATATTTTATATTATTATGATATGGATTTTGGGTTTTATTTATTAAGTGTTCAAGTTCTCTAACTTTGGTTTATTTATGTGGTTAGGTATACCGCAATATATTTTTACGTACATTTTGACGTTTCAGAATTTGATTGCTCGCATTCACTGTACTTCGGTAGAGGACACGCAGTCCAAAAAGAAAAGCATATTTTTAAGAAAGAAAAATAATTAAATTCATTAGGTTCTTGAATTTTTCCATCTAAAGACCCAGTTGCTTCTTATATCATTAATGACATAAAACTTTTTTACAAAAGTATGGATTTTCTTAATTTTTCTCCAGAAAGTTTAAAAGAATGCTAGCCTTTTTGTCGATATTCTCTCGGGAATATGGTATACACCTGTTGTAATTAAAATTTTTCGAACTCATTGCACTCAGGCTTACAATTTTTGTCTGGTAATAAATAATAAATAAAAAACATTAGAACAAAGAATAAACACAATGTTGAAAAAGCCTGACTTTGGTGATGACGAAATAGGAAACTTTTGTGTTGAGAACATGCAGAGGAACAAAAACCTTAAAGATGATCTACAAAAATTTAAATCAAATGTGTACCTACCACCGGTTAAGTTACGAATATGTGCTACTCGTACGAGCTCGAACTGATAAATTATTTGTTCAGATTTTGGTTATGGAAACACCGGTATAATTTGGAACGGTACGTTTTGTTCATTTATCTATGATTTATAGGAATTTTAATCGTTTTGTAAAGTTGATACAGCTACTGTTTTAAAGGTATGATTGCTTCCGGACTTTTGATATTTAAGTGAGTCGCTCATAGGAATGAACGGATCCCTAAAATTATTTTAAATTTGGACACTTGAAACTAGATGTTCTCAAATGAAATAAAGGCACCGAGGAGAGCGAAGAAAAACAACTACAACAAAGACAAACTTTATTTGTTTAATTTATTTCTTTATCGGTTATGGTTTTCTCTAATTTTTTCTTTGGTTTCATTATCAAACTTCTTTCTATCAGCACGGTCTAACGCGTGCATAATAACGCATACACTATTTTACTAGAATTATTTTTTTTAAGCTGAAAAACAAAATATTTTATTTTTCGCACTAAATTTTAAAAGCAGTAAATATCTTCTGGAAATAATATTGCACAAACAAAACTTTTTATTTTTCTTTTAGTTTAATTTTTTTTTTTTTGTATCAAAATTTTGTCCACAAGTAAACAAAATATGAGGAAATGAAAAAAAAATAAATAGAAAGAAATGCAAAACAAAATTTTTCATTGATTTACCTAGCTCCCATACACAGGACACGATGTAAGAATCATGCCCCTTTGTTTTGCCTCCGGCATTGATACATTACTAGCCCTGCGCTACGCAAAAGTCGTAATGACTGGAGGTTGTGGAAAAAATGGATCATCAGTTGCTGTAAGCAAAATAGAGAAAAATCAAAATTTAAAATTTTATAAAAATAATTTAAAAAAAACTAAGTAACTACGAGAATATTTTGTAAATTTGTTAAACGTATTTTGGATATTAAAAGTTACTATGGAAAGACTTAAACAATTGCCTATTTTTTGAAGTTTATTTCTTTAACAAATTTACATACATATTTTCTAGTGCTGTACAAATTTGGTTAATTAATTTGATTTTTTTTGTTAATCCTTTGAATGATGAGAATAACAAATATTATAATTAGTGCTATTATAAGTTTATTTTTTTAATTTATAGTGTATGCTAAATCACGAATAAATTTATTTTAGTTATTAGATACAACACTGAAAGTGGTTTAGAAGTAGAGTATGGATCCACCAGACACACCAGAAAATTATATTTTGTCTAGCTTTGAAATTGAAATGGTTTATGTATTTTATTTTTTGTATTCATATATGTTAAAGCTTATTAACTGGGTTAACTTATTCTTTTGCATGTGCATCCTCTATTATAATACGTATGTGTTCAATGTCAAGTATCATTTTAAATTTAAATTTTTCACAAAAAATTGTTTTTATTTATTTAAAAAAAGCCAAAAGAAGTATTTTGCAAACAAATTAATGACGGAAAGTTCTTAGCAAAGTCAGATAAAACTCTTTGTTCAGAATTTCTCCTGATTTTAATTTTCTAAGTTATAATTTTAAAGAACTCAGTTAACTTATTTGTTTACATTTTTTCAAACAAAAAAGGGCACCAGTGTCCTATCACCGAGCATCCCACTGTCATTGGTGGTTTTGCCCGCTTTCATAATTGCACAAAAATCACCACAAAGCATCTTCGAACAACATTCTTCGTTATATATTCTCGCCTTTGGAATGGTTGCTGCTAAAGTTACCAATAAACTTGTGGTAAGTTTTTCAACATAATAATCTTTTTGAAATTTATAGTACAACTTTTTTAATTTCAGATAGCTCATATGACAAAGAGCGAAATGGAGTACCTGGATTGGTCACAATTGGGACCTGCGTTGTTATTCCTTAACCAATATTTCAACTGTGTGGTGCCTGAAATTTGGTTGCTATGGTTTACACTGATTTGGGGAACACAAGATCTATTGCGGTATTGTTCGCAGGTAATGCATAAATTCATATACATATGAACATACAATAGCTCATTAGGGAAAAGATTTTTGTTCAGACTTCAGTACTCGCATATTGTTGAAAATCTAACAAAAAGGTGCAGAAAAACATTTAATTTTAAGAAATTCTAACTGGGTTTACTATCAGTCTTATTATTATTCTGCCAAGGGAAAAGAATTGCCATAACAATTCCTTTTCAGATTGATTGATTTTTTTTGTCGTTTTATTTTTGTATTTTCTGATTCTGCCATTATCTATGATTTTTTTTTTTGATTTTTAAATAATTTTTTTTTTAATTTATCTTCTATTCTTAATAAAAATAATTTTTAATATATATAATTTTTAATATATGTATACAATTTTATACCATATTTAATAAAATAAAAAATATTTTCAGTAGGCAATGGCGGTGTCGTCTGCTTGTCTATTATATTTTTTATTTACTTTGAGTAGATAAATATGAGCTTAAAATTTACCAAATCATTTTAAACTGCTTAAATTTTTTATTACAAATAATTTCCTTCATGTATTGGATATAATTTTAACAGTAGAAATAAATTAAACAAATCTAAAACCACATAATATACTGATATCTAAAAATTATTTTGGTACACTTGGAAGGATAGATAAATTTGCCCAAGAATTTAGATTTTAAAAATAGATTTTTAATCGAATAGTAAATCGTTTTTTTACCAAAACCACTATTAGGTGTCATATTTTTTATATTAATACAAATATTTGTTACATACATTCATATAAAGGGTGGACCAAATACAAGTTTCTTTTTAAAAATAAAATGAACAAAATTACATTTTGCAATGTATTATGGCTTTATTAGTAAGAGCAAACATTCCCATTAATTTTATGAAACTCAACATCGTTCAAGAGGATGGTGGTGCGCCTTCACTTGCTAAGTCAATTGGAACTTATAAGCGAGATATTTGTGCAGAATTCTCCATAGGCTAGTGTGTGAAATATTGAGCTGTTGAGATCGATGGCGACGTAATGTTCGTTCGATTGAGTCTCACACTCTCGGCTACAGCAGCCACATTGACGACGTTTATGTTGCGATATGGGTTTTTCTTTAAGATATATATCCAACTTTCGGACCAATCAAATAAACAACTTGATTCGTTCAATGATAACAATAGAATAGAAATTTATTAATTTTATCGATTGACAAGTTTTGCCTTGATAATTAATAAATATATGATCTTGTTGGAGTATTATTTAAATAGGGTTTTTTTTAGTACTTTTGAACACTCCCCACTAAAACTCGATTTAAAATATTTAAAACTTTGCATTTTTTGTACTAGAGAGCGCCTTTATAAAATATTAGCTATCATGTTATTTATATCAATAACCTTCAATTTTATTTGTCGATTGACTATAATCTCTCGAACGAAATAGTGACGCATTTGAATGTGTTCGTTGAAAACAAGATCAGCTGCTCCCCGGTTGTCACAAAAAATTCTATTGCTTCCATATCCTTTTAAACAACTCTTCTTCAAGTCCTCTAAGCCACAATGCTTGTTGAACTGATGCTCCCATTTCCATGTACTCAGCTTCACGTGTTGTCGTAGATTGTTTTTTGGATCCACAAGATATCGCTCCACCTTGTCTTTAAATAAATATCCAGTGACTGATTTACGTTCATCTGGATCGTTCGCAAGATCATCGCAATAACCCTTCACGATTGAATCTTCTGACTTCAAATATTTGAGTTTGTGTTCAATTGCCCCTTCTAAATATCTTAAAATTCGTTTAGCAGCCTTCCAATATTCCATGCCTGGATTGCTGTTAAAACGGCTTAACAAATTCACTGCATAAATAATATGGGGATGTTTTAGCTGCGCTGCGAATAACAAACTTCCTAATAAGGTAATTAATTCATTTCTTCCTGTTCTTTTTCATTAGATGGACTTTGCTCTTTTCTTAATTTTATATTATAATCCATTGGTGTGCTAACAGCATTGCATGACTTCATACCAAAACGATCGAGCATCTTCAAAATATACTGCTTCTGATTGATAGATAATGTCTTGTTGTCCTCTGGTATATTTTTAACTGCTTAAATCCGAAAATTTGAAGAACCTCGCTTAGCTTCTTGTTCCACATTCTTGAAGATTGTTTAAATCCATAAATAGTTTTGTGCAGTTTGTTTCAAAACTTTACCGTGTAGAATGTCGAGACCATATGAAAATTTTAGCTGTCACTGCATCTTAATAATCAATCCGTAAATCCAAACTCAGTGCCAGTGATAAAGGATATGGCATTGAGTTGTAGCGGATAACTGGTGAGTAAGTCTCTTAATAATCGACGCCACTACGTTGTACACATCCTCGTACAACAAGTCTTGCCTTTTATCTTGATATATCACCTTTTTCATTTCGCTTAGTTTTGTAAATCCATTTCGTAGTAAGTTCCTTTCTTCCTACGGGGAATTTTGATATGGTCCATGTTTTGTTTTCTTCTAGTGACTTGCATTCTTCTTTTGGCGCATTTATCTAATTGGTAGAGTGTGTACCCTTAGGCTAGGAGGCGATTAAAAAGTTGTAGTCGCTACAAATTATTGTCATGCACGCACTTGCGATTTTTTTACCGTGCGATTATTTAATCGCGAAAAATAAAACACACTACTTTTAATGTGAGTGCACGCATTTGCTACAAATAAGTAGCGACAGAAAAATCGCTTGAAAAAATAGAACTTGTTTTATTTTTATAATCGCTACGATTTTTAAGTCGCATGTGCGTGCATTCACATTTAACGGCATATGTCTTATTCATTGCGACTAAAAAATCGTGGATTAAAAATCGCAATTGCGTGCATGCCAATTTCTCTTTGCGACTACGATTTTTAAGTCGTAGTAATTTAAATCGCAAGTGTGGGCATATCCATTTGAGTACATGTGTTTCATTTAAGTTTACGACAATCGCATCGCAAGAAAAATGAAACAAATTGCGACTTTTAAATCGTCATGATTTGTTGGTAGCAAGTGCGTTCATTCTCATTTAAATTCATGTGTTCTATTTTTGCGACTAAAAAATCGTGCGATTGAAATCGCAAGTGTGGTCCTGGCCTTAATGGCTTGAAAATAATCCTCTGAATCATCACTGTTTTCATTGCAATCAACAGAATAGGTCACATAGTCACTCATATCAGGTGATTTTCGAATTCTGTTTGAACGACGAGGCACGTTTACATCTTCTAAAAGCATTGGATTGGTCACCGCTTTCTCATATTCGCTTTCCGTTTCTGAATTGTTATCGGTTGAATCATTCACTAATTCAATTCGTTATTTTCTGATGAAACTGCTTGGAATAATATTTCTTCCGTTCGTAGCGTTGAATTATTTGGATCGAGATCATCCGAATCATCCGAAGAATCTTCTTCCAAAGGTTTTGACTTGTCCTTGATTTTCGTTTGAAAATACATTTCGTTTCCTAAAAAATTTACATCACGGCTAATATACAACAGTATTTTCATTGGTTCATATAGCCTGTATGCTTTGCTGTTTTCACAGTAACCTACCATGACACATTTAGTAGATTTCCAGTCCCATTTCTTACGTTTCTCTTTAGGTGTTAAAACGATCGAAACACTTACAAGTAATCGTAAGGGAGACAAATTTAGTTTAAGACCCCTTCAAACCTCTTCCGGCAATTTATCTCCAATTTTCTTTCGTGGGATTCTGTTAAGTAGATAAGCAGCCGTATTTATGGCTTCTGTCCAATAAAACTTCTTTAAATTGCCGTCTGCCATCATAGTGCGAGCCATTTCAACTAAGCTTCTGTCCATTCGTTCCGCCTTACCATTTTGTCGCGGGCTATATGGTGCCGATGTTTGATGAACTATACCACTTTCTTCGCAAACGTTTGCATCTCTGTGTTGCAGTATTCAAAACCGTTGTCCATTCTCATGACTTTAATCCTTTTTTAGTTTGATTTTCAGCAAAGTTCTTGAACAATTTGAAATGCTAAACGACCTCTGATTCTGTTTTCATTGTGTAAAAAAAAACTTTACTGGAGAAATCATCGAGAAATAATACATAATATTTTGCGCCTCTAATAGACGCTCGCTCCATAGCACCGCACACATCAGAATGTATTAGTTCCAAAACTTCTATAGAAGAACTTGTTGATGCCGATAAGGAATCTTTGATTGCTTTCCATGTACGAACGAAATACATTGCTTTTGTTTTGACTCTTTCGTAGATTCCACTCCATGCAAACTATCTTGACTTATTTTGTTTACAGTCACCGACTAACTCTCGAACCGATAGCATCGTTCCCCAAGTTATTGTATGATTAATTTTTTCCGCTAAGCGCGTAAACCGGTTTCTCCCTTCAAACCACTTTCTCTCTTATATTTTTTTTCCTTCTCTTTCTCGGTGTCGCACGTGAGTGTACCCATTAAATAAAAGAAAAACAATTAATTAAAATGGCCACTCGGCCAAACAATATAGGTAGGTGGTCGATTTGGGATTCTTGATCCCGACCCCCCAGACCCCGACCTTCAGCAAAAAAAAAAAAACCTAAACACAACTCTCTACCGCTCAACACATTCCCAGATCTTCCTTCTGTATCCAGTGGAAGAAACCCCCGCTTCATTGTTATTTCCCCAAAATCAAGTGAAAATCCTATTACTTCCATGAGCCCTTTTCTACTTAAAAAGTCGATTGATGGTATTAGCAAAAATTACGAAAATATAAATCAACTTCGCGACGGTAGCCTATTAATATTTGTCAAGTCACAAAAATCTGCAGATATCTTCCTGCGTGTCAAAGATCTTGCTGGTGTTTGCCCAGTAACTGTTAAGTTACACGATAAGCTTAATCAAACGAAAGGAATTTGTTACGCCCCATGTCTCATTAACGTTTCCGAAACAGAAATAATAAGTGAAATGAAACCTCAAGGTGTCGTGGACTTGTACAAGTTCCTAAAAAAAGGCGAAGACGGAAAGCTAAAACCCACAGGCTTAGTACTCTTTACATTCGACCTCTATCAAATTCCCAAATCAGTGGATATCGGGTTTTATACAGCCAAAATAACCGAATATTTCCCCAACCCTATGCGATGCCGCAACTGTCAACTGCTAGGACATACGAAAAAACGTTGCAACGGCAGCAAAATATGCGAAACTTGCAACCTCCCTCCTCATAACTCAGATCCCTGCACTCGCACAATGTGCGCAAACTGCTCCCTGGCCCACTCTTCATCATCAAAAATCTGTCCAACATACAAACAAGCTAAAGAAATACTAACAATAAAAACAATTAAAAAATGCACTATGGCAGAAGCCAAGCGTATATATAATCAACAAAATTCAGTACAAGTTCCACCTCAAATTGCAACGTTCGCTGAAACTATTAAAAAAACAACAAACCTTAACAGTAAAACGAATAATCCTCCAGCCACCCCTCCATCTCCTTCCCTTTCTCCACCTAACTCTTCAACATTCATTGCCTAACCTACCAAACATAAAAATCACATCGAACACACCATCCGCTCCAAAAATAACAACAGTAGAAAATCATAGTCACACACTACCAAAAGAAAACTTAACCACTACCACTGCACCATCCAAATCAAATACTTCTACATCGCAATCATCTCACACAACCTCATCACAATCTCAAACCTCTTTAAACACAAACAGCAACACAAATACCCAAGCTTCTTCTTCTACCTTCAATCACTCTAAACCCCTCTATCCACTCGCACAATCTCCTATATCAGCTGTAACCCAAAATCTTTTGGGTAACAATGAATGGGCGCATTCACTAACCTAGTCACTACGTAGTCAAAAAGTCAACTAGCTTTTTGAATGCAAAATTGCACTACAAAGCTAGTCAATTCAAACTGTCATATTAATGACAGATGTAAGCATATAAAATAAGAAAAATTGTGTTTTGAGAACTTTAAATAAACTTTTTTTTACAGTTTAAACTAAATAACATCAAATATAAGATATAATATTAATTTGTTTAATAATTTCACTTCGAAAATATCTTCCACCAAAAATTAAATTTGTATTTTCAACGAACAGCTGATTGTGAAATGTCAACTAGCTTTGAAAGAGTTATTTTTACACTACGTTTGAGGGGAAATTTCAACTAAATTTTTAGTTGTATTTAGCCAATCAGAACGAGTTGACTACGTAGTGAAGTGACTAGATTAGTGAATGCGCCCAATGATTCGGTACGAAAATGCATCCATTTTGTTTGCCATCTGAAATTCTAAGATGAATTCAATTTTTAACTGTCACATTTTGGTTAGCGAACATAAGATGATTTCGCGGAAAATGTTCAAATCCAATAAATCAGCTAATTTCTAATACAAATCGACATTTCTAAATGAGATAATTTCAACCAAATTTGATTGAAATGAGAGGAAAACTAAACACACCCAATTGGAATTAATAAGTTTTCAAAAACTTTTGACAAATCAAATCAAATTATATCTATTTGTTTATTTCTTTGCAGGTCTGTCTTGAGATTTGTGATCATCTCCACATTCAACTTTTTAAAATACCATACCCACCTAAAGGGCCAACTACAGTGAGTCAAGGCACAAACCCACCGACAACGAGTCTAAGTATGGGATCTGGAGCAGCCCATGACAAAAACGGTGGAAGCCACCATCGAAAACATGCCAAGCAGTCAAGTAAAAAGCAGCTACAACATAGCACCGTTGCTCACTAGGGTCTATTAGCAGTTTATTATTATAATTTAAATAGAAATTTAATAATAGTTGGATATGTTCTTTTGTTTAGCCCTCAAACTAGTCTTGTTTATTTTTTCACCAACTATTATCATAATATGATAAACACATCTACTCCCTAACTTCTTATAACTAACTATACTTTTGCTAAGCCATCCAACAACCTGCTATATTTTGACTTCCTTGTACATCATCAGACCCAGAGTGTTATTTTGTTTTTAAGATGATTTGTATGTGTGTTAAATAGAATCAATACAAAAATTTAGAATGTAGAAGTATAAAGTAATAAATTGATTGATGTGTGTAGAATTAAAATAAAAAAATATATAAAAAGAAAATCAGAATAGCCAAGAGGTTTGCTTTTTGGAGAAGCTTATATTATACGATATTCGCTAAGCGAATCATCATTTATGATTAGTTCTTTTAATTTTGTTCTTTAACTTACTTGTAGAAATACTACTAACATATAATTTTTGAAAAAATATTAACACAGAAATAAAACCGTTGTATCTGTCTAATAATAATAAATAATCATTGTTCCTTTTTATTTCCAAAATATTAAATTGTGAATTTAAATTTTTTTCTTCTCTATATGTAAATTATGTACAAGAAAACAAAAACTAAAAACTCATTAACTTTAAACATAAGATGAACACAGACAAAATATAAGTTAAAAGGAATTTGACAAAATTAAAATAAGAATAACAATATAAATTTGCTAAGAAAAAGAGAAAAAAAAAAAAAACACTGAAATGTAAATCTTAAACAAAATGTATAGAATATAAATCTAAAACGAAATATTTTAAAAAATCTATGCAAAAACAAACAAACGAGGAAAACAGAAACATTTGTATGCATTAAAGATTCGATTTTAAAAACAAAGGAATAGTTTTTTCTTGATGGTACTCAAACAAATTCCATTCCTGTAGGTAACACACAAGAATGGTTGATAGTTGTGAGTTACCTGGCCCTGGATCTCAACTAGCTGTTGCATCTCAAATTTATTTATTTATTTTCTTACTCAACAAATTACAAATTTCTAAGCATTAATTTGTTTTTTTTTTTGAAAGGAAAATAACAATATTAGAAAAGTATAAATCGACGTTCTGTTTCCTCGATGCATTGTCATTTAATGGATTGACAACATTCACTTATATTGGAGCTGAATTTTTTAATTTTGTTTTATTAAACTGAAAAATATTAAGGATATGTTTTGCAATCTACTTATTGAGAATTTGCATTATGAAAATGAAATTGAACTTCAAAAAGGGAAATCGTTTGATCGTGCGCAATGCACCATATTTTCTTCGTGAATTGATACAGATTGTTTTCCCTGACGAAAAATGAAAACAGTTTAATATTTTAATATAATTGTGAATTAATTAAACTTCGACGATGATCTTTTCCGATAGGCCTGCGCTAATTTCATTTAACCAAGAATCAAAATGTTGCTACAATTTTAAGGATTAAAGATTTCGATGAAGATATAGGATGTAATATTTGAGGTTACAAAAATATTTTCCAGTTATTCAAAATAAATATACGGTTTTGTTCTTGACAGTTATTGGATATTTGAAGACTTATGTCGTTTTTATTTGACAAAATCCGGAAGCCTTCCGGACGCTTCTGAAAGTGTTCACTTGGGAAAAAATGACAATTCTGATTCTGAAAAGAAGAGAAATTTGCTTCTGGATTTGAAATCAGAATCAAAACCAGAAGCACTCACAACATTCATATTCTTAGACGTCAAACTCAACAGCTATGATTTTTTGAATCCTCATTGTGCGAAATGTATCTTTCAACAAACTTTTTTTTTTGATTTTCATTATTAGCCGTTTTTTTTTGGAAAAATTATCCGTAGTACAGTAGGATTTTATATGAATAACAACATCCGCAGGAGGATCACTGCCGATAAAAAGAGAAGTGAAATCCTGCTGCGGATAGAGATTTGACGTTTATTCGAGTATCGGCAGTGATCCTACTGCGGATGTTGTATTTGTTTTTCATATAAAATCCTACTGTACTACGGATAACTTTTCCAAAAAAACACGGCTATTGTCCACATTTGATGTTTCACATATACAATCACACAAAACTTCAGAATCATCAGAAGCAAAATAAGTGTTAAGTTGGGATTCCGGATCGGAGAGAGATTCCGGATTGCCAAATAAAAACGACATTAAACAAGAAATCAACTTTATTTAAACGCAGTTACAAAGGCTAGAATTTCTTCTAAAAATAAAGTCCTATGTCATGGTCTTACCATTAGTATTACAAAATAAAAAGCAATTTTCGCTAACATGAAGCTATACACTTATTATAGAACGCTTCTTGCATAAAATATACCCAAGAATAAAAAAAATTAATTTAAAATTTCTCGATTTTTATTTATAAAATTTGTTATTATTGAAAAGGGAATATGTTCAGTGTTCATTTAGGACAAAAGAACCGTTATATTTCTATCAGAATTTCCATCAATTTCATTGCATATTTAATCATTTTTAATATAAAACGCCTCACCTAAGTTCATTAATATCTTTCTATATTTTTAAACACATGCGAGACAAATTTTGACAGCCGAAAGTGATTTTTGTCAAAACTGATTTTATGTAAAAGGTGCTGATACTTCTCTTGAAAGCATCAAGAAGAGATTCCAAAAAGGTATGAACGACTTTTGTAAGACAACCCGTTCCAGAAAAACACTACAAAACACGTTAACACGATATAATTTGTCTTGTTTCGATCTGCGTACTAGGCTTTACTCTCCACAACTCTACGAAAAAAGTTGTGGAATACGCTCGTCAGGCGCCGCGTCGTTCGTTCCACTTCATGACAGAACTTTAGTTTTAATATTAGGTGTGTTTTTTCGCAAGTCCATATAGAATTGTAAAAAAAAACGACATCGGGATTTAGGAGCTGTTTTTCCACATAGCTGGAAGCACTGTGTACGCTATGACATTTGTCAGCTTATTGACGACTAGCATCAAAAAATCCAAAAACGTCACTTTTGACGTCTCTGAGCAAATTATCGATAACATATAGATACTACCATTTTGGCATCACCATTTTTATCGGGTCTTAGATTAACCATTGTATATATATTTGAATAGTACTCTCATGGAACACGATTTTAAGTTAACTTATTGTGCCGCAAAATCGTAAGTGTGGCTATGTTAAGCAGTACAGAGTTGACGTGGAAGGAGAAAATATAAGTAAAAAAAGAGACAAGGTAGAGATATATTTATTCTGACAACAATCAGCCTTATCACAGGCCCCGTCGTAATAGATTCGTAGTACGACCCCGAAAAAAGGTATCATCGCTCCCGTCGTACTAAAAAAAACTACTACGAAATTCGGAGTTCGTGAATAATGGTATCACTAGCCCCGAATGAATAGGAAGTTGGGCAGTTTTTTCTACGAACAGATATTTTGATCGGAGCTCAACTTAAAACGAAACACAAATATAATTAAGCGAACGAAGATAAAGGACATGTAAATAAAATATATAAAAACAATTTTTATTATTGTTTTCATGTGAATTTGTTTATATTTTTATTTTTTGAAGGGCAAATAAAGTAAATATTGGTATCCTTCCGTAATGAATCTCATTTTTGGTGTTCGTCTTCTTGGCGTATTTTCTACATTTATTACAAAGATTGCAACGGCAATGGTATTTATTTTTAACGACCAACAAAATTAAAATCAAATCAAAAGATGAACAACGAAAATTTATTTACTTTTTTCACATTTTGACACAAATCAACTGATTTTGAAACTCCGAAATTCGGAAAATGTTTTTTGATTCCGTTCGGGGCCTATGATGTAAATTTATTCGTATTCGTAGCGTAACAAAATTTTCGGGGATTTGTTACGAGGGACTCTGTGATAGGGGTGAATAAAGAGGGTAAGGGAGAAAGTCTTATCTGCATGATTGTAGGTAGGTATATACAGTTTTATATGCCATGCGCGAGATGAATACAAGCAAATAGTATTGAGAGTGTATGAGAGTCTTTGTGAATTTTGTTTCATTGCTCATGCAATATGGTTTGTTTAAATTCTGATACGATTAATTACCGAGGTTGCCATTTTATGGACTTTGTAATAAGATCTAGAGGAATTTGAACTTAATAAACTCAAATGGTTTTATTTCGTTTTTGAAAACTAAATAATTTCAAATTGGCTTTATTTCGTTATGGTAACCAAAATAATTTTATAATAATAATTTAATAATAATTATTTGCAGTGGGTAGTTAGATAATGGCAATTGAATTTTTTTGTAATTAATATAGATATGTACGTACACAGTTAGAAAACTATTTCTTTAAGAAAATCTTATAGGTACGTACCTATATTTTTATTAAAGAAAATAGCTTTTAGTATGTAGGTACATACCCATAGAAAATTGTATCAAATTAAAATAATAATTTGGATTAGGTACAAAAACGAAAAATTATTGTTATGCGTTGATAGGTATTTATATAATTAAATATAAAAAAATTTGATATAGGTATAGACCAGTTTTTAAAATTTATTCATATAAACTTTGTTTGCAAAAAATATAGAAAATTTGTAATACTTTTTATGTGTATAATAAACTGTTTCAGAAATTCATAAATAATCATATAAAGCTATTTTGAAAAAAAAAATCAAATAAGTTCTTCGAGAAAAAAATAATTTTAGAAAACTTAAATTAATTAAAAAAATAGAATAAAATTATTTTTGACGTAATATTTAAAAAAAATCAGATACCTTTTTTGGAAAAAATATTTTTTATGCATTTACATATTGCTTATAAGAAATTTTTGAAAAATTAAAAAAAAAAGGAATTTGGTGTCAATTTTAAAAAATTATTGATTATTAAACTAATTTTGAATATAAGAAATTTCTTTAAAATTGTTCTAGAAAAAAAATTAGAAATTAATTTTAAGTATTTAAAAATAAAGATTCTAGGAAATATTTTCAAAAATTAATCGCTCAAACTTTTTCAAGACATTGATTTTTCAAAAACAATTTTTTTAGATAAAAAAATATTTTTTCGTGTTCTCTATCATCGTAAAGTCAAATTTGATCAAAATCTCGAGTTAAATTTTTTCCACATGCAAAACTTGCAATTACATAATTTTGTAAGAGAAATGCTTTGAGATGCAATGTTTTTTAAACTTATTGGAAGCATGTCTATAAAAAATCCCTATTTCGATAATGAGAAAATTGTCAAATGTCAAAATTTGAAAAAATGGTATCGAAAAACGAATTTTTATTTTTAAACGCGATTTGCGGCTAAACGGAGCCTCGTAGACCCCTCAAAGTTGACATTTTCAAACGTGATTTCTGGCCAAACTATTCATCCTACAGAATTAAAAATTACATATTCGTGATCTAGGGAGTGCCACCTTTCAATCCACGTATGAAAAATGCGAAAACGCTTAAAACGTATTTTAAGCGTAGAACAAAAAAATATTGTTTTTAAGTAAAATCTCCTAAAATCGTGCGCTAGCTTTAAGTTTTATTACTGTACGAATGGAAATTAAATTTCGAAAAAAACATTGCGCCGGTTTTTGAGATATCGAATTTTCCAAAAAGAATGACTTTTTTTCCAAAAATTAAAAAAAAATATTATAAATATATAAGACTTCATAATATTAAAATTTTCAAAAAAGTATGAACATTTTTTGGAAAAAGGAAAATTTGTATACGCGTGAAAATATTTTTTTTTCGTAAGTTACTTGATATTTTTTCAAAAAAGGGTTTTCGAAAATCGTATTTTTCTCGAAAACTGTTCCGAGGCTGAAATTTGTTTCTTTTTATTAATATTTGTATATAAAAGCTTATATTTTTAAGAAAACAACACAAATAATAATTTTTGTTCTTCGAAGATAGTTTTGAGGAAATATTGAGTTTTCAAAAAAAAAAATTTTAAATTTTTTTTAAAAATCCAAAAAATATTTTTTTGGAAAATTTGAATACACAATAATATTTAAACTATTAGGGACCTTTAGCAAAAAAATTATCAAAATCCGTCGTACCGTTTTTGAGAAAATCGAAAACAAAAAAAATTGTCCCAAGGGGGGTACCAAAAATAACAATTTTTTGTAAAATTTTTTTCAACCATTACCTAGCTCATTGTATATATACAATGCCTAGCTTTAATTAAATGAAATTTTTTGTTTTTTTTTTTTTAAATCTGTGGGACAGTTTTTGAGAAAAAAAAATATTTATGAAATTTCGAAAAAAAAATTCCAAAGAAAAAAACATCCGGAAAAATTAAAAGCCATATCTACCAAGTTTGAAGAAAATCGGCCGAGCCGTTTAGCTGTAGTCGAACTCAAATGTTTAATAAAGTGCTTTATTGAACATAATTGTTCTTCATAACTTAAAAACTAAAAGAGATGGAAAGAAATGGAGTACACCATTCGAAAGAGCATGTTTGATTTATAAAAACTGCATTTTTAACTAAATTTCGCCAAAAATGCTCTTTTGAACAAGATATAACTCAGACGACAATATGCACAGAAATAATTTTCTTCTATCTCAAAAAATACGTAATCGCCAAAAAAGTATTGAAAGTATTGACCTTGAAAATATTTGCCTACAGAAAATAACGACTACCAAATCCCCACACACACCTACATTCTACTCCAATGTACATAGTATGTGCCTTTGTTCTCCTATTTTATATACAGTATTCCTATTGCTGTCACTGTCATGTATTAATTGTCTATCTGTTAAAACTCTGCCATAGGCATCTCTGCTAATTTAGTAATTATGGTGCCGCTTGGTTCGCCTAGTCGCGTTCCTATTCATGATAGTACTATTCAAATATATATACAATGGATTAACTCTCGAAAATTATCTGGTCTTAGCTAACTCTGTATAGATTTAAGTAGTTGTTGCATTTGCATGTAAAGCGCTTAGTCCCGATGTAGTTTTTTTTACAATTCTATATGGACTTGCAAAAAAAACACGCCTATTGGGCCTGCACACACGAGACTATTTCATCCGGACTAAGAACAGTTTTGTTGGCAAGGGAACCGAAGTGTGCAGTATGAAACGGACTAAAATTTCAACCCGAAATTTCGTGGATGAACGAAGACTGAAACTAACACATACACAACATACAACAACAACAACATACACATAGAAATACTAACACATATGAAAGAGGTTCATGTATACATTTCTTCCCCCAGTCTGAAATCATCTCGTGTGTGCTTGGACTATAGACTAAAACAGGTTTTAGTCCAAAAATTGTTCATCTCGTGTGTGAAGGCCCATTATGTACAATGCTATAATGAAGTCGACCTTTGTTTTTTTGATAAAGTTAAATATTCGAACGCGCCCTGGTAATACATTCTTCACTGACATCATTCATTTTCACCAACTGCTCTCTGAATGGACTCATTCTCAAAGCAAAACCAGCGAAAAAAAAATCCCAAATAAAATTGTCCTTGCTACAGCATTCATTTCGAACTTCAAAGTGTTCCCAGAATTGACAGCGAGTAGATGCAAAAAGATCTCGCATCGCGTATTGTATTTTTTCGAAACTAAATTCCTCGCGTTTAACCAAAAAAATTCCAATCAAACAATGCAATATCAATGCCATCGTATGAATTATCTAACCGTGCATTAGTTCATCTTAAAATTTCTATCAGTTTGTCTATTAAAACGAGAGTTTTCACAACAAAATTCCAAGAAATCCTTTTGTGTAGAAGAAGTAGAAAAAGATCAAAAGTGCCGAAAATATATTTTTGTGTTAAACATTAACTATTGCTCTCGCTCGCACGCGATTGTTATGCATTTGGAGTTTCTTTATTGAGTGCTTTGTTCGGTATATCTTGCCTTTTCTTTCTTTCTGTTGAGTGTGGAAATATTTTACTACAATTCTGTGTTTGTTTATTATTTTTCTGTTACTTGTGCCCTTCCCCTTTCACATTGGACTCACTTTCTCAAGTGGGACAGAGAACTTATCCAGCCATATATTTTTTTCCAAAAAAAAAAAACTATCCATCAAGAGGAAGTGTGGGAGTTTTGATTAGAAATTCCCTTCGAAAAGCAGACTACCCTGAACGCTACCGTAGGCAGTATTCGAGTAGAGTTCGGTAAAAAAATTGTGTATCGCACCTCGGGAATCGAGTTCGTAATAAAAAAATGATTTGCTATATGTTTTAGTATTGTTTTGAATACAAAATGACAAGAGATGTGAATTATAGGCTGTGCGCATAGTACGACCACCAAACATCTTGTCGCAACTCCATCTATCACCAACAACAACAAATCACCAACTGTCACCTTTTTGCATCAAGTGTCCTTGCGCCTTCTGTGTCCCGTCATCTCATCATACATCGATACTTCTCGGCTACGTCACAGTCATCTGTTTTAATGCTTGCTGTTGCATCTTTTTGCATCATTTTCATTTCATTACTGTGCTGCACTTTGTATCGTGTTGTGTATTCGTAACCAGTACTTAAATTGTGTTTTTTTTTCTATATTATGGACTTGTTAACTTAAAAAATAATTATCACTCGTCGAATGATAAAAGAGGAGGAATTGCGAACTTTGTGAATTTTATTGAACTTCTTTCGACGAATGGGAACGAGAATGGCTTGTAGGCCATCAGCAGCTCGAGGAGAATGGATACGCCAAAGTTTTGTGATATTAATTGTAGGAATTCTTCTAAGACAACAATGTGGTAAGTTAATTGAAAGCCATGTACTGTTTTCTCCAAAGTATTTACACATTAGTCATTTCTAACTACATGAGTACATTGTACATACTGTAGGTATAATTATTTTCTATTATTAAAAAAATATGAAGAACATTTTTTTAAAATTGAATGATTTGGGCTAAAGATCTAAATAAGTATCGAATTCATATAATTTGTTAAGATCCTTATACTAGGCAACTGGGCCTCGACTAACAAGCTTCTCCAGCGAACAAATTTCTTAGATAGCTGTTTCCCGCTTAGAAAATATTTCTTGATTTTTGTCATGTACAAAGCTGGGAAACTATGTAAATTGAAGGGTTGTAAGTCTAAAGGGTCTAAGTGCCATTTTTATAATTTAGAGATAATCGAGAAAAACAAAATAAAAAGCCCTTTGGCACTTAGGCACTGCCACAACTTTATTTGTGTGTGTGTACAATTTTAAAAGAAATAGGCACTTGAATCCATTTTGATATTATAAGGCTTGGCACTTAGATTGTATTTTGATAAAAATATTGATTTTTGATTTTTTGGCACTTAGACCCTTTAGACTTACAACCCTTCAATTGAATATATCATAAGAAAAAAAAAAGGAAACCACTCTATTTCTTGCTTAGATTCGGTTAACCTATAGACTACAAGAATAGGTGAAGATTTGCATGGCAAAATGATTCAGAATAACGCGTAACTTCGATTAAAGGTGATTCTTATTAGGTAAAATATATAAACGTAAATAAAGAAATTCAGATCCTCTGTTTTGACGAAAAATTAAATGTACATATGTATTTGCAAACCAAACATCGTTGATTATGAAGGGTGGTATATAACCATCAAATTTCAAGCTCTTCCATCCCATAGTATGTACCTACATAGTTAAAAATACTAAAAATAAATTTGTTTTACATACTTCGTTGACAGATGGTAGATATTGTTCACCTATAGGTACCTATGATGTTAGAAGATATTGTGCGCACCTGAAAAAATTGTGATGTCACGGTTCCAAATGTTAATAATTGGCGATTACCTGCAGGTACAACTTTGATAAAATATTATGGAGGCATTCACTGGTGTAGATGTTTATTTCTTGATTCATTCAAATAATTGACAAATAAATTAACAAATTATTTTGGTAAGGCATCAGGGCGACAAAACTATAAAAGATGAAGAGCATATAAATTAATACAATAAAGCATTTAAATCAATTATTGTTCGAAACGATATACTTACTTATCCGGCTCCCGATCCATGGATGGTCTCTGCCTGAGATATTGTGGTATTCCATCGGTTGCGACCCCTCAACGACCGCTCCAATCGTTGAGACCAAGCACTTTTGCGTCTGTAACCGCCTGGTCCCTAAAGCGGAGGTTCGGTCTTCCTCGTCGTCTCGAAACTGGGGGCTGGGATTCGAAGATTTTCTTGCCTGGAGCGTTGTTGTCCATTCGTTCGATGTGACCGAGCCAGAGTAGTCGACGTGTTTTGGTTCTTTGGACTACATCCACATCTTGGTACAGCTCGTATAATTCACGATTGAATCTTCTCCTCCATTCGCCCTCTTCGCATATAGATCCAAATATCCTTTGAAGAATTCTTCTCTCGAAAGTGCCCAGTATCAATTCCTCTTTTTCACTTATCGTCCAGCACTCGGCGCCGTAGAGTAGGACTGGTAAAATTAGGATTTTGTATAGCGTGCACTTAGTTTTTCGAGAAAGAAGTTTTGAACTGATTCGTCGGATTTCCACTAAGGTGTCGTTCGTGGGATTGATGTTCGTTCCGAGGTAGGTGAACTCCTTGACTACCTCAAAATTACTGCTGCCAACAGTGTAGTTTTGTCCTAGGTGAAGGACAGCTGAGGCTTTGCTTGTTGATAGCATATACTTTGTTTTGTCTTCATTAACTTCAAGACCAACGCGTTTCGCCTGTTCTTCAATAACTGTGACCGCTTCTAGCACAGCTTGATTGGAGCGGCCGATGATGTCCACGTCGTCCGCATTGCCAAGCAGCTCTAGCTCTAGGACTAGGTTGAAGAAATCACATGATAGCGCATCTCCTTGTCTGAACCCTGTGCACGTCTGGAATAGCTCGGATGAGCTGTCATCGTTCGAAACAATATACATACCTATACAAATTATTAATAATTACAAAAATAGAAAAAAGATGTTGAAGAAAAAGAAGAATTGAGATTTTATTAAATTTTGTCATTAGCATCTAAAGCAATTTTTAATCGTTGGTTTGTCTCTAATCTGGGCGGCTATGGTAGAAAATTCTTTGGGTATGCGTTAGTTTTCAAGAGATAGATCAATTGGTCTGAAAGAGGATATTCGACAAATATGCGCCATATATTTAGAAAGAACTTCTTGACAAAATCTACACACTTCTCGGAGTTCTGTATTACATAAATGTCTAGTGGTAATATATTACACTATGTCCGCACTAAGTTTGTGCAGTGAATACACCTATATTAATTGCTGATAATTCGGCAATGTATGTAGCAAATCATTGCCATAAGGTGGAAGTTTGTGAATTTTGTTCCTATTTGAACATTGCGTACTACGTATCTTCTCTTTGTGTAGCATTTGAAATATCTTTGGGGTATTTTCTTTTTAAATTCGACTAGGTCCATATTTTATATGTAGCACATTTACTTTCCAGAGAGTTGATATATCTGCTCTTGAGTAATCAAGTTAAGTATTTAAACAAGTGCGAAGATAGAATATTTTTTTTTTAATTTGTTTTTGAATTCATTATTTCATTTTCATTATAGAGAGGATGCATAGGATCTGGCCAAGTTCTGAAATGAATGATATCCAGTTTCAAGCAATTAATGATCCCAGTGTCGATATCATTGCAGATTATGTTTGTTTTCTACATGTACTCGTAAGTAAGGACATGTTGTAAGGTACCTTCAAAAAGTGTTTTTTTTTTTGCTGTTCTCGAGACTGTATTAAGATGAGGTCCTTTTTTCTTGCAGCATATCATTTTCAGAAAGTAATTCAATTGGTCAAATACGTTTTTGACATAAATGGTGCATTTAAAATTCCCACTGAAAGTTATACTGGCCGTGGTAGTGTCTCCAATGTTCAATTGGTATGGTTGATAGTTTCTTTTTCAACTTAGGTAAAGTAAATCTTCTTTTGACGGTGCAACTATTTCGCCTGTACATTGAGACCATGTATGAATTTCTCTATCTGCATATCTAAACTAGATTTAACCGGCATCGAGTCTTCAGATTTTCAGATGCTAGCAGCCTTGATGTAAATTCTTATGAAACTTGCACCAAATATTCAAGTGAAACGGATTAGATAAAACAATCTGTATAGAAACTTTACCACAGCACAACGAAAATAATCCATTTTGAATATTGACGGTTAACTTGACAAGCAAAAACGGTTGATTTTGAAAGTTGATATATATGTAACTATCAAATTTCAAGCTATACCATGCCCATATATATGTATGTTCATTGGAGCCATAAGAGGTGCGGTGGGTAGGCAGATAGAAGAGACGAGGATTTCTTATATTACGGGAATTAGTGTTGAAAGAGATGGAATTGAAGAGAGTTGTGCAGTCAACAGACCCTGAAAGTAGTCGATGAATGAAGAGAATGTCGCTTATTGCGCTTCGGTCTTCCAGCGTATTCAAGCTAATTAACAGAAGTCGGTCTCGATACGGATGTAAAATAAAAGGGTTATTCCAAGACTGATCACGAAGTGCGAAAAGTAGAAAACGACGTTGAATGCTCTCTATTGTGGATATATGAATTTGTTGATAAGGGGACCATGCTTGACAGATGTATTCAAGAAGGGGGCGATCAAAGGTTATGTATAAAGATCGGGTTACGTGGGGGTCCGAGAATTTTGTGTACCAACTTTTCACAAAGCCTAGTGTAGAATTTGCTGTGAGTCAATATATTTAAGAAAGTTGAGCTCTCTATCACATAAAACACCAAGGTCGCGAATTGACTCAGCGGTGGATATTGGTTGATAATAGAGAAGGCATCGAGGAGGATTAGATTGGATACATTCCCGTGAAAAAGTGATTGAATGACATTTGGAAATATTAAGACCAGGCACCAGACAGAGAAACTGTTGAGATCAAGTTGTAGAAGAGTGGCTTCAGCTGTGGAAGAAATGGTCTTGAAAAACTTTGTTTCGTCGGCGTAGAGTGAATATCTTTAAAAATGTTTGGGGTTAGGAAGAGCAAACTCATTGATTCCATCAAAACTATGAATTGGATTAGAGCCATTTTACACATACTCGGCAGTTCTTAGCCGGTTTATAATTTCTATGCGCTTTGAGGTAAAGGAGCTAATGTTGTACATTTATTTATAGTGCTTTTGATTGTTTTGCTTTAAAATTTTTATTTATTTTTAAATGAATATTGATCAGCTAATTAGCAAGACTCGTGATGTGGGATAACTTCATTAGAACTTAAAACCGGCCAATTGGACATGCCGGAGATGTTTAAATGAAGCCTTTGGTTAGTGTTCTTTGGTGATGATAGTTTGTGCAATGATTGCAGGAGAGACAACCATTCTACCTTTGATGACAAACATTTTAATCAGCAGAATGTTTGACCACTCCTCGAAAAAAAGTCAGCACAAGAATTGCCCGTTCCTTCAATTCTCGATAGACATTGTACTCACTAGCGAAGTGTTTGCTCACGAAAATGATTATCTTACCTGCTCACTCCGCCGTTGGACAAAATATTTATGAGAGTTCTTGAAACTTTTTACAGTAAAGAGATCATAATTCTGAAGCCTACTGACATTTCTGAACTTCCTGGCGAAGTTTATCTACATAATGCTGCTCAGGAGAGATAGAAGTTAATGATTTTAAGTCGTATGGTAATTTTTTTTGTTTGCTTCTGAGTTTATAGCCTGAATTTGTTCAAGAACTACCCTTCATCAAAAAAAAAAAAAAAATAATAATACCTATACACCTTTTATAAATAAATATTGCAATATCATCTCTGTATCCTTTGACCGCGCGCAAAGAATTTGTATTTTGGTAATTATTTATTAGTCGTACGTATTCTTCTTCTTCATTGAAAAGATAAACTCCAAAAGAGCTTGAATAGCTTACTGTATTCGACATTCCAGTTAAGTCCGTTTCCATTTACGTTTTCTCTTTTTTTTTAAATACATTTTTTCCATTCCACTTGAGTTCATCCCTCAATATGCTATTCTATGTTTACAAACATCGTATCTACTTACATACACATGCAAAAGCATTTTCCTTTAAAATAATATCAAAGGATATTTTTCAAAGGTCATAGATCATAAAAAAAAGTATGCATATACTCGTATATCTATGTATCTTCTATATAATATTTTGTATACCCTTGAACATCTTTGGTCGCCTACCCTAACGCCTATTAAAATTCAACACACATCAATCTCATTCCATTACTCGAAAGTTTTAATTAAAGGGTTCTTGGAAGTAATAATATCCTTCAATGTCCTTCCACATCATGCCCTGACTTTCAACAAGAACAACAACAACGAACAAAAAGGAGAACTTGGCAAAAAGAACTTTTAAAATCTAACCTACACCATCGCTGCCTGGTGATAGTCTTCCGGTTTCCACTTCCTCCGCCGTCATTCGAGTCGATAGAAAATCAATACCCGCAATATTAAAAACTTGGCAAAAAGGATGTCGAGGACTCTTTGTAGAACGTATACGAAATGCCGCCGCCGCCGCCGACAGGGTGTGCGACGCGACGAGAACGGTGACGACGAAGCATTCTTTTAACCCTTTTTCATGGCTTTGACATCAAATTCAGTCACCATTAACGACATGCATGTCCCACTGATGCTACAAAGCGATGCCAAGTTATTTACTGTCTAAACGGGGATGTGGAGCGGGATGCAACTAGAGTTGCAACTGCTGCTTCTCTGCAAGGACATAAAAATCAATGTTTACTGAGAAATTACTTTACCAAAAAAAAAAAAAAAATAGTAAAGGAAGAAAAGTGAACGAGTCCTTTGAAGTCTCTCTCTCGTACTATTATACCACGAGCTAGAGCACTCATTTTTCATAATGTCGCAGAAGTGCATCAGCAGCACCAAGAGCACCAGCAGCAGAAGCATAAGCAGTGGTTGTTGTACATCGCATAGTACAGAGTCTTATAGTGGAGAAATAAATTTATAGTAGGAATATTAAGCTCTTGGTTCAGAGAGCTTAGCAGAGCAGTAGTATTCTTCCGCCTCTTGCTGGTCCTGAGGTGGAGTATTGCGGCGGCATCCTGGCACACAAACGGTGCCTACTCAGTCACAAAGAAGAAGAAGAAGAAGTGCGGTGGGTGTGGATGTTATGCGCTAGCTGGTCGGATGGATGGCAGATGGATGAATGTTTTCCGGTTGGTGGGACTGGAACTGGGACTGGGACTGGGTAAGCAAGAGGGATCCTCTTTTAGCAATTTAAATCCTTCATTGAAGCGTGTGCTCTTAAAGTGAGTGCAGAAGAGTTTATCACACAATCACACTCACCTAAAACACACAAAACGTCGCCGTCGCCGTCGCCGTCAACCGTCATCGTTCGGCTCGGCTCAGTTCGGCTCGTTTTGGTTTAATTCGGTTCGGTTTGGTTCGGCGTGTTGCTACCACTGCCGCATATTTTATCACAGCGGAGTCGTCCTCTTTTTTAATGTCGGTTATTTGGCCCTTTTGACTTGTGTGTTCTTTAATCTCTTAAGCGGTTTTGCTGCTTCTTGCGTTGGGCGTTAATGTTAGCAAAGTTCTTATGCTCAAACTGCACTGCTGTTTTGCCTCTGGCACTGTGGCCTATGATGTCCTCCCTTTGTATATTATGAATCATTCGAGTTCAACTTGAAGAAAGGCGGAAAGTGGTTTGGATTTTGTTTTTATTTTTTTTTTTATCACATTCAGTAAATCGCCTTTGAATAGAAAATTGTGTGTTTGTTGGCAAAAGCATTGACTCGAAGAGATAAGGTGACGAACGACAGATTTTCAAGGATACTTTGATCATTAGTTAGCATTTTATTTCACGTTTTTACCCTTCGAAGAGCACATCATCGGAGTTTTGGGCTATCTCCTTTTTCTTGTTCAATTTCTATTGCTTGGTTATAGTATGTGAGTATTGCAATCTATCTACGCTGATCCCTATGATTAGTGATACTTTTTATATAAGCTTAATTTCATTATGGATAATTTCGGGTTCGGGTCAAATTGCACGATCTCGGTAGACAATTTATGTCGCCCCGCGTGAGTTAACTACGAGTGCGGTCCGATAAGTACCTAAAAAAGAAAAACAAAATTTTTTTAAAAAGTGGTGATTTATTTCTCAACACATTCTCCTTTTAGCTCTATATCTATACACTTGATCCAGCGTTGCTCCAACTTCTTCAACCCATTCGAAAAATAGGTTTTCTCGAAGTCTGCAAAGTAGGCCTCCGTGACGGCGATGAACTCATTTGACTCAAATTTCTGCCCGGCGAGTGATTTTTTCAAGTTTGAAAACAAAAAAAATAACACAGGACCAAATCTGGAGAATACGGTGGATGAGGCAGTAGTTCGTAGTTCAATTCGACAGCTTCAAAAACTGCTCTGAAGTGATCTCACGGTTGCGCTTGTTGTCCGGAATGAGCAAACAAGGCACCAATGCGCCGACAGCATTCTCATGAGCAAAATTTCATGGAGAATATGACCAACGCGGTCTTTTGAGATGCCTATTGTTTCGGCTATCTCGGGGTACCTGACGGGGCTCATCAAAAACCGATGTGCGACCCCTTTGAAACTCGGTATACCAATTTTTGACGGTCGCCATCGAAGGAGAAGAGTCACCGTACACAGCGGATCTGGAAGCTTAACTCAATTTAAAACACCCAGATCTATTTAGACAAGAATCGGCAGCCAAAAACGAACTTCGGCTTAGCCAATCTAGTAGCTGGAGACAGTTCCATAGGTCAAGCGCATGACTCTACAGAAATACACAGGAAATGGAGAATGCACTGACTACATAACACCCCGTTATGACTTTTAAAAGCCACTCAGGACTGCCTTTCCTAGCAAAGAGGATTGGCAAATCAAAAAGTCGTCAACCTGCGAATCGATGATAGAAATATATACCGACTGTTCCATGATGGATATTAGTGTTGGTACAGTGTTCTTTTCAGAAACCCTTGGACTAACCAGCTCATTTAGACTTCCTGATTACCGCAGTATCTTTTCCAAGCTTAGGTCCTGGCAGTGACGAAAAGTGCTAGACAAGTCTCAATGATGGCAATACCACAAACTGATATCAACTTTTTCATTGATAGCCAAGCGGCACAGAAAGCGATTTCTGCAATTGAAATCAAATCAAAGCTTGTAACTTCCTCTCGCGAAAAGCTAAAAGTTCTTGCTATACAGCACAACATATGGCTCTGTTGGGTTTCTGGTCTCAGTTGTGTCTCAGGTAATGAAAGCGCTGACGACTTGGCAAGAATACGATCAACACTTGATCTTAATCAGGCAGACACAACAGTTTAGGTCCCATCCTGTAATCATAAGCAGGTTATCGAGAGCAAAGTTCAAGCTACAACAAACAAGAAATAGAGCTCGCTAGATGCCTGCCTTATAACCAGAAAACTATGGCTTGTAATAACAAAGAAAGACCGGCATCTCTATCTCTTCTCGTGAGCATCACTATTGGACACAAACCAACTGCGTTTGGAAGAATTATGCAGAGAATGCGTTGACGAAGAGATACTTGAAGACATTCCTCACTACCTGTGTCACTGCCCTTGGTTATATCATCTGAGAACCAGGCTCCCAGAGAGACACTTCTCTAATGACTTGGAGGAACTCTCTGTCATTTGAAGTAAAAACCTGTTGAAATTTACTAACGCTACCAAATGGCTTGAAAATTTCTAAGCTCTATCAACCAGCCGTTAACAATATTGGAAATTGCCTTCGACCACAGTCAAAAGACATAAAAAGGGTCCAGGATGACGGTACGTGTTTTTTGTAGAAGCAGCAACGAACCTCGCCTATACACCAGCGATTGGCACTCCTGCGATGAACACGAGCGTCAATAAGGTGATGGGGCTACCGATTCCTAATATTGATAAAATCCTCTTGAGGAAAGGGAAAACCCCTTCGACTTATTCGGCATTCCTGACCAAACAAACGGACATATACACAAACCACTGATCTATCCACTCAAATACCAGACATTGCATCGAGCCACATGCTCCTACGAAACTGGTTCGCAAGAGGGTAAATGAAAGGATAGCGCCCTTAAAAGGTTATTATGTAACGACATACATTTCTTCAATGACTTGGAAGTTTCCCCTAACTATAGCTTGCTGAAACACATCAACACCCTTAACAATCTTGAATTACATAAGATTTATCATAGGTTTCAATACATTTGGGAATCATCATCCAAATCCATCCAGAATTGGCGAAAAGTTGTTCGAACATAAGACTCGCTTTTTTGAAACGATTTTAAATTTTATCATTTGCACATGTAGTTGAACGCTTTATTTTTCCATGTTGATTTGGCAATGCAGACAGCCAATTAAACAGATCACCTGTCAAAGTGATCTTCTAAAATTAACCCAAATGGAACTAGACGGTATGTAGTTCCAGGAGCACGTCGCTACGTTCCACACAGCGGACGCCACGATTGACATTCATGAACGATTTGAGTGTAAGGTTATCTCCTGCAGAGATGACGTGAATTGGCTACCAAGGTCATGTGGGGTTTCCTGAAGTCGCAGATCTAAATGCGAATATACCACAATCGACTGATGTCCTTAAGATAAACATAACTCCGGACTCCAAATTCAGCCGGATCTATGCAGAAGAGTCATTGAAAATTGGACCCCGCGGATCCGTGCCACCGTAAGAAGCCTAGGTGGGCATTTAAACAATGTCATATTTCAGACATGGGTCTTTCAAATAAAAAAATTATTGTGTTAATACCTCATATAAAGGGTGGGCCATCTAGTGGTTTCTTTTTAAGTCATAGGTTATTTTGACACTGACGACTGTTTCCCGCTCGAAATCTTGACAGAAAGTCTGTATCATACCTCCGCGGAATGAAACAAGTCGCCTAACGCTTGAGTGCGGTGTAGCTCAAACAGTGCGTTTTTTGAAAAGAAGCAGAATATATGTCAACGAAAACCTAACATCCACAAACAACTTGATTCTTCGGAAAACTCTTCAACTTAAACGAGTCAAAAAGCTTTCTAGTGTTTACACACGGTAAACTTAAGTCATAGTTTAGAAAATGATATTATACAGATTAACTGGCAAACGATATATGTTATGTCATCACCGGATGACCAAGTTTCGTTCCTGCAAAGTTCAATAAAAGAACTGTTTAATACTCATGTACCCCTTAAAACAAAAACTACTCAGAATAACCGAAAATCCTGGTTTACGAGAGAAATTTATAAATGTATAGAAGAGCGAGATCTTGCATACAAGCGTTGGAAACGATTTCGGGTTCCTGAAATGCTTTCTGTTTTTCGTGCCTTAAGAAATATTGCCAGTAAGAAAATCAAAGAAGCAAAGTATAGTGTTTATTCAAAACATCTCCATAAAAATTTACCGCCAAAGACGTTGTGGAAGAATATTAAAGAACTTGGTGTTGGAAGACAAAAGGAATCATGCCCTAATAACATATGTCCTAACTCTTTAAATAATGATTTTGCAAAAATCCAAAATTCACAGGTTGTTGACCCTGGAGATGGTATGCCCTACGGTGCCAAAACAAATCGTGGCTTTCGAGTTGTTGACCCCGATAGTGCCAATCGTTTTGATTTTCACATGGTAGATGATGCTGATGTTTTGAGTGCCATTCTCAAAATAAAGTCAAACGCAATGGGCTTTGACGAAATACACCCACTATTTATAAAAATAATTTTACCTCATATTCTCTCTGCCCTTACCCCATTTTTTGGAAAACTACAAAAGTGATTCCGGTCTTAAAAAAACCTGCAACCCGCTTATCTCAACAAGAATTTCGACCAATATCGATTTTGTCTTTTTTATCCAAAGTACTTGAAAAGCTGTTTCACTATCAAATTTCAGCTTTCATAAGCGCAAATAAACTTTTAAGCCCTCAACAATCCGGTTTTAGACAAAATCACAGTTGCATTTCTGCCATCTTAAAAGTTTCGGACGATATAAGAACTGCAATTGATAGTGATCTATTATCGTTTCTAGTTCTTTTGGATTTCTCCAAAGCTTTTGATACGGTCAACCACAAAATTCTTATATCAAAATTAAAGGAACAATTTTTGTTTTCAAATATTGCGGCAAAAATGATTCATTCATATCTTAGTGGGAGGAATCAATCAGTCATTATTGATGACAAAATCCTGTCCCTTAAATCTTCTTTCAGGAGTACCGCAGGGATAAATACTTGGTCCATTCCTTTTTGTATTTTTTATCAATGATCTCCCGTCTCAGGTTAAATACTCTTCAATAGAATTATATGCTGACGATGCTCAGCTTAGACTAAGTTGCAAGCTTGGTATGATTGAAGATAGTGCCAATAAAGTCAATACAGATCTAAAAAGCATATTAAATTGGTCAAACGCAAATAACCTGCATCTCAACCCAGGCAAATCCAAATGTTTAGTCATTTACAAAAATATCCTTGATTACAGCTATTTCCCTAACTTGTATCTCGGCGATCAACAGTTGGAATATGTCGAAAAGGCAAAAAACCTAGGTGTGCTTTTTAATCGTACCCTTACATGGGAAGATCATATCTAAACGGTTATCGGAAAGGTATATGGATCTTTACAAAGTCTTTCTTTATCAAAGCAATTTACTCCTCAGTATATTCGTCTAAGCTTAGCGAAAACATTAATTCTTCCAATTATAACTTATGGATGCCAAGTTGTAAGTACTCATAATTCAGAATCGAAAAGAAACTTAACAGTAGCGTTCAATAACGTCGTTGTTTACGTATACAATCTAAAGCGGTATGACCATGTGTCAAGCTACACAAGCAACATTACGGGCTGTAGTCTTTACGCATATTTCAAGTATTTTACCCTAAAAACACTGGATAAAAAAAGTTAAAATTAAATTTATAAATTGAATTAAACTTCATCAAATTAAAATTCATTCAGTTTCTAAGTTTGTCATTAAATTTTTATTTTGAATTAATCTGTAAAACTGCAATTTAATCTAAAGTAATTAGCCCCTAAATTAACTTTTACTAAAATTATAGGCGCAAGCCCAATGTAAAAGATTCAATCGAATAAATAAATGAAATGAAAAAAAAAAGTTTTGGCAGAAATGAAGCACCCACCGTGTCTGCTGTACGCAAGTTTGTGCAAAAAGTGCGTGAGGCTGCTATACTAGTGGACAACACTCATTATCTCCATGGTCGCACCGTGCGCACCGAAGAGAATGTGGCTGCTGCAGCCCGGACTGTGAGACTCAATCGAACGAACTTCAACTCGCCATCGATCTCAACAGCCCAACAGTTGACGCACTAGCCTGAGGAGAATTCTGGTCAAAGATCTCGGATTATTCGCTCACAAGGTCCAATCGACTCAGCAATTGAAGGTGTACGACGGTGGTAAATCGACTACCACATTCCACCACTCCGTAAAACATTGCACTAAATCTGACCAGACAGACCGGGGTCTATAAAACAGTCTTTATGTTTTTTAACTTCCCATAGGGAGTTATTGTAATCGGTCCGATTTGTCAAATTGGAATTTTTGATATTTCTCGAGGTTTCAAGGTCAATAGAGGCTATATCAATCATTTTTAGAGAGATGTCTGTGTGTGTGTGTGTACGTACATTTTCGTTCGTACATTTTCGTCCTCGATATCTCAAGAACGAGTGAAGATATCGACTTCAAATAAATTTTGTTTAATAGATAATAACTTCAAAAGAGGCTGAAAGGGCGTTTATTATAATTCAGTGAGTAGTTTTTTCACTATAACGGTTTAAAAAAAAAAGTAAAAAATTTGGTTAGTTTCAAATATCTCACGAAAAAATAATGCTATTGATTTCAAATAAAATTTAATGTACTCATTATAAGGTCATACAGATTTGGTATGAATTTGGAAAAAAATGAACATACCGTTATTTTTTTAAATAAAAAACAAATGAAAAAAAAAATTTCATAACACAGATATTCTAAGAACGGAAAACAATTTCAAACTTAAAATAATTTTATTTTACGAAAAATAATGTGTTTGACAACTGGTGAAAATTTCAAAAAAAATCAGTTTACAGTTTTTTTACAAAAATAAAAAACTATATAAAATTCTATTGAAAATTGGTAAAAATTGTTTTTCGACTCAAATTTCTCGAGAACTAGTAGTGATATTGACTTCTAATTTAGTTTATTTTATAAATAGTATAATTTTGTACAATTAGTAAAATGTTGACAAATATTGAATTAATAGTTTTTTTTTTTAAACAAATGGGAAGTTACCAGTGTGGGTGGCACCCAGCCTCTTTTTTTTTTTTAATTGGACACCTTTAAAGACCCGTTCGAGATCTTATCAAATTGGAAAAATTTAATTTTGTTCAGTTTATTGCATTTTTAAAAAGAAACTTGTATGTGGCCTACCCTTTAGAAATTAAACGAGTAGTTCAAAATACCGATTTGGGCTGGGTTGTTGAACTAAAAACCATTTCCCCCTGAGCACACAAAAATATTTAATTCAAAAGAATATGCCTCCCGTGTTAGCATCTCTGCGAATAATATACATTATCAAAAATAACATCGGCACCATTCGTGGTGTGCAAATGAAATCCAACATAATAAAGAGCTGTCAACCTGTCAAAATCTCCTCATTTTACCTGCCTAAACCAACCTCTATCACTATTATTAACTACTGCCTCAAGAATGTCAATGCAATGTGCCAACTAAACATGACACAGCGACACGAATCCTACCAGCAAGCTTCACTTAATGCCGTTGGGAAAGAATCTGCAACCCAGCACCAACACACACTCGTACTTATCTTCAGCTAAACCTCAAAAATCATGAGCACTCAGTAGGCTCAATGCTTTGTCACATGACACCAACAGTATCAAAATCCCCATCTATAGGCAGGTAACTACATACCATCTGTTTTCAAAACATGGTCACAGATGATTGGAGATGCAGCAATGCTGGTTCAACGGTGCGTCGTACTCCAAATTAAAAAACAAAAATCAAATTTCTCAACCAGGGACTAAAGAGAAGGGAAGTCACGAGATGCAAATGAAAATGAAGCTCTGCAGCTGGAATGATGATGATGTGAGAGAAACCCACTTCCATCCCCACCAAATGCCAGATCTGCTCCCTAGTTCGCAGTAATATCGCCCTCGGCGTCCACATTTTTCCTCGACTTCTCCCCTTCCGCTAGGTTCGCACTTGGAAATCATTGAAATGTGAACTTTTGTGATAAATTACTTTGCGGTCCTGATGTAGTTCAATATTATGGTGTGGCTCCCGCTGCTGCTGGTGAGGCTGTGGCGTCTCTGTTGTTTCGAATCGATTCGATCCGTCGTTGCTCCAGCTTCAATCCAATCCAATTCTATGCACTGAACGGGATCGATGAAGAGCATCAGCCTACGTATGCTGATGATGATGATACTCTTTTCAATATTTTTCGTTATTTCTTCTTGGCTTTTTTTCGCTGCTGCCTCCGGCAAGCCTGCAACATTCCACAAAGTGTGGTTGCAATTTCATTTCGGTTTTCTTCTTCGAGTAATTTATGTTTAGTTTGGATCAATTCGAGCATATTACCACCTTTTCAATCCAGCCGAATGCATCTCAATAGAGGAAGGAGGGAAGCCTACATAAATATATCTAGGTACTTGCACCTACTTCTCAATAGAGGTGCTAGAAAGTTGTACAGCTTTTGTTTCTATAATAGTACATAGCCATTTTTATAGATTTATGTATGTATGTATGTTGCTATGCCTAGCGGGTCACAGCTCGCAGCTCGCACAGCAACCATCCGCACGTCATTCAACTCGAATGGAAAAGTCTATTGAATTGCAATCTCAATGGGGGAATTCAGATTGAGTGGTTTTCCACTGGATCCTCCACGGGGCTCCTCTCATCTACTTCTAGTGGTTATAGGTTACTTACTAATCAGTGGATTTGCATTTCCACCACATGATGTAGATGCACCAGCAGCAGCAGCAGCAGCAGCAGAGGTGTATACATTTTCTCTCGTGCGAATTTTTTATTTTAACAAAAAAATAATACAAAAAAAAAACACGGAACTCCTCATCCTGCTTAGCAACCTCAACTTCATCGTGCCTCCTGGGCTCTATTGAAATAAAGAATAAAAAAAAATAATAACTGAAGAGTAGAGGAGCAAAAAAAATAAAACTCAAGAAAAAGGGGAGAATAAATTGAAAAGAACTAAAAACTACCTCTAGGGATTATATTTAAATACTAAAAAAATCCAAAACCAAACCCAAAGACATGCCCAACAACAACAACAATGGCATGGAGCCGTAAACTACAATCTCGTTATACGGAAAATTAATGTTTCAAGTTAAACGAACCGAATGCAACTCCACTAGGAGGCTCTCCTCTCCAGCAGCTCCAGCATCTTTAACCATCTGATGTAGTGATGGAGAGGACGACGAGGCACGGAGCAGTGTAGAAAATGACTTTGCTTGGAACAAAAACCATTTGGGCGGATGGTCAAGACCAGTTCCAACTTTAAACTTAAAAAAAAAATATTCCTCACTTTTGTTTTGGATTTTTTTTTTGTTTTTGTCATTCTCTTCTTTTACTTTCGATATATGTATTTTAACGATTATGGCTAAGTATGGTTTCATAAAAACAAAAACCAATGATAAGAGTAATAATACTCGAGTAAGAGTAATGAATGGATTTTTACTTGCGACTTATAGGTACTTTAAGGCAAGTTATGCATTCGTAAAAAAATCGAACTCGAGATTTTGATCAAATTTGACATTACAATGTTAGCGAAGACCAAAAAAGTGGGTCTCGCAATTCTGTCTGTGTCTGTCTGTCGGTTCGGTGCCGTGAAATAAGGCCAACTTTCAAAAATTGGCCTTATTGCACTTTGATAAAGTGAAATAAGGCCAATTTTTAGTAGTTGGTCTTATTTCACTTTGACAAAGTGAAATAAGGCCAAATGATTTTATGTTCAGTCGCCAGGCAGGCGCCTGTAGCAACAGTTTTTTTTGGGCAACAGTACATAACTGTTAGTTGTTTACTCCAATTAATATAAATTACAAAACTGTTGCTACAGGCGCCTAGGCGCCTGCCTGGCGACTGAACATACCCTAAGCGGAGCAACGGAGTTGCGTGAGCGGATGTGAGCCCCGAAAAGGGAGTTAAAATCCTGAAAACCCGCGAAGCGGGCCACCCAAGGTACTTTTGTCCAAGAAAACCAAGAACGTCGGCTCCCGATAATCAATTATGTATTATACGAATCTAACGGCAAAGACTACTTTTTTTATTTTTAACGAAACATTTTATGCTGGGCCTTAAGTCACAAACAGATTTGGGCTTATGTCACTTTGTAAAAGCGACATAAGGCCAAGTCAAAATTTGACCTTATGTCGCTTTTGTAAAGTGGCATAAGGCCAATTTTTTTTATGAAATAAATATAAAAATGCAGTTCGGCCTTAATTCGCTTTTTCAAAGTGCAATAAAACCAACTGTTGAAAGTGAAATAAGACCAATTTGGCCCTACTTCACTTTGTAAAAGTGCAATAAGACCAACTGCTGAAAATTGGCCTAGTTTCACTTTAAAAAAGTGCAATAAGCCAATTTTTGAAAGTTGGCCTTATTTCACTTGGCCTTATTTCACGGCACCTGTCGGTTCGACTACAGCTAAACGACTCGGCCGATTTTCTTCAAATTCGGTAGATATAGGTTTTAATTTTTTCCCCCGGATGTTTTTTTTCTTTTTTTTAAGACCGAAAATAACGGTACCTGCCATACGAATTTTTTTCAAAATTTTATAAATATTTTTTTTCTGAAAAACTCCTACAGATTAAAAAAATTCATAAAATTTTATTTAGTTAAACCTATGTAATGGTTGAAAAAAATTATTATTTTTGGTACCCCCCTTGGAACCATTTTTTTTTTGTTTTTGATTTTCTCAAAAACGTTACGACCGATTTTGATAATTTTTTTTTAAAACTTGATAAATAAAAGTTTCTTAAAATAATCTACAAGATATGAGAAAAAAATGTATTTTACCTAAAAATAACGGCACCCTCCATACAAAAGTTATAAAATGGTTTTCGAAAATCGTATTTTTCTCGAAAACGGTTCCGAGAATTTCGCTTAAATTTTTTTTGGTTCGATTAATTTTTAAGATCTATAATTTAATAAAAAAAATTGAAAATAAGATTTTACTGACTGTATCTACCATGGAACGATTTTTTAAAATTTTGAATTTTTCATTATCGGCATACCGGATTTTAATTATTTTTTTTTTTATAGAGAGAAGCTTCTAAAAATTTTAAAAAACATTGCATTTCAAAACTTTCAGAAAAATATTTTTTTTTTTGAATTTTGAAAAAAAATCTATTTTTTTTTTTGGAAAATCTGTTTCCAATCAATTTTACCGCTCTGTTCTGAATTCTATCCAATAAATGGAGAGAAGATTGTGCGCAGGCGCAGCACACCAAAGGTGTGAGTTATACTCGAGTTTTGGACGTATAAATTAACAGTAAAGCGACCTTTGATAAAACCATGCTGATTAGAAACAATAAATGATTTAACATAAAAACATAACGCTTCACAAATAATAGCCTCAAACATTTTAGAAACCACAGATAATCTGGCAATAGGCCTGTAGTTTTTAACTTTGTCTTTTTTCCCCTTGCGACATAGGTACTATAAGGCAAGTTATGGATTCGTAAAAAAATCGAGCTCGAGATTTTGATCAAAGTTGACATTACGATGATATAGAACACGAAAAAAGTGGGTCTCCCAATTCTGTCTGTATGTTCGACTACAGCCTAAACGACTCGGGCGAGTTTTTTTCTTTTTTTTCTCGAAAACTGTTGACAAATATTTTTCTTTCTCAAAAACTGTTCGACAGATTTCTTAAAAAAAATTCAAAAAATACGAGTATCATTTCAGAAAAATAGTTATTAATGGTACCCCTCTGGAACCATTTTTTTGTTTTTGTTTTTTTTTCTTCCAAAAAACGCTACAACCGATTTTGAACATTTTTTAATGGAAAAGGTCTCCAAAAGTTTGAATATTATTGTGTATTCAAATTTTCAAAAAAAATTTAAATTTTTTTTTTCAAAATTTAATATTTCGACAATTCCATGCTCGATTTTTTTTTAAACTTGACAAATAAAAGTTTCTTAATACAGTCTAAAATATAATAAAAAAAAGTTTTGTTTTATCTAAAAATAACGGTACCCACCATACAAATGTTTGAAAATGGTTTTCGAAAATCGTATTTTTCTCGAAAACGTTGCCTAGAATTTTGATATAATTTTCTTTCTTTCGATTAATTTTAAAGACCTACAGCCGTATCTATAAAGAAATTTTAAAGCTTACTTAACTTTAAAATACCTCCAAACAGCGCTTAAGTATGAAATCGGTATCTATAATCAATTTTCACATTTAAGTAACGTTACTTAAAGGCCTCTTAACTTAAACGCCATCCATCGCGTTTAAAGGTCACTTAAAGACATTTTAACATTTATTTTGACATGTCAATTGTCATCTCATAAATTTTGAAGTTTTGAACTGAGAATTTGTGTTGTGTTGATTCAAAAGTATAAAATTAAAATGGATAACAATTTTATTTCATTTATAAATGATTTGAATGTGCTTAGCACATTGGGTTATGGTAGAAGATCCCGCAAAATCTATAAACCTCGTTTCAATCCAATGGATCTAGAAGATAAAGTTTTTCGACGCAAATACCGGTTCTCACAGGAAAATATGAGAAAAATTATAAACCTTGTTAGATGTGATCTTGAAGGATCACCTAGAGGTGGTCACATTTCTGCTGACCTCCAAGTTATGGCTGCGATAAGATATTGGGGCCGGAATGAGGTAATATACAGTGTGTCCCACAGTCACCACCCCAAACGAAAACCATGGATTCCTGAGGTCATTTTAAGTCGAAAAACTTATGAGGTAATTTTCTCGTTTTCGTCCCGTTTTCGAGTAATAACGGTTTTTATGATTTTTGCTCTCTTTTCCCTTAACTGGCATTATCTTTGCTAAACTACGTCCGATTCGTAAGATTTTTTTTATAACCAATCAAGAATTTATTACAGTTTTAGTTTGTGTCAGAACTTTTTTTTCTGCGTGCAACCGTTTCTCCGCAATTTTGCATCAAATCCAATTTTTTCGTTTTTTAAGTTGTTTTTTTCACTTTGATATCATTTTTTTCAAAAAAACACGTTAACGAGTATTAATTTTTTTTGTTAATTATTAAAGCCCAGTTTATTTTCTGAAAAAAAAAATATTTTTTTTCCTTAAAAAAGAATACTAAATGTAATTAACAAAAAATAAACAAACAGTGAATTAAAAAAAAAAATAATTTTTAAATACAAAATTAACTTTTTCTGAGCTATTGTGGTTAAGAAAAGGACAAATAGATAAAGTTAATTAGTAAGACCGTTAACTAATGTAAACAGTAAAGATTTGCATTATGATTTGAAGGTTGTAAATGTCTTTCTCGCGTGATCTAGTGTCCGCGTCGTGTTCTTTCACTTGATACACCATTTTGGATTTGTTATTCAAATTGTATTTTTTTTTTCAATTATTTGCGAACAATGGATTACACTTATCAAGAATATCTGGAAATATTATTAATATACGCTGAAATGGGACAACTTTATCTATTTGTCCTTTTCTTAACCACAATAGCTCAGAAAAAGTTACTTTTGTATTAAAAAATTATTTTTTTTTTAAATTCACTCAGTTTGTTTATTTTTTGTTAATTACATTTAGTATTCTTTTTAAGGAAAAAAAATATGTTTTTTTAAGAAAATGAACTGGGCTTTAATAATAAGTGAAAAAAATTAATACTCATTAACGTGTTTTTTTGAATAAAATGATATCAAAGTGAAAAAACTACTTAAAAAACGAAAAAATTGTGTTTGATGCAAAATTGCGGAGAAACGGTTGTCCGCAGAAAAAAAAGTCTCTGGACAAACTAAAACTGTAATAAATTCTTGATTGGATTGGTTATAAAAAAAATCTTACGAATCGAACGCAGTTTGGCATAGATAAAGCCAGTTAAGGGAAAAATCATAAAAATCGTTATAGCTCGAAAACGGGACGAAAACGAGAAAATTGCCTCTTAAGTTTTTCGACTTAAAATGACCTCAGGAATCCATGGTTTTCTTTTGGGGCGGTGACTGTGGGACACCCTGTATAATTATTATTCCTCAAGTACACATTTCAACGTCTCTATCATTTTTATAGATGCAAGATGATGGGGCAGACATACATGGATTCAGTCAATCCACGCTATGTATGATCTGCCAAAAAGTCGCAAGGGCCCTTGCATCAAAGAGACCTCAGTAAGTAAAAATGCCAACAACAATTTCCGAGCAAATACAGGAAATGGAAAGATTTAAGGAAATTCGTGGTTTCCCACACGTCATCGGTGCAATTGATTGTACTCATATAAGAATACCCAAGGTAGGAGGCCCAGCTGGACAGTTCTACATTAACCGCAAAGGGTATTATTCTCTGAATACACAGGTGGTTTGTGATTCTACACTTAAAATTCGAGACATCGTTTGTCACTGGCGAGGGAGTACGCATGATTCCAGGATATTTAGAGAGAGTAGAATAAAGGAAAGGTTTAATAGCGGGGAATTCAAAGGAATTTTACTTGGGGATGGGGGCTACGCCTGCTCCAACATTTTATTTACTCCTCTACTAAATCCTCGAACCCATTCTGAAGAGCAATACAACATTTCACATATAGCAACACGCAATGCTGTAGAAAGGTGTTTTGGTGTCTGGAAGAGCCGCTTTAGAATACTACTTACAGGCTTTCGATGTTCTCTCGAAAATACAAAAACCACAGTTATTGCCTTAGCTGTTCTCCACAATTTAGCTATCGATTTTCAGGATAATACTTCAGGTAATATGATAATAATAATAATAAATAAACTGACTTTACATATTAGACCACATTTATGTTTCTTTTTTAGATGAGCCCGAAAACGATGATGAAGATCGTGAAGAAAACACCCAAAATCAAGAAATATTTCAGCCAAACGATAATATAAATCTATCCCGCAGAGTATTCATTGAACAAAACTTTAACTAGGGAATATTTTATATCCTTTTATTATTTCTTAATATTGTTATTCAAAATCCAAACCGTTTTCACTACTGAAATGTTTTATACATTTCCTGTTTTGATATTAAATATACTATTAAACTACATTATTTTATTTTCATTTAAGGCCATTGACTTACTATATAAGGACTGCTAGTCGCTCATTTTCTTCATACAGATCCTCAAAAAAAGTGGTTCCACTTTTAAGGTTCTCTCTAACGAAAATGCAAAAATGCGCAGAAGCAATCAAAGTTACATGCTCTACAATTTCCAGTTGCAAATCTAGCTGTGTCTGCATCAGTTGCAAACCACATTTACGATGATGGCAAACAAACATGCTCTCAGCAAGATCTTTTGCGTTGTGAATATGATTTTCAAGATTGTAGATGTCTGGAAAATCCTGCAAATATCTAGAGTTGAGATCTTCAATGACAAGTGCACCAACAAGAGACGTCAATCCATTTATGATTTTCTCCTGAATGACATTATCTAATAAATGTCCTTAATGGCTGACCAATCGCTCTTACATCATAAATATGGTCCAGATGACTATTGCAAAGAGGTTCGGTTTGTTGTTTAGCTATTGAAAAAACTTGCGATAGCGCAAATATTTTGTTCTGTTCAAAATAATCTTGCCTGGGGTTTACCAACTCTGCGATTACTTGTTTGAAATTGCTATTCACTTGAGCTGATGAAAACTGTTCCCAGTTCGTGGCCGATCTTAGACACTTCTTGGCGTCATTCAATGTTTTTTGGAAACTTGTAAGGCAATGATCGATCTCGTTCACAACGAAATTCAAACTGGATTTCTTCAAACCACCCATTTCATTTTTGAAGCTAATCACCCCTTTCACAGAGTCCCTCGTAACAAATCCCCGAAAATTTTGTTACGCTACGAATACGAATAAATTTGTATCATAGGCCCCGAACGGAATCAAAAAAGCATTTTCCTAATTTCGGAGTTTCAAAATCAGTTGATTTGCGTCAAAATGTGAAAAAATAAATAAATTTTCGTTGTTCATCTTTTGATTTGATTTTAATTTTTGCCGTTGCAATCTTTGTAATAAATGTAGAAAATACGCGAAGAAGACAAACACTAGAAATGAGATTCATTACGGAAGGATACCAATATTTATGTACATATTTGTATTTACTTTATTTGCCCTTCAAAAAATAAAAAATATAAACAAATTCACATTTAAACAATAATAAAAATTGTTTTTATATATTTTATTTGCATGTCCTTTATCTTCGTTCGCCTAATTTTATTTGTGTTTCGTTTTAAGTTTTGTGCTCCGATCAAAATATCTGTTCGTAGAAAAAACTGTCCAACTTCCTATTCATTCGGGGCTAGTGATACCATTATTCACGAACTCCGAACTTCGTAGCAAGTTTTTTTTAGTACGACGGGAGCGATGATACCTTTTTCCGGGGTTCGTACTACGAATCTATTACGACGGGGCCTGTGATAAGGCTGAATATCTTGGTTTCCATCGACACCAATCGCATTTCCAATTATCTTAATCAGATCTTCGTCGTCATTGATCATAAAGAGTTCAACAATTAATGATGGTATTTTGCAATGCGATGCCAATCTAAGTGACCTGATTGCCAAGAACGCTGTTTCCAGAGTTGCAAGGATGTCCAACACACCGGGGGACAATTCAAAGATGTATTGTGAACTCTGCAAATATTGTATGTAATTGATTTGGTAATCGAGAACATCAACAGTTGACGTCTTGAATAAAAACATTTCTTCATTGGACTGAACGATGTGCTTAAGTGTGGCAAATCGTAAGGAATGTAAGGCATCGATGCCTGTATTTAAAAATCGATTTCTATTTTCATTTAAATTGTCTTGCTGCTCCTGTAAAAAATAGTTATATAATTTATCATTGTGATTCTTTTTAGAATTTTACACTCACCGCTACAATATTCTGCTCGTTTGGGATATTAAAAGTTCTCAGCGTGAAATTGGCTTCTGAGCACTGTTTTCTAAGAGTTCTTCGACAATATCAAACTCATTGGTGGGTTTTGTGCACTGTATGACTCTTCGTAGAGAATTCAGTTCTCCTAGACCACTAGAACCAAGCAGCGTATGGAAGTACAAAGTCGTAGTGGCTCTTAGGTCTTTTTGATAATCAGTAATGTTTGCTTTTACAGAAGCAAATTCATCCGCAGATTGTTTATATGTATTGTATCGTTGTGAGATAGTATTCAAAGCATGGCTTCTCATTGCACTTCCTAGAGTTTCTAGTTCACGAATCATTGCCAGTTGCTTGGTCAACGCATCACGTTGCATTTCAGATTGGTGTATACTATCACGATTGTCTTCGAGATCCTTGAGCGAATTTAGGACTTGTTGCAGTTTGCAAATCACTTCGTCCCTATAAATTAATTTATTATCTTTTTGGTAAAAAAAAGTTCATTATTAAAGGAGATAGCTTACCTATACTGTGTCCAGTAGGGTTTGATTTCGGTAAAACGAGCCAGAATTGTATTTCTAGTTACTTCAGTTTCGGTTTTCTTGCACTCGTCGGATTTTTTCTTCTTCTTAGAGTTATCTGCACTGTTCGAGGCTGATGTTGCTTTAAGGGCAGTAATTTTAGCCGCGGCAGCTAGAGCTATTGTCGAGCGGGTGCTTGTGGTTGTGCCATCGTCACCAACTGCCCAATCAACAAGTGGATCATAGACAAAAGCCTCCAAAAGAGTAAGTAAGGTTTCCCTTTCTTTGCGCAGAGTTTTAAAGAAATGTTCACAACCCAAGCGGAATGCACCCTGAACATGGGTATGTATAAATTCAATACAGCATATAACAAATAATGGTAATCTGTGTTTTTCTTTATTCTGTCGTGGATGATATCCTAATAATAACAGACCACAAATTCAATCCGTCAGAAAACAGCTGTGTTATTTAAAATGTAGTAGCTTTTTTTTTGCCTAGATTTGTAGATTCTTGTACGTTTAGTGACACAACTATCGTTTAGTTAAGCACCAATGAAAAATTGATTATAGATACGAATTGAAGTTTCATCATTTAAAGGCAAATTAAATATTTAAATATGCTTAACTAAATAACCTCTAAGATGCAGTTTAAGAAAATTTTATAGATACGGCTGCTATAATTTAATAAAAAAAATGAAATTAAGATCAATCCAAATCGAATTTTGAAAATTCGTTATCTCAAATAGTGCTCAATATTTTTGTTTTGAAAATTTAATTTGTATTCGTGCAATAATAAAAACTTTTAGTTGTTGTACCAAAATTTTTTCTTAAAAATGTTTTAAAAATTTGCATTTGTATATACAACCTTATTTTTTTAAGAAACCACTACAACGACTTATAATTTTTGTTCTTGCATACACTAAAATTTGCTTGAATCACATATCATTCTGTTTTTACCTACAACTACTAAAAAAATTGTTGTTTTAGTCATTTAAAAAATAAATTTTATGCTTGAAAAAAAATAAATAAATAAAATAAATTTTATGCTTATGAACTTTTTTTCTTTAATAACATTAAATTTTGAAATTCTTAGTCTTTTACATAAGAGCAAGTTCGTGCGACCCAGTCGTGCATTTTATTATGTAGAGGGATTATGAAAGAACTTTTCCAAAATAGATGGGAATGAAAATGAAGGCATTGAAAAATTAAAAATTATAGACAAAGGCAATGACAAGTGACGTACGCAGTTTTTCAAAATAGTAGAGGGTATACCATCAGGACCCGGCATACAGCTATCGTCAAGGTTACATAATAGACTTAATGTTGTCAATATCAATATAAATGTTCATATCAGTCAGGTTAATAAAAGATTTCAAGTGGTCAAAGTTTTGAGCCATTTAATAAGAATTATCACAGATTCGGGAATCACAGTTAAAGGTATTACAGTTTGAAGTATCCGAGTTGAAGGCACTTTGAAAGAAGTCAGAGAAAAGTTGCTTTATAACCCGTGGGTCATGACTTTAAATGTCATTAAGCTTGAGAACAGACAGGTAAGGACAAGTTTTTTTTTTGCTTTTAATAAAATTCCAAAAACGTTTTGGATTTATTTTCAGATCTCTTTGCACCTTCTGAATCTACATCTTAATAGTTTAAACTAGATATTTAATTGAAAATATCCCTCAATTCACAATAAGTTTTAAAATTGGTGTCTGTTGGATTTAGTTTGAAAGTAGACCATAACTTGTTTCTTTAATTTCTTAGACTTTTTATTTCACTATCGTACCAAACTGGCACAAAAGATCTTGTTATGGGCTGATTTAAAAAACAATCAAACAAAATATTGTAAAATTTAAATACCGTTAAGCTAACATTTAAACAATTATTCAAACAAGACCAATCACCTTGTGACAAAAAAATGAATTATGTTTTAAAAAATCAATCTTCAAAAAATTAAAAGAGTAGAAGTTATCACACATTATTAGATCATCAGCGTACAACAGTGATGAGGACGATAGATGATAGTTTTTCCGCAATATCATTTATATAAATCAGAAATAATAGAGGTCCCAAAACGTAACCTTGAGGAACTCCTGATGGGGAGTAAAAGAGTTTAAAAGCATACTGATTCAATGTAACTTTATGTGGTGTTGTTGTTGGAAATGATTAAAACCATTGAATAAGTTCATCATGAAATCCAATTTTGTTCATTTTAATTTAATATAATTTTGTTAGTGACTTTGGCAAATTCTTTCGAAAAGTCTGTTCATCTACTTGCCTAGAAGAAAAGAATGCTTTTGATATTTCGTTCGTAAAGGAAACTAAATTAGTAGCTGTGGAGCGACCACTCAAAAATCTGAGCTGGTAAGAGTTAACCATAGGTCTTATTGTCGTTGACACATTTTTCAAATATAAAGGACACACAGGACGATAGTTATAAATTTCGGAAATAAGGCCATTCTTATGGTTTTATTTTAATACCTAAAAAATAAAAAAAAATTATTTGTTTTTATAACTTTTAACGCCTAATATCAACTAAGGACTATCTAACCTGTTTTTTTCTTTTTTGAAAGAAGCCGATAATTTTTGTCTGATCTACAAGCAAGTGTATACGACCTAGTCTAATACTTCATTTATTGTTTTAAAGTTTTTGGGAGCAAAAGACCCTTTTCATGGGTTTGTTGCTGGTTGCTGATGGTCCTATTAGGTCTTATACGACTCCGAGCCGGTAGCCAGTGTTGTAAGATTTTAAATGCGATTAAGAAGTAATATGTAAATTGCATGTACATTGTTCCATCATCGCGTAGTTATCTCTTGTCTTGGCTTTGCTTTGGGTCGTGGTGTTTTCTGTGCGAAGACCGATGAGATAAAACAAAAGTGATTATCACATGTGAAATGATTAATGTTCTTTTAGGTTTTTTTTTTTTTATTGTACATGTCCTTAGGGCATATGGATACCCGAATGGATATGCTGATAGGTTTGGTTGTTACTGTTTCGCTTATGGTTTTAATTTTATATTTTTTTCGCTCGTTCCATGATGTGCTTGAATTTTTTTTTTTGAAGAAGAAGAAGCTTTACGAATTCGGACAACAACTTGAATGTGCTACCACCAAGTTTATGTGCTGGTGTTATGGCTATTTAACGCGGGGCAACCTCATAAGAATACCTCTTGTAGTGGTGCTTTAATAAAAAAACTTTATGCCATGCACAGTGTAATGTCGAGTGAAAAAAGCTGATGCCTTAGACATCGTGCCAGCCACTGAAACTTTTTTGTTTGTAAATAACATGGACTTAAATTGGCTTCTTGAAGATTCCTAAGCACTTCATTAAAAGTGAAGACCTCTTTTAAAATTCATTTGGATTCTTACTAAGATATAAAGTATATTTTGTTCAATATTTCAGCATTCGAGTTTACGCATTGGGGATTTCGAACCCTCTTTTTCACCTCTTTACATTGTTTTCAAAATTTTAATTTGCACATTGTGGGAAATGACAAATCTAGTGGAACTTAATTATTTTTTTTTGCTTCAAATATATAATTAAAGTAAGCAATACGATTCATAGAAAACCGGTTTTTAATATGGCGTTCAAATTTTTAATTATATCCATATATATTAACAAAAAGGTATCTCACTGAAAGTGAAGCCTTTGTTTATATTCGAACAAATCACTGAGTATTTCTTTGATCTTGCAATTAATCGTGTGTCTTAGTGATAAAAGTTATAAGGTATCAAAGTTTGGACATTTATTTTTTAAAGTCCTGAGCATCTTGCAAGGTAAGAATTAATGCATAACTTAAAAAGTAAGCAAGTCCTTTTTTAAACACAATTTGAGAAGTCTTAATTTTAACCTTTTTTTTTAAGCTGAGTTTTAAAAATGTATACTCGTATATCTTTCGTGAAATAATTTTTTTTATAACTGTTAATTCACTATCTATCAAATTGTGTGAAATTTGGCTTTGAATATTTGCGGCACTCATACATTTTAATTTAATTTTCAATGATATCTATGTATGTACAGTATGAAAAATGGTGAAATTTTTGAAATTTATTTATTTATTTATTTATTTAACATCAATCAGAGATACAATAAACTCTTATAGACTACCAAAAATAAAAATAAATTTAAACATACATTAATCTACATAATACAGAAAGAACAAACAAAGATATGAAACAAATCATTTAATTTACATTTATGAAGTACAATAATAAGTTATTTCTTAAAGTTAATCTGTTCATATTAAAATTTGGCATCAAAATAGAATGCAGAATAGAAATAACGTCATTTATAACTAATGTTGAGGTGGAAGATCCAAAGCCTTAGAAGTTTAAAAATTTTGTTAGCAGCTTAGGCAAAAAAATAGACATAAAATGGAAGAGCAGCTACCGAAGGCTTCCAAGGTTTCTTGCTGCAAATGAAACATGACTTGAAAGGGAATTATCCCTTCCAGATAAATTGAATAAGTTGCTAGCATCTAAAAGGTCGACAAATCCTAGACCGCGCAGTATAGGACGACCAGCGAAAGATTTTATTGGATGCAACCTCAAAGTAAAAAAACGTAAAGTACAAAATTTACTTCAAGCAATATCATCTGAAGAGCTTAAAGTGGCTGCCGAAGTTTCAACTAGGGCAAAGGGGAAGGGAGATGCTGCAAACTTAATTAAAGAACTGGCAACTTCTTCACCATCACGAGCCACTAAGATAAAGAAAACACGGGAATCAGTTGTTTCTCATCCAAGAATGTCCCCTGAACAGGCTTTGTCCATTATCGTTGATAATAAACTTAAATACTAAAGTATTGAAGATAGAAAATTATTTCTGTTTACTAGAGTGTATACGAATTTAAGGAAAGTAACAAAAGTATTGGATGTAATGCCTATCCTCCATATCATCTTGTTCAATATATATACATAAAAATTGTCTTTAGTTTAAAGCACGTTTTATGAGAACAATTACAAGAACAAGCTGCGCGTACAGCTAGTTTAATATTATAATGAATAAAAAGTAGTCAAATATAACAGTTTGTCCTACAAACGATGTTTTATACTGTTGGGACAAAAATAAATTAAAAATGCGTATATTTTGTAAAAATTTCACGAAAAATTATAATAAAATATTTATTTTATGGTTAAATAAGGTAACTAGATCTTTTATTATTATTAATGTTTATAGTTGTATTAAAGTTTCCAATTTTTTTTTAATTGACAAACTATAAAAATAATTGATGTTTTAAATCATTTTGTAGTTATTTATAATGAAAACTATACAAAAATATCAAAAAGTTTGTTTTTTTGTGCATGTTATTCAATTTTGAAAATGCACCTACCTTAGTAAAAAAAAAATGGGTACTTTCAAAGCTCGGTTAAAAAAACTGATGGTTTATGAATATAATTATAGTTAAATTTTATTTCTTAGTAAAAAAAAAATAAAATAAAAGCTCCATTAATTTAATACCGCTAGATTAGTGAAATCACACACTGTGCGGTGTGGTGAAAAGTAGTTAGTAGGAGTTTAGGTATGGAGTACAGCTTTGAACCATTTTGATATCTGTATGAAGAGAAATTTCTCGATTCGTTGAAAAAGTTTTCCCTGAAATCTCCTTTTCTAATTTTAGTTAGGCTGCGATATTCAAAAAAGAAGCGATATAAATCGGCCCCTACCTTTCATCATGTCTGCATTAGTAAGTTGTGCTGAAGCTGATTCTGTTTATGTGAATTCGAATTGAATTCTGACTTCTGCCCTGTAAGAATTTCAAGAAACAGGGGCAGATTGAGCTGGGGTAAATATTTTTTTTTCTAGCATAGATTTTCTGAAACTCGGTAAGTCGACAACAGTCTTTTGTGGCTTTGAGAAATAAACTACCAAATAATTTAGAGGCAAACGAATCACAGAAACCCTACACCTAGTGACTTAATGCTCTCAACCATTACTGTGTGAGTATAAGCAGGAGTGGAACTTACAATTGTCTGCCTAATCCAAGTTGACTAGCATGAGAACCACTTTTCATGACAAGAGATAGATACTCTAGGAGGAGTTGTTACTTCCACGCAAGAGGCACTTTTTTGCAGCGGCTGGGAATCGAACCCAGGCATTTTGCTTGACAGTCCAACGCACTTCGTATTATATTAGAGGGCTTTAAAGAAACTCTGCTGAATTTAAGTGGCATTCGTACTACGGATTCGGTGTGGTGCAAATCAATAGATGAACGTTTTTTTTTTTGGTCTATTCATCTGCCGACCATATCACGGGAGTAATCTTTTTTTTTTTTTTTTTTTTTTTTTTTTATAATCTACACGCGCTCAAGGGATGGGATTATGATTACCCTTTAAATGTTTGAACACAGCAATTCTGGCGATTGAGGAAATAGCTTTAATTGTCGCCTGTGGCTGTCAAATAAGATATCAATATAACTTTGACTAGGTGACATTTGACAAGACCCTTAAGCCTCAGATTGCAAGCAATTTAGCTTGAAATACACTGCAAATGGTTGGGATTTCATTCATCTTTTTAAAGGTGAGCTAAATTCAAAAAGATGGCCCATCCTACTTCATCGCCGGTCTTGCAATCTCATCCCTCAAAACTTATGGATTTGTATTTATGTCATGATTTTACGTCCAAAATTTCTTGGACCAGTGGATTAAAATCGATATGTGGTATTTTATAGTTTGTTAAGAATGTCTATGCCAGTAACGTTCATAATAGTTCTTTGACTAAAGTGGTCCCTTTTCACAATTATTGCATTATTTAAGTTGAAAAGCACTATTAGCTGACATTTATTTCATAAATAGATTGAGTGGGACGGTCTCCGGAGCTTCATTTGGCGTAGTTCGTGTCCCTATTTGTATCAATACTCTACAGTTTGTCACCCTTATCTTAAGCTGGCTACCAACCCAAGCATACAGTCATTGGCAAAATTATTTGCACAACGTACAATTTACACAACTTCTCATCATTGAAGCCTTATAACTTTCAAAATAAAAAAGATATTGTTGATATTTATTTTTATTAAAAATGAATACATATTCTCAAAACGGTACACAAAATAACAAAATCGAATTTCTACCAGTTCGTTTTAAAAACATAAAAACAAAAGTGGCAAAATTATTTGAACATCATATTAAAAGGGCAAAATTATTTGCACAAGTGCAATGAACTGCTTAGACTGACTACAGGTAGTTTATTTACCCGAATAATCATAGTGAACGGTGCAATTAGTTTTTTTTTTCATTTATTGTGATATTGCCGTCGGGAAAGTTTTTCAAATGGCTAAAACTAATGAACTTTCAACAGAAAAATGCGCGGCTATTGTTTCCGAGTTCCGATCTGGTGTTCCGGCAGCATAAATTTCAGCTAAATATCGCTGCGCCCCAGAGTGTGTCCATTGTATGGCGGTAGTGGAAAAATATCTGTTTTTCAAAAGTAAGGTAACTGTGCACAAAAATTGGTTATTAAATGCAATAAATAAGGGATTTTACTCAATTTGAGGAATTTTCACGCCCCTCCACGCCCACTGCGGACAAAAAGTTGGTTTAACGGAAACTTCCGTACGATAGTGAATTCAACTATTAATATTCTGGTTAGTTAAGAAATTGTAAATTAATAAAATCGTGAAGTACGCCCACTGCCACGCCCACTTTTTCTATAAAATAGCTTTTTCTTAAACTTCTCGTAGGATATTGAAAAAAAGTGTCCAGAATTGATGTGTGTGATAAAAAAATTAATTTGAACCGAATTCAACCCACTGCCACGCTCACAATTTTATTATTATTAGTTGGAAACCAAACATTACAAAAAATTTATGATTTTTACGTTATACAAAAGTTGTAATATTTTAAAGGTTAGTAGGAATGTATATATGTTCACAAAGCACAAAAACTACGGAATATATCGGCATAAAAGATTTTGCAAAATAGAATGAATATTTTTATTGTTGACAAAAATAGTTATTCATAAAAAAAGTAATAACAAAAGGAAAAACTGAAAAATAAACAATTACGAAGAAAGATTTTGATATATGGTATGGCCTGACATTGCTTTGGTCAGCTTTTAAAGGTCTTGAATCTGTCTGAAATTCGAAATAAAAGGATCAGACTTTAAAAGTAATGTTGGCAGGAGGTCTTCGTTTGTATTAATTCGGGATGATTTTCTTGTGTGAGGGAGGTGATATTTCCGTAATTTTTTATGACTCGCCTCTAGTGCTTCTTCAGACAGTTGTCTTAAAGGTATTTCTAAAGATGAAATTGTATAGAAAATCCTGAAGCTAAGACTCTTAATGCGATTGGAAATTTATGTATGAGTTCTTCATCAAATCTTATTATTTTTGCAGTTATTTTCGAATTCTGAAAAAAACTTCTTGCCGTGATTCCATAATTTGTTGACCCAAATCCAAACTTAGGCTTGTCAACAATGAGACCCAATCTACTTTTGAAGAATTTATTTACAAGATGATGAATTTTCCAGAAAATTAAGAATAATATTTGGAAAAATAAAAGAAGTTCTCAACCAGACTCCGTGGCGTCTCGCAAAATGATCGCCGTTTCGTGTACAAGCCTTCCACCTACGTTCAAGATTTTTGAAAAGGAGGCATACTTTTTCCAACAAAATCGTTCTTAATCTTTAAATCATTCAATATAAATTCAAAAACACCTTCAACTTTTGTGTTTTTATTAAAAGAAATCTATTTTTGATTTTTTTTTAATTTTTTATAGTTTGACCTTGCCCTACAAAAAGTCATATATTTTGAAGGTTAGCAAGAAGTAGCAAGAAAAGTAAACATTTTCTCAAAGCACAATAACAACAAAACATAATGACATAAAATATTTTGCTACAGTTTGTTAATATTTTTGGTTTTGTTTGTTTTTTTTTTTTTTTTTAAATACTTTTCGTGCTTTTGCTCTTTTGCCAGCGCTTATAAATGTTTGAGCACAGGGAAAAAAGGTGACCTTTTAATTTAATGTCATCTTCAGGCTCCAAAATACCTTCAACGTTAAATTTTCTTAACACAAACTGCAAAAGATTTGGAACTTTGATTGATTTAGCAGACAACCATACCTCAAAAATCTCTTTATTTGAACACATTCTGTTAAAAATGCATGAAATTAATAGGTTTTATTAAGGAAAAAGGCAGGTAAAGGCAGATGAATCTTACTTTTTTTAAAAGATCTTAATCTTGTCTTTACTTTCAAAAATATTTTTTTACAACAAGTGATGACACGCGAAAAATAGGTCTATTCAAATAAAGTACTCTCTACGCAATAATAACTTTGATTTTAACCTTAATTTAAGACCCTACAACTTGCAGTTAACGAAATAAAATAAAACGTGAGAATAACTGTACTTATCAGAGATCATGAAAAAATTAAAACTCAATTTGTTATTCTTTATAAATCTTGAGCGCGACGCATATTGCTTCGCTCTATAGTTTTCTCTTATTTTGAGCTAGCCAGTTAAGGTGACATTCAGAGCTGCGCTTATAGCTGGTGGCTAAGCTTTATCATAAAAAACCTTTTGGATAATGTTCTCGGGATTGTTAGCTTCAATTTGGCTTATTTGGAAACAAGAAAGTAAACATTTTTTTTTTGATTTTTTTCCACTACCCAACACACTGTGCGCCCAGAGGACAGTTTATGATCTTATAGAAAAAACAAAAAACTCATGGAAGTGTAAAAACTCTTGCTGGGAGAGGAAGAAAAAGGGCAACAACCAAAAGGGAAGACACAAAAATTATCCGTTTCCCACTTTTGTTTTTATGTTTTTAAAACGAACCGTTGGAAGTTCGATTTTGTTATTTTATGTACCGTATTGAGAATATGTATTCATTATTAAGAATAATAAATATAAACAAAATCTTTTTTATTTTAAAAGTTATAAAGATTCAATGTAGAGATGCTGTGTAAATTTTACGTTGTGCAAATAATTTTGCCAATGCCTGTACGTGCGAATGTAAGATTTAATATTTGGATGTGCATATCCAAAGAATAGTTTCGGGGCTGGAACTCCATCTTTTCCAAAAATTCTACTTCAAGTATTAAGGAAGAATTCTTTTTAGTTAAGTTCACAATCAATTCAGATCAAGGTATTTTGCCCTTTGGTGGATAACTGACCTCTGCCTTGCTAAACCCTCTTTCTGCTTTCTCGTTTGAAATATGGAATCAGTCCAATTTTGCTCTTACGCAAATCTTCAAAGTTGAAAACTGATATTCATGTTTCATGTGTTGTTTGCACTGCTAGCCCTCTTATCACAAAAAAACTAACATACACATATGTTCTTCTTAATTGAAGACATGACTGTTTTGTATGCATATCAATTTATTTTCACTGAAAAATTTTAATCTGCTACAAAAAACATAATCATAATCGCTAACCTCTATAACCTCCCAAGCATTCGAATTATTTATAATACACCTACACCTACTTAAAAAAACGCATCAATCTTCCCAGAAATCATCGACGAAAACACAAAACTGTGACTCCTTTGATATTGTATTGAACAAACTCAATGAAATTTCTGTGCATAAATGTCCATCGGCAAAATTTATATTTGATATCATAAATTTGTCCGCCCACAACAGCAAAATAAATTTCCCTTACATTCATATCAAAAGCATGCACCATCAATAAACTAAATTTTCAAAAAAAAAAAAAAATAGAAATAATAATAATATTTGAAATACTTAAAACAACAACCAAAGCTTTCTTCAAAACGTCCAACTCGAGGCCAGAAATCAAAGGGTTCATCCCCGGTCCCGCATCGTCTGTTCAAGTAGAAATTTTCAGTGCGTACTTGCTCTTCTCTAATACATTTTGAACTTCTTCCTCTAGCTGACAAGTGGAAAATTCTTCTTATTTTCTTTGATGTATCTTGTCCACACAGATGTGTGCGCGAGTATCATTTATGTTTCAATTAAAAATAGATTTTATTACACACAGTAATCAATTTTGATATGAAATAGCTGAACACACAAAAATTGCCAAATCAACACAAACATTTTTGTACGCGCTTTCATCTCGCTTGAAATGTTCACGATATTTTGTGATAGATGATAAATCAGCCAATAAAAATGCATTCTAATTGAGAATTGCCCCCTCTCTTTTGATTCATTTACACATCCAATTCCAGGCCCAGCTAACCCACACAAAATTGATATATTTCGTCAGCATTTCGCAATGAAATAATATCAATTTGAAAACCTAACCGCAATGCATTCAATTTAGCACTTCCCATTGTGGTTCTTTTGAGTAAGAAGGCGTGCAAAATTTAATTTTTAGGATAATACTACTCAACTCAGTTTTTTACCTGCGATGTGTAGGTGCTATATGGCAAGTTATGCAGTCGTAAAAAAACCCGTGCTCGAGATTTTGATCAGACTCGGCCGATTATGTAGAAACTTAAGATGGTAGGTGGGTAGAAATGGCGACCACCGGAAGTCTAGCCCTCTTGCCCAATTAGAGCTGACGTGCGCCATTTTGATACATCGTATGAACCTGTGGAGGGAATTGATATGGGCAATTGTGGACATTCTCACGAAGCCATCCAGTTTGGATTAAGTTCAAAAATATGAAAGGATTTGGTAGGTTTTGATATCTCTTACTGTGTGTATGCTTCTGCACATCGTCCGGATCACTCACTCAGCCGGGTCACCACACTCATCCGACACCGTCTACACTGTGCCAAACTAGGCAGCTTCTTGACTGGTGCTGAAACAGTAACCAATCCGATTGAGTGATCATCCGGCCCCCGCACGGTAAGCCTTCGTCAAAGCCGTCCATTAGCTCGGGATCTATAGAGAGAAACGGAGGGCACGGCATATAAGTAATCGAAGTTTGTCCTAGAGCCATTTCGTCGCGTTGAGAAAAGAGGTCAAGTCTTTGATCTTCATTTCCGAAAGTTCGTCAACGTCGTCAAAAAATGCCGTAGCTAATGATTGGGCTCTAGCAGGGCATTTCCAGTGAAATCGGAGGACTGTTTCCTTTTTCTGCTGGTCCCCACAGCTATTACAGTGAGTGTTGTAAGGAATGCCTAGCTTCGGTGCATGTTCTCCTATTGGCCAGTGTCCTCTAGAGGTATCTACGATCCTGGTTATGTCTTGCCTGGGTCTGCTTATCAGATCAAGTGTTAGGGATTTATTATAGGTAGGCCAAATCTTTCTTAATATAATGCAATTAGTTTAACTGCTCCACCTTCGGTTTGATTAATTTATCTTGATTAAGAAAAATTGAGATAATTTTTCCCCTCATAACTCCGAGAGGAATGTTGAATCTTTCCACAAGTGTCCGTATGTTCATTCTCATCAATGCTGCAATGACCCAGATTCCAGATAAGAGGGACATTGTGGTTAATATTTAGGCTAGCAAGTTCATATCGGCATTGCTGAACCAATTTGCAATCGGAAAGCATGCAGCGCTGCTTGGAATTTATTTTAAAGATTTCTGTAGAAGCTACATGGAAGAAGAAGAATAGGAATAGTTCCCTCACCTTCTCTGTACTTGTCCTGCTTTATCCCAAAGACGTAGACTCCATCTGGGAGAATTCTACTACAATGATCTTATCTATCTGCAAATATAGATATAGGCAATCCCGCTCGCTTTATAAGAAGCTCCAATTGGTTTAACGATTAGGCAAAAAGACTCTAAGATTCAATGTGGTATCACACTGGACTAACTCAATGCCTGGGTGTGATCTCCTGCTGACAGCCATGTCAACCTTACCTAACTTAATACTGATCGTTGTTCTTCTCGTAAAAGGGTGCGTCGTCGTTATGGATGATGTCTTCAAATTGATCGTCAGTGATGGCTCGGCGTATAGATACCTGTTACTAGGCTCTAGTTCATGCTGGGGGAGTTCTTTCATATCTGAGTTTTGATGACCTTCCACGTTCCCGATTGTTTTTCCGGAGAGCTGCAGCAAATACTTGGTATTTTGGTATTATTTTTGTTTCCTCGTACAGCTTCGCGGTTGGTATATATTTCTTCGTCAGTGGGTAACGGTATAGTCCAGTGCAAATGGTGAGCGTCTTTCTTTCAAAATGCTTCATCTTCTTTATTGCTCGATGTGATATACGTAGTAAACCAAATGGGAAAGGCGTAGGTCTCAATGAGTCCATTAAGTGTTTGTACACAAGCAACTTAGTCATCTTACTTAGTCCATTTCGCCTCCTGAATAGTTAGCTCTCTTCAACATCAAGTCGGCATGCTTCTTGAATTTCAATTTTTTGGAAAAGTTTATTCCCAAATATGTACTTCGATGATGAATTTACTGTTACTTTAGTTTGATCGCATCACAGCTTGTTTCAAACGCTCCTCTTCGAAGTACAGTCGCTGGTGTTAGGCAGATGAGTTCGTGCTTGTCGCTGTTAGTCTTCATGTACACTAGATGCATTAGGTCACAATAAACTTGGATTTTTGCTTTTGAAAATGTTAAGTTGGTTAAAAAAATCAGAATTTTGAAAAATTATATTTTATAAATCTTATATAGCCACAAGCCTTCTTTAAAAAATTGTAAGTTGCTAAGTTGAACGATTGATTGAAAATATCGAATACTTGAACCAATCAATAATTAATTGATTCGAAATGAACGATTGGCACAGATCTACTTCGATCATACTGCTATGTTCAGTGATCTTTTCTTTAACCGCACTACACGAATTTGGAATGCTTTACCCGGTTAATTAATTCAAAATTGACGGTATGTAACTCATTTTAAATTTTTCCAACTTTACTTAACACTAGCACTGTGCTCAAACATTTTAAGTGCGCGCAAAATTTTAATGAAAAATCTGTATATCATTTTGGACAAAGTTTGATTGCTTGATATTTGAAAAGCATTTGATAGAGGTTGGCATGCAGCTCTCTTATAGAGAGTTTAGTATTGATGAATCTCTCCTTCGTCAGATTTGAAATTAGATTTCGGACCGCGCAATGCAGGTAATAGAGTAGATTGTTTTAAATCTGATATTCATAAAATAAATGCTGGTGTGCCCGAAGGCTCCATTTTGTCTCTGACTCTCTTTTTTGTGATATTCATATATGATCTTATGTCTGAAACTTCTTGTCCCTTAAAATTGTTAGCCAACGACACGGAAATCCTCAGCTTTTAATATTCGTTTCTAAATTCACCTTGTTGTCTTTTTTAAGTGACACTGCAACGGTAGCATTACCCAAATAGGTAATTTATTAGAATATTGCTTCAAAACCTCAATTCTGTTTCTTGTCGCTGAGGGCAATACTATCCACGATCGGCACTTGGATTGAGAAAACCAAAAAGCTTTTAGACTCGGAATGTGCATTACTGATGACCCTGTGTAAAGTAACCACGTATTCGACGTCGCCAAAAACTCTGCTATAAGTTTTGGGTTTCTAATATGGCTATAATTCTATATTCGTCCAAAACTTGAGAAAAGTTCTCATATTTAAGTCTTTTTGTTTTTAATAATTCGCATGAATTAAAGGGTTTATTGAGACCCTTATAACGTTAAACATAATACTAGAATTGGGGAAATTAGATAGGAAGATAAAGAAGATGTCGATGAACATTGGTTTCAAATGTCAAGGGCAAGCAGTGCGACCAAATAACAAATCTCTGTATTTAACAGTGCGTCTAAAATTACGCTTGAGAGTGAACTGATAGCATTTCTAACGAAACGAGTATCACGAGTGAACTGATTGAGGGGAGGAATACAACTGGAATGGACAGTCCTTATGAAAAAAGTTATAGAACAAGGAAAGACATAAAACATGGAAGAATAAAAAAAACGCTTTACAAATTAGATTCTTTCTTTATCCGCACAACACGAATGTGGAACGCCTTCGGACTGGGCAGAAAATTGTAGTCCCCATTTCTGCTGAAAACATGCACATGGAAATGGTTGAGAGTTGTAAGTCACTAAGCTCTGGTTCCTCTAGTTTATTAATTTTACACAAACAATTCACGACCAAAAATTTCTGCAAAACGGAAAAAAGGAAAAAATGATCCATATCCAATCCATCCGCTCATACTCGATCGACAAGAAATCGGCCCGCGACTAAATATATTAGGTGCGAATGGATAAATGTTCTTCTTCCTTCAATTATTTTTGCAGTTTTACTTCAAGCATTGCGTCCCTCGACTCGACCTCACACCGACCGCCGCGCCACCTTCACTTAAATTCACTTCCAAGTCTTCCATCAAGTCTCCCAACCAAACTGATATTTTGCTTGGATGCTGAACGACTAGTGTCCAAAGAGTATCTTTACGCCATACAATGAACATACAATTTATAAGTGGAATTCGAACACAAATTCGCGCCTCGAAAACAGATTACAGAGAGCAACCAATTTATGCTTGTTCTGGGGCTTCGCCTCAAGTCCCCACGAGTCACGAGGGTTTTGTTGTAAATTTTCCTCCACACAACATGCTCCTTTATAGGGGCAAGCACCGTCGTCGTCGGAGACGGGCGCGCGTGAAACGGCGAACCTACTGGCAATCAGCCAACCAAAGATAGTTATGTATTTGTATTTTTGAGATCTTTTTATGGTTTCATCTGCTTTCCCTCTTCTTTGATTATACCTCCTTCGAGCATACCTACTCCAGTTTCAAGAGTTTTGTACTACAAGTGCCGATGTAGAGTGCTGAAGCTTGGGTACGAATTGTCGTCGTTGTCGTCGCCTTTTCGATTCAGAGGAATCTCTTTCTTGGTTCGTTTCTTGGTGTTTTGGCAAACGTTTTATTTTGTTTTATTTTTCGTAAGATTGAGTTTCTTGTTTACTGCTTTTGTGCCCTTTTTAGTAAATTTATTGAGTGAAGTACTTGTTGGTATAGTTTTTTTTTTTTGTTCATTTTGTATAAGTTTCTTCTTATTTGGACATTAGCTCGTTTGTAAGTCGATTTCGTGTTCTTATTTATCGATTGTTTAAGGTTTTATTGTCGAGACTGTGGCTACTGAAATGTTTAGGATGCAGACTTTAGTTACTATGACTGCAGTGACCAACCTCTCTTTCTAAGAGAGGGGGTCTTCTTTTTTGCGTTGCGTTGCAATCAAAACAATGTATCATTTATTATTTAGAATAAATACCGTGAAATTATAAACACTCGTTATTAATATAATTTGTTGTGTTTCTTTTTAAATAATAAATAAGAGGAAGTCGTGACTTTTTGGAAAAATTTAAACTCCGCTGGTGTAATATTTTGCACGCTTTGAAAATTCATCAACAATAATTGTAGATGCCTTCTATTCGTGCGACATGCACACATGTATGGTTGACCCTACACTAAAGACCATCTCAACCCTCTTTTGACTCTTTATAGACATTCTGTTAGTTCGACAAATAGGAATGTTAAAAGATTTAAGTTTACTTGCGCTATGTACGTAATCTCGAACTCGAGATTTTGATCAGACTTGGCTACAACCTAAACGACTCTTCCGATTTTCTTTAAGCTTGGTAGATATTATTTTAAACACCCACGGTTTTTTTCTTTCTTTGTTTAAGATCAAAAATAAGGAGGCGAAACTACTACTGGACAACTACAGCCATCAGGAATGTTACAAAAATCTGCATAAGCTTAAGTAGGAGCAACCTAAGAATAATAACAGGTATCCTAACTGGACTTGCTTGGTGTGGTAAGCAGTGACACATGTAGATTCTGCAACTTGCATGAGAAAACACCGGACCACATGCTAGAAAAAAATGTTATCTACTCATACACAAAAGGACACATTTTCTGGGACAATACCAGGTACAAGAGAGCGATCTATATCCTCTCTGAAGGTGCCCGATACATACTAAGATTCCTAAGAACAATAAATTTGAAGGAAGAACTGTAAGATGAGCAAATTAGTTCTCTAGGTCGCAGTACAATACCCCTTATTCAGAATTCATTAATTCAAGACCAAAAATAACGGTACTTGCCATACAATTTTATCTTCGAACCTAAAACAAATATTTCTTTTCAAGACTTGTACCAAATAGTGGCATGGAGGAAAGGTCAAATGGCTTTGAAATACTCGTATCAAGTGCAATAATCTTACTTTCTCCAAAACGATGTAAAGATTTGTTCTACTGTTCGGTGAGATGAACCATCAGTTCACCAGTGGACCTATTGCTACGAAAGCCATACTGCCGGTCATTAAGAAGCCTTTGTTCCTCAAGCTACTTTTTAAGCTGAAAGTTTCCATGACCTTGGAAAAAAGGTACGTAAGTTCAATTGGACGTTAATTAGAGGAGGATTCGCCTTTTTTAGGGACAGGCTGGACAAATTCTGTTTTCCATCCACTCGGGAAGAGACCTGTAGAAAAGGATAGATGGAAAAGCTTACGCAGTAGTTTTGCCAGTGTTGAAGAACACCTCTTGAGGACAATAGCAGGGATACTATTCGGGCCAGCTGATTTGTGAATGTAAAGATCTTTTAGTACTCTAGCATGAGTGCGAAAGAAGATTCGTCCCATAAAATTGTTTACGCTCTCAATTATAGGAGGAATCATGACACTGTCTGACAGCGTCGAATTGACAGCAAACTCGGTTTTTCTTGTGAGCTTACATAAGGAGTGTCATAGAAGATGAGCGTTGGAACTGAGTATTTCTAGTGTTTCGTACGTTTTTTACAAATGAAAAATAATTTGTACTACGAGTACATTTGGGACATAATAGTATTTTTTGTCGTAATTTTTGGTCATGTAAAAATTTAGTTCGTCTGATATGAGCGTTACAGGTCTTTCTAGCTTGTTTGTACTTATTCCGGTTTTCATCAGAAGGGTTGGCTTTATAACATCCGAAACTTACTTGTCTGATCCTAATAACCACTTTACAGATCAAATAAAACCATGAGTTCTTTTTCGGTTGAATGGATTTTTCCCTATTCGGGATAAAATTTATCATTCCGAAAAGAATTAAATTTGTAACTATCTACTACGTCACTATCGAGGAAGCATAGCGACCAGTTAGAGTTCCTGAAGAAATCGTTGAGACCGTCCCAGTTGGCCAAACGGTTCTCTTGGGAATTATTTCTCTAACTAGGTTTTGTTGACATGAGAAATTTGCAAATATGATACAATGGCCAGACGAAGCTAATGGGGATAATACATTTAAAGTGTATTTATCAGGGTCAGTCGTAAAAAACAAGTCTAGATTCTTGGCGGATTGACCTGAAACGTTAGGAATTCCAGTAGGCTCATGAACGAGCTGAGTCAGGTTGTTTAAATCAGAAAAAATCTCGACATAATTTCCTTCGGGTGTTGTCCGACCAGAATAGCGCAGCCTGGAAGAAATAGATATGTACATTGAAATCGCCTGTAATAACGATTTCACTGTGCGAAAAATGAGAAACAATTCTTTGGATAGAGTCGGACAGCGCATTGAATTCGTTCGAACTCGAGTTACTATTCAAACTGATGCGCTTATGGACTGCGAACTTAAACCACATTAAATTAAAATTTTGTTCAAACAAGTGACATTTCGTGGTTGGAAATGATAGCAACATCATTACGAACATATATGCCGAAGCTATGGTGACCGATGAATAGAGGCACTAAGCTATAACCGGGCAGGCTGAATTCCGTATGATCAGAATTTTCACCCGTTAAGTTTCGCTAAGTGCCAGTATGGACATATACGGCACATTCCTGAGCCCCAAATCAGAAAGTAAACTATAATTTATTATGAAAAATTACAAAAACAGAAAAATTTTGAAATTAAGATATACCTATTACTGTACGACAGAATTATTTTTTCGATTTTTTGATTTAACGGATTTATATGAAATTTTGTACGTTGCAGGTGAAAACTTAAGAAATAAAATATTTTTTTTTTGAAATTTGTTATAAATTTTCTATTTTATAGTTTTTCCTCTTGTATTTCAAATTCATATTTGCTTACGAAATCGCATTAAAAAAAAAATTTTATGCTTATGATTATTTTGCGCTCCAAAGCATCGATTTTTTTTAAATATTAAGTCTCCTAACCATAAGAGCAATTTCTGCTACCTATGCGTGTATTTTTACTTGCGACTTATAGGTACTATAAGTCAAGATTTGCATTCGGAAAAAAAATTGAACTCGAGATTTTGATCAAATTTGACATTACGATGATAGCGAAGGCCAAAAAAGTGGGTTTCGCAATTCTATCTGTCTGTCTGTTCGACTACAGCCTAAACGGCTCGGCCAATTTTCTTTAAACTTGGAAGATATCATTTTTAATTTTTTCCTCCCACACGTTTTTTTCTTTTTTTTTAAGACCAAAAATAACGGCAACGGTAGTAACTGTTCCACAAATTTTAAAAATAAAAATACAAAAAAAAATTATTTAGTTAAAGCTAGATAATGGTTAAAAAAAATTTCCCAAAAATTGTAATTGAAGGTACCCCCTATGGAACCATTTTTTTATTTTTGATTTTGTCAATAACGGTGCCACCGATTTTGATTATTTTTTTTTGCTAAAGCTCCCCACAAGTTTGAATATTTTTGTGTATTCAAATTTTCAAAAATTTTTTTTTGATTTAAAAAAAAAAAATCAATTTTTTCTCAAAACTCAATATATCGAAAATCTCATGCTAGATTTTTTTTAATTTTATAAATAAAAATTTCTCAATATAATCTACAAGATGTAAGAAAAAAATGTATTTTACCTAAAAATAAAGTTACCCACCATCCAAATATTAAAAAATGGTTTTCAAATATCGTATTTTTCTCGAAAACGGCGCCTAGAATTTTAATAAAATTTTTTTTCTTTCAATTAATTTTTACAATCCTTAATTTACTAAAAAAAATTTGAAATTAAGATATTACAGCTTGTACCTACCATAGAACCATTTTTTAAAATGTTGAATTACTCATCATCAACATAATGGATTTTAATAAAAAAATTATAGAAATGCTTTTAAAAGTTTAAAAAACATTGAATTAAGACTTTAAAAAAAAATATTATTTGAATTTAAAAAAAAAAAATATTTTTTTTTGAAAATTTGATATCTCAAAAACCGCTCGATATTTTTTTGGAAATTTAATTTTCATTCGTTTTCGTTTTAAAAATTTTTTATATATGTATAACCTTATTTTTTTAAGAAACCACTACACAATGACTTATAATTTTTGTTCTTACAGAAATTCATAGCATAGCGTTCTATTTTTGCCTCTTACTACTAAAAGAATTTAAAAAAATTATGATAATTTTATCCTTATGAACAGTTTTTCTAATAACATTTGTTTTTAAAATTCCTAAGTAGTCTATTACATAGGAGCAAGTTCGTGCGACCCAATCTTGCATTTTATTTAGTTAAAATGTCCTAGTCCCGAAAATAAAGCAAGAATTAATTTTATGTAAAACAAATGACTTTTTAGCTTTTAATTGTTTAAAAACGTAATTATTAGATTTTCAAAACCTTTTTTTATTGTCTAAATCAATACTTAATCTAAAGCACTAATAAATTAAAATTTTAACGTTAAAATTTATGAAAAGAAGGACAAAACACATTTCAAAAGGTTAAGTATACTTTTTCACGGGTTTCTTCTAAAACAGATCAGAAAAAAATTCAGTAAAGTATTGAATTAAATATTTTTTATAATACGCAACGATTTTGAAATCTTTTAATGGATTTTAGGTATTTTTAAGTTTTTTTTTTTAAAGAAATTGTATTGCTCACACTTAAAAAATCTATAATAAACATTTTTAAACGCTAAAAGACTCTTTTGGAAACAATTGTTCTTTAACTTGTAATTTTGATAGGCAGTCAATTCTTATTAAAATCGAAAATGAAAAAAAAATTCTAAATCCAATGTAAAAAATAGAAATCATTAAATTTTTTTTTGAAGAAATCGATATCTAAAAATGACATTTTTATAGACGCGTATTTCTCGAAAATTTTATTTCCTTGCCTTTCAAACTCGAGAGTTATACAATTTTGAACATACTCGTATAGCAAGAAAAGAATTGATTTTTCAATCGCAAATATTGATTGTATGTAATATGTTCTTTTTTTCATCAGCTATGTCAGAAGAGTCGAAACCTTAATTGCTTCTCGTTCCAAGGCATTTAACATAATTGCCACCTTCACCACATCCTCCTTCTTACACAGTTAAATAGCTCAATAGCTGCACCATAGACCTCGAAGTTTTGCCAAAATACCCTCCAGTTTTCAGAAATGTTTCCCTCCAGTCTTAGTTCATCAATTTTTTTTATATAATCTATGCTGATATTTTGGTGAAATATTCTCGTTTTTAGTGGTCTTCCACGAGGGCTTATATTTTGAACAGGGTTCTTAATAATCCGTTTAGTTATTCCCATGAGATATCACCTTCACTTCAGTTCTCTTCAGTTTTTCCATTTGCTAACGGTTGGTTAACGCTTGGTATGAAAACTTTATTACAACTGGGCTGTGAGCTTATAATTAAGTGACAACTAGGCAGAGATGTGAAAGAATGCAGTATTTTTAGTATTGCAGTCAATTTTTTAAGTCTTTTGATTTAACCTGAGTACTGTGACTTTCAAACTAAAGTCCCAGTCAATTTTGCAGTCGTTTGTTTAAAAATCATCTAAAGCAGTCAAATGAATTCAAATCAAAAGAATGCATTCTTTTTGGACTGCTTGCAGTCTTTGAAGTTTCAAAAGTCTTTTACATTCTTTGCATTCTTAAAGTCTTTTCCATGCATTCAATGTATTGAAGTCTTTTTACGGTTTTGAAGTCTTTTTATTGATTAAATCCTTTTTACTGCTGAAAGCTTTTTAACTGCTTTCAAGTCGGTTAAAAAAAGCACACTTTAGCAATTATTTTAAATCTTCACTTAAAATTAAAATTTTGCCAAAACAGAAGTCATTATACGAGTTAAACGGTTTAAAATAATTGATGAAATCTGTAACTTTCAACCGCGGCTTCACAGTAGTCGAAAAACTTTCATAAGCAGTGAAAAATCTTCAATTAGTAATAAGATTTCAAAGCAGTAAAAAGACTTCAATACATTGAATGCATTTAAAAGACTTTAAGGCTGCAAAGAATGTAAAAGACTTTTCAAAGACTTCAAAGACTGCAATCAGTAAAAAAAGAATGCATTCTTTTTATTTAAAGTCTTGACTGCTTTTGATGATTTCATTATTTGAGACTTCAAAATAGAATGGGAATTGATTTCTGAAGTTAAAAGAATGCGATGATAAATTCTATTGCATTCCCGAAGAATCAGTTGAATGAGTGTTACTTTTCGCAATGCAATACCATAATATTGCATTCTTTTACAACTCTGCAACTAGGCATTTTAGTAATAATGGTACCGCCGCAATGTTTCTTGTCTTTCATTATAGCTGTGTTTTATTTTCCCCCAGATCTGATCCGGATTGGATTTTGTTTTCAAAATAACATGTAAAACAACAAATACAAACAAAACTGGGCCTTGTGTTGTTTTTGTTATACATGCAATTTTGAATGAAGATCCAATCCGGATCAGATCTGGGGGAAAATAAAACACAGCTTATATTACCGTTATTTTTATTAAAAATTTTCTAGTTAAATAGACAGTTGCATTCCTCCTCTTAAACAATTTAATCAATTTACCCTTGAAGCCAACTTCGAACGTACTATACGAATGTGAAATGCTTTACAAGACTCTATGTTTCCCTCCCATTATGATATTCAGACATTCAAAGCCAATGTGCATCGTTATCTCCTCTTAAATCCTCTCCAACTTTCCTAAACACTCGCACTGGGCTTAAACATTTTAAGGGTAGTCAAAAATCCCTTTAGTGCGCGCAAAATACGAGTATATAAAAAAAAACTAAAATAGAATAGAGAGTACAGGATGTATCTCTAATTTGACTTGATCGATTTTGCACAAATTTTAAGTGGACATTTTGAAAAAAAAAAATTGAATCACCCTACTGTACATGCTGCGTGTCGTGGTGCTAAGTGCGTTGAAAAATCACGCCGAAGAATGCGATTAAAAATAACAAAAGAAAAATCCTCCTAAAGTATCTTTTATCATGAAAAGTGCGTGCCTTCTAAGCCGATCGAATTCGGCAGAAAAGTGTAGGTCCCTTCCATTTCAGAAGTGGTTGAGATTGCAAGTCACTAGGCCTGTGCCATTAAGAGTTGCTGGATCTCAATCTAAGGTTTTTTATTTTTTCTACTATGTACTGTTATGTATAATTAATATATATGCTCTTTCTACCACTTACTCTACTCTAAAATTCATTATTTAGCTATGCTATCCTATAAAATATCCCCATCCAACATTTCTAAAGTACCCCGCCGCCGTACCAAAATGCGTATGAATCGAGATCAAAATAAACTTTAAATTCTCTTGAGAATCTCAAAAACAAAAATTCATAAAACTTTGAACTCGAAAGACAAAAGATTTATAAAAATAATTTCTGGCAAAGTAAATGAAACGTTCTCCTCGTGAATTGAAAGTTTCAATTTATTTATATAGCAGAATAGGGCTGCATAACTTTTACCTACGGGGGGAGGGAAATCATTTCAGCCTTTTCAAATTGTTTTCAATTACATGCACTTGACTAGAAAAGCTCAAAATAATTTTGATCGAAAATTCCTTTTGCATAGGCATTCAATTATAATTTACTTTTAACAATAATATACATTCTTGTGTCTAAATATACCTACATTTATATCGAATTCCGTATTAATCCAATGAATTAAACATTTCAATTTTTCACTCTTTAATACAATCATCACAATGATGGAGAGACGATTTACACATCATGACATGTTTTCCTCATCAAATCGCAATATGATGAGCTTGAACGACGGAATGCACAATGGAACACTCGGTGTCACATTGAGAACAAAAATGTCTTCAAATTTGAATATTCAAATCAAATTTAAGGAAATATGAACTTCTAACGAAATGGTCAGAGTCGATTGGGCAATTAAGTAAAAATTTAAGTAAACCACTTCAACGGCTGGGGATACATTTACTCACAGAAGGAGAATTTCAGGCAAATCTGGTTCGAAATTATCTTGGCTTTATTCTTGAATTCCTCCTTTTAGGTGTTTCTGTCCCACTGTGCGAGACGCGCAGAGCACAATGTGAGCGGTGTTGAAGTGTGGAGGGAGATTGTCTAAATTCCAATCAATATAATGCTTCAAACCAATTCTCAGGAAGAGAACACAACATTTACATTGCTATTTGCTTCATTATGACATGGCTTTTGTTTAAAATCAATCCAGCACCTAATTGAATGTCAATTCGAATTCTATTTGCTCAAGGTTGGCAAAATATATTGGTATTCGATTGAAGGTATCCAACAGATTAAGCATTCAGGACATGAGTTGAGTGTTGTCAGGGGCGGATCTAGGCAGGATAAAGTTCTCTCCTCGTAACTTAACCCAAAACTAGTACCGAATTCGACGGCTTTCGCAAGAAAGGTTTTTGATGGTAGTTAGTTTTTTGCTCGATACCAGTTCTTATTTTATTTTTTTTAGGTATCTAGTATACATTTATTTTTGTATACGGGGTGGTTTTCATAAAATGATTCAAAACGCTAGAGATTGTAGGTTGAAATAATTGGAGTAAATCACCTCGTTCAGTCAAAAAAAAAAATCCTCAATTTTAAAAATTTGAAAAAAAGAAACTACAACACCGTACTTTACCCTTTTTACTTGCGATGTAAGTAGATACTATAGGGCAAGTTCTGCATTTGGAAAAAAAATCGAACTCGAGATTTTGATCAAAGTTGACATTACAATGATAGCGGCAAAGACAATTAAAGTGTGCCCGACAAATCCGTATGTCTGTCTGTATGTCTGTACCTCGATCTACAGCCTAAGCCACTGGAGCTATGTATATGCTTCAAACTCAGTACTTAAGGGTCGGTGATTCCCTAGAGGGGAAATTGAAATTTTTTTTTAGCTCCAAAACTAACGGTACCCCTATACATCCGTTATGCAAAATCTTATTTATCTCGAAAACGGCTCTAATGATTTTGATAAAAAAAATTAGGTGTGATATTATGGGCAGGGACTATGTTTTGGTCAGAAAAAAATTTGGGGGGAAATGTTATTAGGGGTACCTGTCATAGAATCGTTTTTTTGATTTTCGAATTTCTCACCAACGACTCTAACGATTTTAACCAAAATTTTTATGCAGGAGCTGCTTTGCATTTTAAAAAATATAAACTAAAATTCTTTTCGAAAAAAATAGTTTTTGGATTTTTAAAAAAATAATACAATTTTTTTTTTGAAAATTCAATATCTTGAAAACCAATACAGGATTAAATTTTTAAATTACGTTTTAAAATTTATGTTATTAAATACTAACAATTTGCATAATAATTTTTTTATAAAAATTTTAAGAAAAATTTAGTACATAAAAACATGTTTCAGTGTGTCTGTATGTTTGTACCTCTCACTACAGCCTAAACCACTGAACCTATTTCTTTCATTCTCGGTAGTTAAGGGTCTTCGGTGATTCCCTGGGGAAATTGAAATTTTGTTTTAGCAATTTTATGCATTTGAACATTATTATCTCATTAAATCCATGTTTTATATTTATAAAAAGTATCTTAAATTCCAAAGTACTTTTACATAAGAGCAAGTTCGTGCGATCCAGTCGTGCATTTTATTTTTTTCTAAATTCAAGAAAATATTTTTCTTAAAGTTTTGAAATTCAATGTTTTTTAAACTTCTTAGAAGCTTCTCTCTATTAAAAATCATTAAAATCCGTTGTGCTAATAATGAGAAATTCAAAATTTTAAAAGTCAGTAATATTTTGTTTTCAAAATTTTTTTTATTATAAATTACAGATATAAAAAAATAATCGAAAGAAAAAAAATTTAAGCAAAATTCTCGGAACCGTTTTCCAGAAAAATACGATTTTGGAAAACCATTTTTTAACATTTGTATGGAGGGTACCGTTGTTTTTAGGTAAAATGAATTTATTTCTCTTATATATTGAAGATTATTTTTTCAAACTTTTATTTATCAAGTTTTGAAAAAATCGAGCATGGGGTTTTCGAAATATTGAGTTTTCAAAAAAAAAATTTGAAAGTTTTTTTAAAAATCAAAAAAAAAAAAAAAAAAATTTTTGGAAAATTTGAATACACAATAATATTTAAACTGCTGAGAAGCTTTAGCATACAAAAAATGATCAAAATCGGTGGTACCGTTTTTGAGAAAATCAAAAACAAAAAAAATGGTCCCAAGGGGGGGTACCAAAACTACTAATTTTTTCGAAATTTTTTTTTAACCATTACCTAGGTTTAACAAAATTAAATTTTTTGAATTTTTTTTTAGAAATCGTTGGGACAGTTTTTGAGAAAAAAAAATATTTATAAAATTTCGAAAAAGAAATCGTATGGCTGGTACCGTTATTTTTGGTCTTAAAAAATCAAATCAAAAAACATCCGGGGGTAAAAAATCAAAACCCATATCTACCAAGTTTGAAGAAAATCGGCTGAGTCGTTTAGCTGTAATCGAACAGACAGACAGACAGACAGAATTGCCAGACCCACTTTTTTCGTCTTCGCTATCATCGTAATGTCAACTTTATTCAAAATCTCGAGTTCGATTTTTTTTACGAATGCATAACTTGCCTTATAGTACCTATAAGTCGCAAGTAAAAATTAGGGTATTATGGACATGGACTAAATTTCGGTCAAAAAAATTTAGGGGCAAAATTTAATTAACGGTACCTGTCATAGAACCGTTTTTTTGATTTTCGACTTTCTCATTAACGGCTCTAACGATTTTAACCAAAAATTTTCGGCAGGAGACCCCTTAAGTTTAAAATAATATTGTATGTATGTGAATGAATTAGTACGATGCTAAAGCTGTTTTAGTATGATACTAGGTTAAAACTACGAATGTGCTAATTTTAATCGAAAACATAGCATCATACTTTCTCTACCCTTTTATTAAAGTTAAAATCATCGAATACCTACTTTATTTTTTTAGTATCGTGCTAGCTTCATATGACTTTTTGACATTTGCGAACATCAAAAAGGTTCCTGTACTTTCGTGTACTGTACGAAATGTCATTGTTTTAGGTGTGTTCAGAAGCAATTTATTAAGAAAATTCTTTTAGTACGATACTAATTAGAAAATGTTTAAAATTAAGAATGAGTTAGTAAACTACTTTAAAGTTGGCAAATTGTTAAGTAGTATCATACTAATGCCTTAATAAAAGGCTGTTTAAATTTTTGCGCCAATATCTTTAAAACGTGTGAACGATTATTTTTTGAAATAATTTTCTAAAATCTATACTACTTAATACTTAAAAGTGGCATCCCAAATTTTAAAGAAATTTGTTATATGAAAAATTACGTTAGTAATAAAACAATTTTTAAACTTTGTTTGCATAAATTCATACTTTTAAAAAATCAGACTACAATTCCATGCATTTGAACATTTTTATCTCATTAAATCCATGTTTTATATTTTATAAAATGTATTTTAAATTCCAAAGTAGTCGTACATACCTACTTTTACATAAGAGCAAGTTCGTGCGATCCAGTCGTGCATTTTTTTTTCAAATTTTGTTGTTTGAAGATCGATTTTTAGAAAACTATTCATTAAAAAAAAATTCATAAAAAATCTGGCATGGTACTGTAGGCTTTGCTGTTGTTTTTTAAAATATTTTTTTTTTCTGTTAAGTCAGTTATTCAGAAATTCATTTACCATTTCATTAATAATAATAATAATATACAAAATTACTTCAAAAGTTTTCTAATTTTTTTTTCAAAAAATATACAATATTATTTCAAATTCGAAGAAGCTCCTCGAAAAAAAATTTATCGAAATCGGTAAATTTCTCGGCTATGAAAAATAAAATAAATAAAAATAACGGTTCTGTAAGGACAATATGATCATAACTTCTTAACAATACCTTACAATATAATATACTATATACCTATAGCTCTAAGTATACTATTTCAAACTTGTTATTAAATTATTTAAAAATAAAATATTGTTTGAGAAGGAATATAAAATATATGTTTATATATAAATTAGTTTCTAAACCTCGGAGTGAACCAGGACCTAGTGACTTACAACTCTCAACAACCAAACCTACAATTTTCTGACGATTCCGAACGGCTAGTGAGCAGCACTTTCCATGACAAGAGATACTCTTGGAGAATTTGTCAATTTCTCGCAAGAGGCAGTACACCCCTGAAAAAAAACTTTCTTGCAGCGGCTGACAATCGAACTCGAGACCTTCCGCATGACAGTCCAACGCACTAACCATTATGCCAAGGGGTACTACAAGGGGTTGATTTTTATGCTTGACCAAAATATAGGCTATGCCTACAATAGATTGAAACTAAAGATCGCTGCATCTAAAGGAAATAATTTGTTTAGTAGAGGATCTTTTGGTATTTTGAAACGATTTTCAAAATGAGATTATTAGTTAAATGTTAAATAGATAAAGTTTTCCGGGACTTACCGCGTTTACTTTCTTTAGAAATAATTATAATTTCTTTCACCCGACTCGACGCACAGTGCGTTGACCAGTGCATACAAATCAAAAAAGTGAATGTGCGATTTAAAACTGCAATGCTGTGGAACTCTATAAGAGGGTGATTCTACAAACAATGGAATAAAATGATACAAATTTCGGCACGACATTTTTGGAAGCCAAAAGTCGTAAGAATTGTTCTAGTTGATCCTTAGAACGTCTCTTTGCGTTGTTGAAAGCGGCCAGTAAAAAAAATTAAAAATGACGATTTTAAGGACATTTTTTGAAAAAGGATGTTCAGGGGACTGAGTTTTTTTTAAGGAGACTGAATAAATCTTTAGTTTTTTTGTATTTTCTTTTGGGTACACACTGAAATATAGAAATTAAATTTAATTAGCCTTCATAAACATAAAAATTCATGGTAAATACATAATAACTTAGCATTTTATTAAAAAAAAATAATATATTATAATAAATTTCTTTTTCTACTTAGAATCAATTTAAAATAAATTATATTCTTTTTAAAAATTTTAAAAATATTTCGTAATGAAGTTCGAAGTTCAACATAACTTAAAAATTCTCAGGTTTCTGAATAAAATATCATTTATTTATTTATTAGCCAGGGGACTGAGGTTTTTCATGGTTTTTGCGCAAAAACGATATTAAGGTTTTACTTAAAAAATCAAAAAAATATATATAATATTACGGTTTTATCAAACCTATACTATACTGCCGAAAAAGATGCCTACTTGCATACAAATTTGTTTCGTAAAAACTCACCAGAGGACTGATTAAAAGGACAATCCACGACTTCATGTACAAATGTCTTTTTCACAATACTAACATAAGAAACAATCGATTTGCACCACGATTTTATTGTAAGGAAAGGAGACTTGGTTCTTCAAATTGTCAGTGCTGGAAATCTGATCGACATCCTAGTTATTGATATTTTCGAATGTTTCAATATGCCAGGGGACTGAGACAAAAAGCGGGGAACAAAGTTTAATTAAGTTTTTTGTAACAAAATCAATTACTAAAAAATATTTATCTATTTCGTAGCAAAGATGTATTATTTGGCGTAACTTCAGTGGGATTCATTTTAGTATGAGACCTGAAATAAGAGAACGGTAATAATTTTTCTTTGCGAAAACGCACTGGGTACACGTCAGGGGACTGAGAATCGGACACTGAAGAATTTTTTGAGCAATATAAAATAAGGTCACCCTAATAATATTGTTAGGCCAGGTAGATATCAGTCAGATTTAATTTTATAAAAAAAATCTGCTTAAATAATTGAACGGATTTCAAAATATTTCTGGGGCCGCCGAAAATTCCATCGTTTGTAGAATCACCCAAGAACATCTTAAATAAATGTTATTTGTTAGTTTTAATTGAATTTTATTTTCTTCTTCGTAGATTAGCGAGATTGTAATCAGCAGTCAAGGTAATTTAAGCTTCAGTGCTCGTTTGGAATTCGATTTTGTTGTAACATAATTGATCTCGTCCAACAAAATTACTGCTATCTACTATCATTTTTTTTTCTTGCGGATTATAATTTATTATGGATACCTTAAGAGCTGGTATGAGTGCTTTTTAATTTAATTTATAGTGATTTAGTGTTAAAAATTATTAGTAAAAAAAAACCTTTTTTTGAGGGATTAAAAATTCTTTTAGGTTGACTTTTTGTGTGTCATTGTATTTTGCTATTATTGTTGTAATTTGCAAAAATAAAAATTTTCATTGCTACTTCTTGCTTACCTTCAAAATATTTGACTTTTAATAAAAAAATTCGAAAAAATGGAGTTTAAGGTGTTATAGAATGATTTAAAAATAAAAGGTTGCCCGGTTACTACTAAGAATGATTTGGCGGAAAAAGTATGATTTTTTTTTTCAAAAATCTTGAACGTAGGTGGAAGCGGAAGGCTTGTACACGAAACGGCGCTCTTTTTGCGAGACGCCACGGATTCTGGTTGAGAACTTCTTTTATTCTTAATTTTCTGGAAAATTCATTATGTGATTTGGGTCAACAAGTTATGGAATTACGGCAAGAGTTTTTTTCAGAATTCGAAAATAACTGCAGAAATAATAAAACTTGATGAAGAACTCATACATACATTTTCAATCGCATTAAGAGTCTTAGCTTCAGGATTTTCTATACAATTTCATCTTTTGAAATACCTATAAGACAGCTCTCTGAAGAAGCACTACAGGCAAGTTATAAAGAATCCCGGAAAAATCACCTCTCTCACACAAAAAAAATCATCCCGGATTAATACAAACGAAGACCTCTTGACAACATTCAACAGTCTGATCCTTTTATTTCGAATTTAATACAGATTCAAGACTTTCAAAAGCTGACCAAAGCGATATCGGGTCATATATCAAAATGGATGAACATTTTACAATTTCATCATCTCAAAATCTTTTACGCCGATATATTCTGTGGTTTTTGTGCTTTAAGAAAATGCGTGGCAGTGGGCGTACTTCGTTCGTTTCATAATTTAATTTTCTTAAATAACCAGAATATTAATACGTGAAACCAATTTTTCGCCAGAAGTGGGCGTGGCGAGGGTCGTGAAAATTCCTCAAATGAGTAAAATCCCTTATTTGTTGCATTTACCAACAAATTTTTGTTCACTATTACCTTACTTTTGAAAAATAGATCCACTACCACCATACAATCGACGCACTGTGCGACACAACGATTCGAACAAGTTCCATTATTCGTGTTAACGGGATAAAACTTTTAAAATCATTATGTTGCGAGTAAATTTGTCTTGTGATGTGTTTTTATTTTATTGTTTAATATTTTAATTAAAATCTCTTAAATGTAACTAACTTTTTTTCTGTGGGAGGATCCCCGCCACAAAATTTGTTATTGAACAAAATAAAATATGTCATAAGTAGAACGACTTCGTTAGTACACCTTCTTATTATGGTAAGTGCGTTTGATTGTCATGCATAGCGTCTCGGGTTCGATTATCAGCCGCTGCAAAAAAAGTTTTTCAGGGGGTACTACCTCTTGCGAGAAATTGAAAAATCCTCCAAGAATATCGGCAGAAAATTGTGGGTCTCCTCCATTTCTCCAAACACGCACACAGAAGTGGTTGAGAGTTGTAAATCACTAGGCTTAGACTCTCTATGAGCAGTCATGGCCTCTAATTTATTATTACCTATTATATATTAGAACGACCTGAAATAAAAACATTGGTTACACAAATCTATCAGAATTAGTTCACGTATACATAGATCTTACGAATATGATTGTATTCCTCCTCTGATGTCAGTCAGCTTGACGAACAATTACGTTTGAAAAGGAAATATTTGTCTATTATATCTTTGTCGCACTGTTTCTAGCAGTCAAGGCATGCATTTCTTTTTTATGTAAAGCTTCTTTTATAGTACAGGGTGGTTCAATTTTACTTTCGATTGTAATTCTGTCTGCCTGTCTGTATCCCTGTATTTCTCTAGCTCGCCCTTCCTATTTAAAATTGAATTCTTTTATACATTAAAAAGGTTCTTAAAAAACATTGTCTGATTTCCTAATCAATTTATAGAGGTAAATTTAAAACATCTAGTAATTCAAAAGTCATATTCCTAATCAAACCATTTGGTCAATAAATACAAAGCGCCCAATTAATAAAGCACCACCAGAGCCCCAAATAGTTTAATACTTTGCCTTTTGGACAATTCGACACTGGGTTTTGTGTGTGCTCGAATGTTGATCAGAATACAAAATTCTAAACGACTTCACCATCTGACCAGTCATACACAATACACATCGTTAGTTATAGTCAATCAAAATGTGTTGCTGTCTCTGGCTGGTTACCCAAACCCATGCCAGACGTGAACACCCTGTACCCCACCCTTTTTGTGTTCCCTATCCGATTTAAGGCCTCATCATGGCATTTTAAAGTCGAATATTTACGTTAATTGCTATGTGAGGAGCAATCTCAAATGACATGGTTTGGTTAGCAAGATATTTTAATATGTATATATTTTTGTTTTTGTTTATGTTTAATTTAATTTTTCTGTCCCAACCAGGAGAAGAGATGTGTATCTTCATGTTCTTCATTCATAGTCAGAGCTATGGTCTGTCCATATCTATAGCTGTAGCCATAACCACGGCTTGTGTCCATCCCACCTTGTTATCGCATTATATTCAAGTTTGCAACTACATCACGACTGAATGTGCATGAACATTAATTTTTACATCACTGATTATTACACAGTATCTCCTCTTTCTCCTCCTCAAATAAGGCATGGATGGTTAAAAAAATTCAAGACAGGAACAAAGCCTTATAATACACAGTATAAGGAGCCGAGTTTGAAGAACAGCAACGACGACGACGAGGTAAATAATTCATTCAATTTGATCTGTGATGGTCCTACTCGTCGACGTCGTCATCGTCATCGCCATCATCATCTTCATCGCTGCCTTACGGTTAAATGAAGGTAAAGTTGGAATATGGTTGTACGAGTATAGTTGGAGTGGAGCACGACCCTTTTCAAGGTATCCACTGAGGAGGATCTTATTATTATTATCATCAATTTTTTGTTCATACTTTTTTCGCTCCATATGTGGCTTTTGGGACTTTTGTCTTATAAAACACTAGGCAGAGAAAAAAAAACGCGAAAACTGGGGGCGAGATTAAATCACAATATTGTTGAATTCTCGTTTCTAATAGTGTGGAAGGTAATGTTGGATTTGGAGTTATACTATTGACAAGGAGATTCTGATTATCAAAAATTGGATACTCAGTAAAAAATACCTTCGCAGGGGCATCAATGAAACATCCGTGCTTTTGTGCGAGTCTAGTCATGGCCAATATTTATTTGAAATCTGTCACATTGGGTTTTTGTATAATCTCTACGGAGAAATATTTAACCGTTAATATTTCTGTCACCCTAATGCGGGGCAAAATATAATACGTGAAAAGAATTGAGGGTCCTATTTTTACTACATTCAGATGGTGAATTTAAAATTTTGTGAAATTCTTTCTTTTGACTTATTCCTAAAAATCTATTGATGCGGACTGAGAATAAATATAATGCCAAACTTGGTCGCATAAACTTCCACTTATGATCAAGAAACTTAGAATTTTTAAATGGATGTTGGAAAAATGTTCGAAATCCATAATTTAAAAGACGAAAACAACTCGTTGGACGAACAAAATTTGAATTCGTATTAGTGTTGTTTTTTGATTAGAAAAAGAAGTTTTTGTGTTAATTTTTTTAAAAAATCTTTAAACAAACATATTTGTTAGATAATTTTATGTTTTCGTTTTCGTTTAAGTTTAAAAAAATTATTGATTCGTTTTCGTGATATCTAAATCCAAACATTACTTTATTTTTTTTTTAAATTTTGATGTGCAATATTTTTTATAAAATGTTTGTATGCTTTTGCATACGAAATTTAATAAAAATCGGTTAAGCCGATAGTGAGAATGTCATAAATCAAAAAATGATTCTATAGTAGGTACTCTCAGGAACGTTTTTGGAAAACCATTTTTTACTTCCGATATACATAGGTACTTTGAAGCAAATAGAACTCGTGATTTTGATCAAAGTTGACATTACGATGATACAGAACACGACAAAAAATAGTACAGCTTAACATGCTAAAGCGATTTTTTTCAAGCTCTGTATTTAAGGGTCTTTGGTGATTACCTAGAAGAGAAATTGGTTTTTTATTACTTCCAAAAATAACGGTACCTGCCATTCAGCGGCAAGGCAAAATCTTATGTATTTCGAAAACGGCTCTTACGAAAATTAAGTGTGCTATTGTGGATAGAGACTACATTTTGGTTCGAACAATTTTTAAGAAAAACTGTTATACTGTCTTAGAATAGTTTTTTGAATTTCGCATTAACGACACTAACGAATTCGACCAACATTTTTATAGAGAAGCTCCTTTGAAATTGAAAAAAAGAAAAAAATTGTAGGTGTACAGGCATTTCCGAAAAAAGTATTTTTGGATTTAAAAATTCAATATCCTTAAATGTATAAATAAATAGGTAACAAATTTTTGTAAATCAAATTTTATTTATAAAAAAAATTAGAAAATTTGGCATTTAAAAACATATTTCAATACAACTGTATGTCTGTACTTTAAACTATACATAGCCTTAGCCCTTGTGCTATTTTCTTCAAACTCAGAACTTGGTGATTCTCTAAAGGAGATATTGAAAATGTTTTAAGTCCACAACTATAACGTTACCTGCCATACAGCCTTTAGGCAAAATTATATTATTTATCTTATCTTATCTTATTTATCTCAAAAACGGCTCTAAAGATTTTTATACAAAAATTAAGTGTGCTATGGGCATGCGCTATTTTGAGAAACAAAAATTAAGGAAAAACGTATTAACGATAGCTGTCATCTAGAACGTTTTTTCTTTGAAATTGAAAAAATATTGTATATGCTTACACATTTTTTTAATAGAATACAAATACAAAAATTAAAAAACAATCTTATTTTAAATTTTGTTTGCATTTTATTTCAATGAGTACCGTTTTTTAGATAAATTAACAAAAGTCCATCTTGAAGATAGAATTAAAAAACTGTAAATGTAAAGGGGAGCGGGTCAAAATGCTGTATTTTAAAATACTGTAAATACTGTATGGTTAATATTCCGTATTTCAAAATACTGTATTTCAAAATACTGTATGTACAAAATACTGTATGATCAAAATACTGTATCTCAAAATTTTTCATCTCAAAATGCTGCATGAGCATGAACACCTGAAAGTTTTGACAGATCAATTAGTTTGGTGCAATTATTTATGCAATTGTTGATTATAATCAAAACAATTGTAAAAATATGCCGATAAGAATCAACCTTGATAACTCTTTAACAAATATCTTATTGATTTTATGTTGGCTATTTTCCAGGTTCTTCTAATGCTAAAGAAACTTTGCATACATACACCCAAACTTGCACCTACCCAAAATCCTATAGTGTGTCCAGCAGGGGGTTACATACCTCACTGTTTATACGTCGTAATAAGAAAAGGATTATAAAAAAAAAGTGCGCACTATTTTACATTATCAAAACGATTTTTATTTTTCAGCCTATTTACAGCATTTTGAAATACAGAATGTTGACCAACCAGAATTTTTAAATACAGAATTTTGACTTACAGTATTTTGAGCATACAGTATTTTGAACATACAGTATTTTGAAATACAGTATTTTGAGGTACAGTACTATGACCCATACAGTATTTTGATCCCAAACCCTGTAAAGTTGTGGTTTTCTAAATATATGTATATTTTAAGTTTTCGAAAAAAAATTATTTTTTTTAAATCCAATACAAATTGTTTTGAAAATTTGAATACACAATACAATAAATTCAAAGTTTTCAGAAGTCTTAGGATTAAAAATTGATCAAAATCAGTTCAACTATTTTTGAAAAAATCGAAAATAAAATAATTTCTAGAATTTCGAAAAAAAATCTATTAGATGTATACCGTTATTTTTGATCTAAAAAAAAATTGTCGGTGAAAAATTTAAAAATACTATCTACCAAGTTTGAAGAAAATCGGCCGAGACGTTTAAGCTGAAGTCGAACAGACTGATCAAAATCTCGAGTTCGATTTTTTTTTACCAAAGATGTTTTGGTTGTGGAGCGGTAGGCGTTTTTCGTAGGGACTGTAGGCGGTGTTCGGGAAATGGGGAACGGGCTCTTGTGTCAGCAGGGCGAGAGACCCGTCGGCGTTAGTTAGGTCGTCTGCTGGCGACCAACTGGTTAATCGAGATAGATTGAGTTTCACTTTAGCGGTAAATGGTAGGGATAGTAGGCCATATTTAGGAGTACGAATTTATGGAATCAAGTTTTTAGGATTGCTTGATTCAGGTGCTTCACGCACCATTGTAGGAGGAGATGGGTGGAAAATGTTGAAGGAGTTAGGATTAAAATTAGAGAAAAGTAGTATTGGGTCAGTAGTGTTAGCAGACGGGGCGGGTGTTTGAGTAGCAGGATCTGTCTCTTTACCTATGGAGGTTGAGAACAAATCCATTCTATTAGAATGCCTGGTTATGCCAAGTCTCCCACACCTTTTGATCTTAGGTGCCGATTTTTGGGCACTATCGGGCATAGTCCCGGATTTAAGATCAGGTTTGTGGAATTTTTCGAGCCAAGAGATGGTGGCGTCGATAACAGACATGGTAGCAATTAGGGAAAAATCGGATTTGAACGATTCTGAGAATAGGAGGTTAGAATTAGTATTAGAAGAGCTTTTTAAATCAATGACTGAGGGTTTAGGGTGCACCAACTTAGTGAGGAGAGTTTTAGGAAAGCCAAAGAGTGTTTAGTTACGGCTCCGATACTAACGTGTCCGGATTTTTCTCGGCCGTTTGTTGTTCAAACAGACGCGTCCGATTATGGTATCGGTGCCGTACTTTCGCAGGAGTTTGAAGATGGGGAGAAAGCTATTTGTTATATTAGTCGGTCATTGAATAGGAACGAAAGGAACTACTCTACGACCGAAAAGGATTGCTTGGCTGTTCTTTGGGCGATTGAGAAGTTGCGACCATATGTCGAGGGGGTTCGATTTACTGTGGTGACTGATCATCACTCATTGGTCTGGCTGAGTAACCTTAAGGATCCGCAGGGTAGATTAGCTGGTTGGGCCATTCGGCTCCAACAATTTGATTTCAAAATCATCCACAGAAAGGGTAAAGAACATGTCGTTCCCGATATGTTATCGCGTGGAGTTCCAGAGTTGGCTGGAGTTTCAGAAGCGGATTCGGACCCGTGGATGATAAAAATGAAATCAGTAGTAGAAAAGAACCCATTAGCTTATCCATCTTGGAGAGTTGAAGATGGGCGGCTGTATAAGCATGTTAGGGTGAATCATGCCGTGGTTCATGAGGAGAGCGAGGGGTGGAAGTTAGTGATAGGAACTTGCCATTTACAGTACCTATGAATATCTCGCAAGAAAATATATGAATAATAACCAATTCACTTGAAGGGATGTGTTTTGGAAAATTATTCGTCATTTTATTTAAAGTTGAATTAGAGTTTCAATTATTGGTTATATGCAGGTCGAGTATGAGTTGAAATGTTATAAAACAAGACATCCCAATGTTTTTTTTTAACATTTTATTTATATAAAAAAGATTAACTTTTTCTCAGAGTAGTTAAAAATAAGAATTTATTGCTTTGTGATTAGATTTGTATTTAAAAAAAAAAACTAGACTTAATCAATGACTGAATATTTAAGACAGTCAAAATTTTCTAACTAAATTACGAAAGTAATTTAGAAAATCAGTTCTTCAAGCCATACATTTATACGTTATGAATATATAAAGGCAATGTTGAATACAAAAAATTAAAAGGATATTTTTTTTTAAATTGTCCATAATTTACAAAATGATGATGATGGCAATATTAACACGACCTCAGTCTAATATCAAGGTTTAACGTCAGTTGCACTTTCAATTTGTTAACAGGCAAATTTTAGAAATTATGACATGTTGTCTATCAGTTATTCTTGTGGGAAGCTCCCATTAGGTATTTCCGCCAACTGTTTCTGACTTTTCTTATTTTGTCAGTTAATAGAAGAAGACCATAGCAACAGATTTTTAGTTAAAACTTTACGGATTGATTACCATATTGAGTAATTCGTTCCAAAAGTTACTACAAAGTATTAATATTGCTTTCCCATGGTGAAAAATAGAACATAGTTTAGCTGTTTTTTTCATTTGACATTAATGGTACTGCCATCTTTTAATAAAACTTTACAATCTTACTTGATAGTGACAGAACTCAATCTATATAAACATACATATGTGTGTGTAGACAGTTCTTTCACAAGAAAATAATAAGGGCAGGTGCAGTTGGAGTTATTTTCAGAATTCCAGCAATGTCGACACAGATTACACGTCAACTTTCCTAGAGACAGTATTGTGGGTAGTTATTTATAGCTTCGTTGATGAAATGAAGCCATTAATATTTTGACTTTTTGCGTTGACCGTCTGGTTGTAGCTTAATTTTTGCTCTAGTGAAAAAAGCATAATATAAACAAAGATCAACGAACACATCCTTAAATAATCATATCTTGCCAACCTTCCATCAATAATTATTATTTTTCCACTATCTTATTGATTATTGTTATATCCCGAATACTCCATAACTTTATTTCCTCTTTTATACGCCCTTATTTTTCTTGTTTTTGTACTCTTCTTGTTGTGAATTCCGTGATTACTAGGTATTAAATATACATTTTTCCGACGAGAAATTCGATTAACAAAAATGTTTATCGACATTTGAACCACCGATTTCGTCTATAAAAGATATAGGCCTGTAGACAACAGAAGTCGGTCAAATTAATAACGATCAAGAAGAAACCTGATTTTTTAGAAAAAAAACTATTTTTTTAACATTTACAACATTTCTTCTCAAACTATTAGGTTTCTGCCGAAGTAAATGTAGGTACATGTTGATTCTATAATATTATATATGTATATTCAAATCAAAGCAGTATTTTATTTGTATTCTATTATAATATATGTACATATATACTACAAAAATCATGCAAACTCATAACTCCACAGGTCAAAAGTTCATATGCAGGAAGTAGGTCATAAATGCACATTTCTCATTAGAAATATCATAGTGTCTTAAAAAACAAAAATTGCAAGAATTTGCCATATCCATTAAGGTCCACTGAACTCGAAGGAGGAGGCATATTTCCCTCTCAGGCCCCATTTTTCCTAATCGGTCAGAGTAGATTAAGCTGCGTGATTCGAAATGGCTAGGCAATTCAAGGCTAGAGTGCGGAATATAATTAATAACTTGTTCTCCCCTCTTTGAAGTGAAACACTCATTCACACAAGTTGTTTATTTCAAGTCGAAAAAGAAATAAGCTACTGCAAAATAATTTGCTTCATGTATACACTATTTTCCTAACTCCTACTTCTATTTTTTCCTCCATTTTGATATTCAGAGCTTGAACACCAATATGGTTCGGTATCTCCTCTTCAATCCTTCCCTACTTTCTTAACCTTCGATCTGTCTTAATTTTAAGGGTAGTCAGTACAGTACAAAAATTCATCTTTTTACTTGCGACTTATAGGTACTACTCGTATAAGGCAAGTTATGCATTCGTAAGAAAATCGAACTCGAGATTTTGATCAAAGTTGACATTACGATGATTACGAAGACCAAAAAAATGGGTCTCGCAATTCTGTCTGTCTGTCTGTTCGACTACAGCTACACGGCTCGGCCGATTTTCTTCAAACTTGGTCGATAAGGGTTTTTATTTCCCCCCCCCCCCCCCCCGATGCTTTTTTCTTCTCTTTTTAAGACCAAAACTAACGGTACCTGTCATACAATTTGCTTACGAAATTTTATAAATATTTTTTTTTCTCAAAAACTGTCCCACAGATTAAAAAAAAAATCATAAAATTTCATTTAGTTAAACCTACATATTTATTTTTTTAAAATTTGATAAATAAAAGTTTCTTAATATAGCCTACAAGAAACAAATTTATTTTACCTAAAAATAACGGTACCCTCCATACAAATGTTAAAAAATGGTTTTCGAAAATCGTATTTTTCTCGACAACGGTTTCAATGTCTCGAAAACGGCTGAATATTTTTTTTTTTTGTAAATTTAATTTTTATTCGAACAATAGTAAAAACTTTAAATTGGCGTACAAAATTTTTTTCTTAAAAATGTTTTAAAATTTTTTTTCTTAGAAATGTTTTAAAAAAATTTCATATAAAAGCTTTTTTTTTTAAGAAACCACTAGAAAGCCTTTGTTCTTGCATAAACCTATATTTGCTTGAATCACATGGCATCCTATTTTTAGCTCCAACTACTAAAGAAGTCATTTAAAAAATTACTTTTATGCTTATGAACAGTTTTTCTCTAATAACATTCATTTTTGAAATTCTTTGTCTATTACATAGGAGCAAGTTCGTGCGACCCAGTCGTGAATTTTTTTTGTTTTTTTTTGACTTTTCGTCACGCATTCCTTAAACTTTTATCATCTTTAAAAGAAATGATTTTCTAGGCTGATTTTGCCTTGCTGGAATCTAAAATTTACAAAAATTGTTCCAAATGAGTGTCTTCGAGATTTTTATTGAATAAAAAAACCTTTTTTTTCAGGTACGTACCGCAAAAATCATATAAGTGCTTAGCTTTTCAAAGTTATGATCTTCTTATTCCGTATTAAAATTCAGTAATGTTGTTTTCCACTTGTTTTTCGGAGTCTTTTACTCGAATTTCGATATCAATGGAATATGAAAATTCGTCTTCTCAAAATTACACACACACACATACTACCCAAACAAAATCGTTTCTTCTGGTATTTATAACAAGTGATTTGACGAAAAAGGCTCAGAGTCCACTCCTAAATTAAGCCACGGATACCCGACTCCAGAAACCATGGAGGACTTTTTTAAAGTTTAGAATAGAATAACTAAAAGTAACCTATTTTCCAAATATTCAGGTTGATCAAGAGTACTTGTGAACTTATACAATAAAACCTGATGGGATAGACCAGCGCTTTAATTGGCTGTGTCACTGTGATAAAAGATTTTTCAATAAGGCCGGGTAGATTTTGGAATAAAATAAAATGCACGACTGGATCGCACGAACTTGCTCTTATGTAAAAGTACTTTGGAATTTAAGATACATTTTATAAATATAAAACATGGATTTAATGAGATAATAATGTTCAAATGCATAAAATTGCCGTCTGGTTTCCGGAAAAGTATGAATTTATGCAAATAAACCTTAAAAAATCGTTTTATTATTAAATAAATTTTTTATATAAGAAATTTCTCTAAAATTTTTCAAGAAAAAAATGTGGGATGCTAATTTTAAGTATTTAATAATATTGGTTTTAGGAAATAATTTCAAAAAATAATCGTTCATACGTTTTGAAGATATTGATTTAAATTTTTTTTTTTTTTTTTTTTTTTTTAAAAACAATAAATATTTTTTCGAATATTTTTATATACAATATTATTTTAAACTTAAGGGGACTCCTGCTAAAAATTTTGGGTTAAAATCCTAAGAGCCGTTAATGAGAAAGTCGAAAATCAAAAAAACGGGTCTATGGCAAGTACCCCTAATAACATTTTGCCCCAAAATTTTTTTTTACCAAAATGTAGTCCATGTCCATAATATCACACTTAATTTTTTTTATCAAAATCGTTAGAGCCGTTTTCGAGATAAATAAGATTTTGCATTACGGGTGTATGGGGGGTACCCTTAGTTTTGGAGCTAAAAAAAAAATTTCAATTTCCCCTCTAGGGAATCACCGAAGACCCATAACTACCGAGTTTGAAGAAAATAGGTCCAATGGCTTAGGCTCTAGATCGAGGTACAGACATACAGACAGACAGACAGACGGAATTGCCGGACCCACTTTATTCGTCTTCGCTATCATCGTAATGTCAATTTTGATCAAAATCTCGAGTTCGATTTTTTTCCAAATGCAGAACTTGCCCTATAGTACCTATATCGCAAGTAAAAAAATGATTTTCTAGGCTGATTTTGGCTTGCTGGAATCTAAAATTTACAAAAATTGTCAAATGAGTGTGTTCGAGATTTATTGAAAAAAAAAACTTTTTTTTTCAGGTACGTACCGCATAAATCATATAAGTGCTTAGCTTTTCAAAGTTATGATCTTCCTATATCGTATTAAAATTCTGTTATGTTGTTTTCCACTTGTTTTTCGGAGTCTTTTACTCGAATTTCGATATCAATGGAATATAAAAATTCATCTTCTCAAAATTACACACACACACATACTACCCAAACAAAATCGTTTCTTCTGGTATTTATAACAAGTGATTTGACGAAAAAGGCTCAGAGTCCACTCCTAAATTAAGCCACGGATACCCCACTCCAGAAACCATGAAGAACTTTTTTAAAGTTTAAAATAGAATAACTAAAAGTAACCTATTTTCCAAATATTCAGGTTGATCAAGAGTATTTGTGAACTTATACAATAAAACCTGATGGGATAGACCAGCGCTTTAATTGGCTGTGTCACTGTGATAAAAGATTTTTCAATAAGGGCGGGTAGATTTTGGAATAAAAAAAGCTGTATGTGGGGTACTAAGAAAATTCTTTTTTATTTTGAAAGGCCCATGTAAAGGGCGAGCCAAATAAAACTTTCTTTTTAAAAATGCAATAATATGAACAAAATTAAATTTTGTCCATGTAGTATGACTTTATAAGTAAGAATCGATGGCGAGTTGATGTTCGTGAGTCTCACACTCTCGGCTATAGCCGGCTATTTCGGCTAAAACTTCTTTTTAAAAAACGCACCGTCCTCTCCCGCATATATCCGGCCGAATTCAAACGACAGCCTGTGTCATCTTCACCTTAAGGGCATCGGTCGATTGTAGTGTATTCGCCAAGACCTGCGACTTCAGGAAACCCCAGAAAAAAAATTCTAGCGGAATCAAATCGCATGACCTTGGTGGCCAATTCACGTCACGTCTGCGAGAGATAACTTTATCCTTAAATCGTGCATGCACAGTGTTAATCGTGGCGTCCGCTGTGTGACACGTAGCGTCGTCCTGGAACGACATATCGTCCAGGTCCATATGGTTTAATTTGAGACATAAGAAATTGGTTATCATCATTCTGTAGCGCTCGACGGTGGCCGCCTAACCAACGTCGTTTTCGAAAAAGTACGGACCAATGACGTAGCCGCCTCCCCTAAATCCATACCAAACGGTAACTTTATGGGGATGCATCGTCACCTGGTGAACCTCATGTGGGTTGGTGTCCTCCGATATACACAAATTTTGCTTGTTAACGATAGTCATTCATCCAATAATGCAAATCGTCGCAAAAGATGATTTTTCGGCCAAACGCTCCAAAGCCAAGTCAGCGAAAAAACGGCGTTCCCGACGAAAAATTCGCCAAGTTGAACTCTGCAAAAGACTAAGTTCTTGTGCACGACAAGGAATCGACTGCCTCGAGTTTTGTACATTTTCACGGGCCACACTGTTCTCGGCTGATATTGCGTTCCTTTGACCCCAAATGTTGGTTCATCGATTACCGAACCGGTCGTCTCAAATTTATCCACCTAATGTTGAAGAGTCGAATGTGAAATGCCACCACATCAATCGTAAAATAGGCACAACGCCCGCAAAGTTTGTACTAACGAACACTCATTTTGATGGTAAAGTTTAATCACTTGGACGTGCTCTTCGATAGTGTCACTTGCCATGGTGATTTGGCAGCATCAATTACTGAATAATAAACAACAAATTTGACAGTAATCATCACCAAAACAACATGGCCGACACAGGCCGCCAACATCTACCCGTGACATCTGAAAAACCGTTTATTTAAATATCCTCATTTTTTGAGCATTATTAGATACAATAAAATCAAACTTCTGGTTTTGGGCATTACAGTTTTCTGAGGCAATCATGCACAAACTAAAGTGTTAACAGTTGAATATGCTGGGATTTTATTTTCAAATTCCTCTTTATTCATTCAAAGACTAAATTACGTCGTGCAAAATTTTCTATTGTGCAAAAAATATAAAATTAAAGTTGTTAACAAAACAGAACAGCATACACCCACGTACAATGCAATTAAATATGGAAACCATATGTAGGTACAACATGTTTGCAAAGTACAACTCAACACTTGAATACAGGCGAAGCTCTTAACTATTTTCCAATTTAAATTCACTACAAAATGAAATGTAAGTTTATTCCCACATCGAGTTACACACGAGTATATGTAGTTAACTAGCTCCGCACACATCAGCAGCAAAAATATAAAAGTGTGCACGGTCCATTGCCATTACACCACTCGAACTCCTCCGCATATATCTAAAAAAAGTACTGCACCAACATACCGCATATTCTTCCACTTTTCATGGTGAAAACGTGATTGAATCAAATCGCCACAATACCAGACGATTCATCCATGTAATGTATGTGTATGTGCGAAAGCGACTGCTGGTTGCTGCCACCTTCATAGTTAATGCATTTCCACATTGGTCACGACTAATGGACTCCCCCGCGAGAACATCACACGGACTCCTGTCGAGTGCTAGTTGTATGATGATGGTCCCTCTCGCGTGTCCAACGCCACAAGCCAGGAAGAATCATGGTTTATTCTATATTGAAAGCAGAAAAAAAAATAAAAGAGAAAAAAAAGAAAGAAAACAAAGAAAACGAGATGTGTCCATTACTTGTAAGCATGGTAGCCTGCATTGGACTCGGACTGTGCTGTCCTGGCCAATGAACGAAGTCACCACCCTAAGCAACGGACGTATATGAATCCTGCCTCTAGAGCTATCACTTCTAAAGAGCATTACTCGCAATAAAACGTGCGAAATTCTGCAAATAACTTGAATGTCGTATAGTCGTCATCATCATCGTTGATGTCTTCGTCTTCGTCCTCGTTCTCGTTGTCTTCCTCGTCGTTGCTTATACATTCACTTACATATATGACTAAATTAACAAGAGCTTCTTCAAATCGACGTCGACAAAAACAGTTTTGTGCTTCTTCTTCCATTGAGGCTCCTCTTCCTCGATCCTCTTCTAAATGCATTGCATATGTTGCAAATACAAGTCCGCATTTGTTAGGTTCATTCATTTGTCCCCTCCTAGGATCAAATTTCACTGTCCTTGCAAAATAGTTGATTCAAACAGGACGTTCAATTAAAAAGTCTGGAAGCTCAGGTAACATCACATGAATTACACACATAAAGTATTATTCAAATAATGAAGTTACATTCAGTCTTGTGCTTTTTACTTTAGGGCAAGTTTTGCATTTGCAAAAAAATCGAACACGAAAAAACTGGGTCCCGCAATTCCGTTTGTCTGTCTGTACCTCGACCTAATACGCCTTGGCGTAATGGTTATACTCTGTCCAACAAAGTGTGGGCAAGATAGGACATTTGTCTCGCATTCTGGCTACAGTGGATTGCATAAATCTGTCCTTCATTAAAGCTCTCACAGGGTTGTCGTAGTGTTGATTTTAAATGGACCTTTTTTAAAGCTTTAAAATTAAAAGCACCTCAACAAAAACCTAAGAAAAAAAAAAACTGAACAAGTTACCAAATGAACAAGAGTAACTCTGAAGCCGTTCGGAATCGGCAGAAAATTGAAGATCCCCTCCATTCCAGGAATGGTTGAGAACTGTTAGTCACTAGACTTTATTTATTTTTTATTTTAATTTTTCGTTATCGCTTTTACTGATCTCCATAAAAATTTTATCCTGGTTTGTAACTGTGTCAACTGATTTGTAAGAAAACAACTCTCCGGGAAGAAAATTCTGAATGGTTGCATTGAAAACATCGACATCTTTGTTTTTGGTCGCCAATATTGCTCGTGCACTCAGCCAATTATGGTTTCTGAACCGTTGTTCTATGTCCGTAAAAACACGCCGAATAATCTACTTTTTTGAGTCGACGAAGTGACAAAAATCCGTGAGTAGAATAATTAATCCGGTCGAGGTGTCAACTGCGACCTTACCATTTTCAATATCTTATAAATGCTTCGAAAACATAATACCCAGTTTGATCTTGTTGCAAAAATACTCGGTTGTAAGTTGCTAATAGGAGTGTCTTTACATGTTGTCACGAATAAGGGGATTTTAAGCATGCGTTTAGTTCGTCAGCAACAGTTGATCGGGGAATAATTTGAAGAGTCTGACGAAATTCACCTGACAACAGAATCATGGCTCCACCAAAAATGTGTTGGTTGTCACGAAGAACGTTCTGTCCAGTGCCTCGAATGATCTCTTGTGGGCCATCGTACATTCATCCCAAACGATCAATTTGCATATCTGTAGAATCTTCGCAATTGCGCTGTTTTTGGCGATGTTACAAACTTGAGCTTAGTTGATTTGCATGTTTAGTGGAAATTTCAAGACAGAATGTGCACCTTTCACCTTCTAACGACGTTGCAGCTATTCCAGATGAATCCAATGCTAGGGCTACTTCATTTTGCGATTTGATCTTTGCCAACAGCAATTAAATAAGGAACGTTTTTCCAGTTTTCCGGGAGCATCAAAGAAATAAATTCCACCAGATCCACTGATCACAGCATCCATCGAAGTATCATACGCAATTCTTTGCTGTTCATTCAATTGTGGAACATTTGAACGAGCTGTTTCGGTCAATATTTCAGTATCGTATTGTTGTTGTCTTCGCAAGTCGTGATTAAATGCTGAGCGCATAGGACGATTGGGTGGTGTCATGTCCAAACACGACAATACTTTATTTACCATCAATACAAACAAATCTTCTATCATGATCAATGTCTTATTGTAAATTTCTACAGTAATTTGTAGTGTAAAGACGTCAAATGTTTCACAGCTAGGAACATTTTGTATTGGAAAATTTAATTGTCGTTTTTAGTAGTTTCCGCTACTTATTATTTATGTATGTTTCTCACCGTTTAAACCTTCCCTGAACTTCCACAAATATTTTAAGATCAAAATTATCAAAATCGGTCCAGCCATTTTCGAGTCTTAGCGAGACAAACGAACAGCAATTGATTTTTATATACATATATAGATTAAATTCTTAATTTTTTCCAGAAATCAGACGCCACTTTAAGCAATAAATTTAACCCATTTGAACCTTTTTCTCTTATCATTTCCATGTTTATAGGTACATCTACAATTTATAAACTCCAAAGCACTTGTACATAAGAGCAAGTGCGTGCAATCCAGCAGAGGATTTCATTTTATTTTGCTAATAGATTGTGTGCATGTGAAACACGTAGATCTACTCTCGTATGTCACCAGTTATGATGAGTTTTGTGAATGTGGGTTCAATTTTTACTGACCTATAACGTGTCGAAATTTCGAAATACAAACAAATTCGAATGTCTTGAAAAAGTGATGTTTTGTCATTACAATATCTATATGATGGCATGGTGCTAACACAATTTTGGAATAGCTTGAGTAAATGGTGAAGGCTCGCCGAAATGATAAACGCTCACCGTGAGATGATCCAATCGCCAAATTTCTCCATCACAACTTGGAGCTTTGCGTCATTTGTATTGAATTTAGTGCCGTCTTATTGGAACCACAACCCAGACTTATCGATATTGTCGAGCTCTGGCCACAGAAAGTCGTCTAACATCGCTCTATAACCCGAGACCATTGATCGTAACGGTTGTCTTTTTCAACATTTCCAGCGTCTAATTAGCGAACTTAGGCGTTTTTTATGGTCTTGCGGAAGAATTGACAAACCACATGTTATTGATAACTTGGACAGCTGCTATAACAGAACAATTAGGAAAACTATAATTTGCTATCCAGTAAACCCTTTAATGTCGGAGCTCCATTTTTAATGACTCTTCCATATTGATCCGGCACAATTTTAGCGATGACCTATCTTATGTTCACCTTAAGGGCATCGGTTGATTATGTACGAGTATTAGGGTTCAGGTAACGCCACAAGAAAAAGTCTGGCGGAGTCAAATCGCATGACCTTGGTGGCCAATTCACGTCACCTCTGCAAGAGATAACCTTACCCCCTAATCGTTCATTCAGAATGTCAATCGTGGCGTAGCGCCATCTTGGAACCATATGTATATTGTCTAGGTCCATATGGTTCAATTTGAGCCATACAAAATTGGTTATCATCGTTCAGTAGCGCTTGACGACCACCGGCTTGCGGCCACCGGCTTCAACAACGTCATTTTCGAAAAAGTATGGACAAGTGGCCCAAAATCCACGCCAAACGGTAACTTATTGAGGATACAAAATTGGGGTCCTCTTTCAAACGGTACGAAGCAAAGACAGCGAACAAACCGCGTTGTCTATGGTCATGAACTCCTGTCGCCAAAAACGCTGCGAAGTGCTTAGGTTTCCTTTTGCCAGACATTTTTTACCCCTTATGATCTGGCTGTAATCTATATTCGTCCAAAGCTCAAATACAATTCCCATATTTGGGCAGGTGCTCCAATAACTAACTCACTTGAGTCTGTTGGATGGAATCCAAAAAAGAGCTTTAAAAATGATAGATAGAAGTATACTAGAAACATTTGAATCTCTCGAGTACCGTCTCAATGTTTCTTATCTTTCATTATTTTACCGTTATTTTTATAAACAGTGTCCTGGTGAAATAGGCAGTTGCATTACACCCCTTAAACATTTTTACCGTAATACTCGCGCTTCAGGGAGTGCCCATCAGTTTACCCTTGAGCCTAACTTCGGACGTAATGGTAAATTCAAAGATTCTTTCTTTAGCCACACTTCGAATTCGAAAACAGATCATCAAACAAAGAAAAGACAAATTTTCTACGACATCAGACAATACGAAAATCCCGGCGAAGCAGCTACAACAAGTACTAATATATTACCAAAATGTTTAATGGATTAAGGACAAAAACCAGCAAGGTTTTTAAAAATATAAATAATATCCCACATGACATTATTGTGCTAGCTGAAACATGGTTGAATTCATCTTTTGCTGACAATGAGCTTTTTGACAATACCTATCAAGTATTTCGACGAAATCGACACCTTCTTAATGACTCAGCTACTGTTGGAGGGGGTTTATTAATAGGAGTAAGAACCTCTCTTATTTGCTCACTTGTTGATGATTTTCTTCAGTCATCACTTGAATTGCTTTGTGTAAAAATAAAAGTGTCATCTGGTTACGTTTATGTGGTTGCTACTTATATTCCACCCAGCTCTAACACCGATATTTATGAAAATTTTAACAATTCCATTGAAACCATTTATGAGAAAATTGATCCAACTGACGAAGTCATTGTAATTGGGGATTTTAATCTTACAAACTTGAAATGGTGTAGATCTACTAACGATGATATCTATTTTCCAATAAACGCATCGAATATAAACGAATTTTGTGTATTGGATGGAATGGCTTCCTTTGGCTTAAATCAGCTGAATGGAGTTAAAAACCAAAATGGAAGAATATTAGATCTTGTTTACTTCTCTGATGTATTGAATACTGATGCTGCCGTTATCTCATGCGATTCAAAGATTGTAGAAGAAGATCGCCATCATCCAGCCTTAACTATTTCATTGAATTTATGTGTATGTAAAATTCTGAATGCTTGTAAAAATCAACTTGAGTTCAATTTTAAAAAATGTGATTTTAATCAACTCTTTATCTTATTAATGGAGACAAATTGGGATGATTTATTTTCAAACTTAAGCTTAGATGAAATGATTTTGCGATTTTATGAAATTTTGTTTGATTATTTTTTAGATACCATCCCATTTCGCAAAGCAAAAAATTTAAGTAATAACCCGCCATGGCTTGATTCGCATATAAAAAAATTGAAAAATAAAAGAAATAAAGCCTGGTTGAAATTTAATCTATCGAAGACTGAAGAGACATTTCGTGAATATCAAGAACTGCAAATCGACTTTATAAACTATTCAAATCTACTTTACTCTGATTTTATTTCAAACACTGAATATGAGCTTAAAGATGATCCACAGAAATTTTGGAAGTATGTCAATAATAAAAGGAAATCTGATGGTTACCCAGTTAGTATGAACTATCAAAATTCTTCAAGTCATGATCCAGAAACTATATCTAATATGTTTGCTGATTATTTTAAGAGTGCCTTTGAAGACTTTTCTTCGATTACTTCTTCTTCCATTCCTTCTTATACTCAACAATACACTCATCTTAATTTTATAAATTTTTCGATTACAGAAGCTTCTATACACGACAATATTTTAAAACTTGATGAATGTTTTAGTCCTGGCCCGGATGGTATTCCATCATTTATAATAAAAAAATGTGTGTCTTACCTATCTTATCCGTTATATGTTCTTTTTAACGAGTCGATTAGAATTTCGAAATTTCCTGCTCTTTGGAAAAATTCATATTTAACGCCAATACATAAAAAAGGCCTAAAGAATTTAATAACAAACTATCGTCCTATTGCGAAACTATCAGCTATCCCCAAACTTTTCGAATCTCTGGTCTGTGACATACTTGCTTTTAATTGTTCATCCGTTATATGTGAAAATCAACATGGTTTTGTAAAGAAAAAATCCACGGTCACAAATTTTTTACAATTCTCTACCTTTTGTCTAGATGCGTTTGAAAAACACTCTCAAGTAGATTGCATCTTTACTGACTTTAGTAAAGCCTTTGACAAATTAAGTCACAAAATACTATTAGATAAATTAAGGAATATTGGATTTAACCATTGTTTTGTTTTGTGGATATCATCATACCTTAAAGATAGATTTAATAGTGTAATATTCAGAAATAACCGTTCGTGTGAATTCAAAGTTAATTCTGGTGTACCTCAAGGGAGTCATCTTGGCCCTTTGCTATTTGTTTTATTTATAAACGATCTTCCCTCTATATTAAAACATTCTATGGCTTTAATCTATGCTGACGACGTGAAAATTTTTCGAACAATTAACTCCATTGCGGATTGTGAACAACTACAAGACGATCTTCGGAGATTTTATGAATGGTGCAATAATAACTGTTTGTTTTTAAATATTGACAAGTGTAAGACTATCACCCTTATTCCGATAGGCGTTTTTCTAAAACGCCAACTGTCGTTTTAGGAGTCGTGTCGTTTTTTTTTTGGTATTCCGTAACTAAAACGCCAGCGTTTCTCTCGCTCTTACATTCCACAATACATTCCAAACATCTGACATATCAAATTGTTTGCAAATTGAATAATTTGGATTTGAAAATTATATTTGTGTGAATTTGTTTCAAACATAAAGAAAAATACGAAAAACGTACAGTGTAGAAAGTTATTTTTCTTTGAGCAGCAGTGACGACGAAGAAGAAGAAGAAAAGAAAGATTTTATACTGCAGAAGATATACATACACATTCCATCTAAAGCAAATCCTTTTGATTTGGCTGACACAAAGTATGTTATTAAATAAAAAAATATACACATATGCAGTAGGTAATTCTACCACTGGTTTTGATTTTTTATTTTATCGCATTTGTTAACAGATTCAAACTTGCTGATACCCTTAGTTTTTTTTTGCAAAAGCGAGCTACCAAAAGGGGTTGGGAACGACTTCAATTTGGGACTAGCCCAGCCAAGCCTAAGCAACATTCTTAAGGAAATACCTGCTCGCGTTTTATCTTTGCCAAGTTGTAATTTCTACGAATTCTTTTATGTTCCATTTCAATCGGATATATACATACATAGATAGATCGCTTGATACAAATATTTGTATATATACATATGCATATGATGGTGGAGAAAGAAATACTTGACTTTTGGGTATGTGATTGTGACTGATAACAGTTCAAATAAAAATACATTTTTGCAGGAGATGCTGGGGGTACCCACTCGAGCCTTTTCTTGTAACTCCTTATAGATTTGTTATTTTCACGCTTAACAAAGAATTTTAAATTATAAAAACTAAAATAAATTTAAAACAAACTTATATTTTGTATCCTGTCGTCAACAAATTTCTAGACGACAGATTTCGGTGTTTTTACAGACGTTTTTTTGTATGGAAACGACTTACGGAATACCAAAAACAATATAGAGAACACGTTCCACAAGAGAGAATCGACAAATTGACGTTTATTTGGCGTCGAACGCCTTACGTAATACCAAATTCACACTGACGTTTTTATTTTGGCGTTCAACGCCTTACGGAATAAGGCTGTATGTGTTTTACACGCAAACGTAATTTATTTATTTTTGACTACCTGTTGAATTCGTCACATTTATGTAGAGTGTATAGTTTCTCCGATCTCGGAATCTTATTAGACTCAAAATTATCAAATTATCATTCACCGATCATTATAACTATATTGTAAAGAAAGCAAACAAAATACTTGGTTTTGTTAAAAGATTTTCCCGTGAGTTCCGTGATCCATATGTTATAAAAATTCTTTATGTTTCTTTTATTAGGCCAATTCTTGAGTATGGGTGTGTAAAATGGGCACCATACTACTCTGTACACATAAATAGAATAGAAAATATTCAAAGAAGATTTTTAAGATTTGCCCTGCGTTTTTTCCATTGGTCATATAGAGTTATATTACCCCCATACGCTCATAGACTTCAGTTGGTAAGCCTTCCACCTCTTTCTGTTCACAGAGAATATTTGCAGTTCTGTTTCATAACTGGAGTAATGAATGGATCTATTTCATCTTCATCGGTTCTTTGTCGATTAAATTTCAATATAAGTCGTTCTAGTTTAAGAAGAAATTTACCAATTTGTACTATTTTTAGCAGATCAAACTATGGCGCTTATAGTCCTCTTAACCAGTTAATAAATATTTTTAATAAATTCTCTTTTCTTATTGAATCTACAAATGTAAATCTCAAATCCAAACTTATAAAAATAATTTCTATGCTCAAAATAGATCAAACTTTGTTTTTAGATAAATTTTAGATTTTAAGAAATATTGTAAGTTTAACGTTAGCATTAACGTATTGCAATAAATGACTTCACGAATTTGGAATGCTTTACCCGAAATAATCAAAAAAGTGAGTCTCGCAAATTCTACCGGTCATTCAAAAATTTTCTTCCAATTTTTTTAAAGAACAAAAATAACAGTACCTGCCATTTTTTCATATTTTAGAAAAGGTTTTTTCTTTGAGAAAAAATTCATTTAGTGAGAGCTTATGGTGTACAATTTTTTTTTCAAAAAATGGTCGTAAATGATACCTCCCATAGAACCTTTTTTGTTTTCGATTATCTCAAAAACAATGTAACTAATTTTGATCAATTTGTTTAAACTTAACCTTCCAAAAATTTTATATAGAATATTGCATTTAAATTTTCAACAAAAAAATGTTAAAAACCTATTTTTTTTTAAATTCAATATTTCGAGAGCTACAACTATAAAAATAAAATGCGCGACTGGGTCGCACGAACTTGCTCTAATGTAAAAGACTAAGAATTTCAAAAATGAATGTTATTAGAGAAAAACTATTCATAAGCATAAAATTAGTTTTTTAAATGTCTAAAACAACTCCTTAAGTATTTGGAGCTAAAAACAGGATGCCATGTGATTCAAGCAAATATTAGTTTATGCAAGGAACAAAAATTATAAGTCGTTGTAGTGGTTTCTTAAAAAAATAAGCTTTTATATAAAAAATTTTTAAAACATTTTTAAGAAAAAATGTTGGTATGCCAACTTAAAGTTTTTATTATTGTACGAATAAAAATTAAGTTTCCAAAAAAAATATTGACTTGTTTTTGAGATATCGAATGTTCAAAAAAAAAATATTTTTTTTTTAAATTCAAAGAAAATCTTTTTTTAAAGTCTAGAAATGCAATGTTTTTTAAACTTTTTAGAAGCTTCTCTATAAAAAAAATTCATTAAAATCGGTTGTACTGTTTTTGAGAAAATTAAAAACCAAAAAAATGCTTCCAACGGGACTAGCAGAAACAACCATTTTTTGTAAATTTTTTTCAACCATTGTTTAGCTTTAACTAAATGAATTTTTTTTTTAAATCTGTGGGACAGTTTTTGAGAAAAAAAAATATTTATAAAATTTAGAAAAATTTTAAAATTTTTAGCCTTGAAAAAAAAGAAAAAAACGTGTGAGGGGAATTTAAAAACGATATCTACAAAGTTTGAATCAGCCGAGCCGTTTAGGCTGTAGTCGAACAGACAGACAGACAGAATTGCGAGACCCACTTTTTTTGTCTTCGCTATCATCGTAATGTCAACTTTGATCAAAATCTCGAGTTCGATTTTTTACGAATGCATAACTTGTCATATTACCTACATATAAAGCCCAAGTAAAAAGGAGTTTCAAAGTAAATTATCTATGAAGTTAAAAGCTCCAGAAAGTGATATATTGGAAATTATAGTCCTTGTAGTTATTCTGCCTTTCTTAAGCGCCCTTAATTAACTGAACTAAAGATTCGAAACCACATAAATCCAGCCCTGCAATGTAGATGAGTATTAACCAGGGCAAGTATATTCGCGCGTTGCTCCTCATGTTAACTTGTCGTCATTATCATCATCCTCGTTCGTAAAATTCCCTTACTTGTCAAGTATTATGCACTCGAGAATTTTTGCTTCTTCTTGAGAATATGGTTTTTGTTTAAAAAATTTTTTTTTAAAGAATTTTTGTTATATAAATTTTACTGCGTCGTTTTTTAGTTGATTTTATTGTTTCAGAAATATAAGGCGAGAAACAACCCTGCGTTCATATTATGTTGTTTTTTACTCTTTATTTATATGCACTCGAGAAAAGAGGCTTAAATGCTATGTTTTTTCAAGGAGTGTAACTGCATGTGAAGAAGGATTTAATAAAAAAACAACAGAGGCCAGAACCTATAAGCATGCGGTAGTTGGTTGGAAGGGTGTCATGGGGATTGTATTTCCATGAACATTTATAAACTGGCAAATTATCGTCACAATGCCAAGTTGAGTACATTTTGGTAATTCATGTTACTAAAAGCAGGGTTGGATTTTAATTAGAAAAAAAATCTTAAAAAAATTAAGGTAAATGGCTTAAAGGCTTATCTACTATTAATTCAGAATTTTATATCGAAGCTATTTAGCTATTCAAAAGGTCAAAAACCCAAATATTTAAAGATACTAAAAACACAGATGTGCGTATCTACAGTTTGCTCACCTTGAAAAAAAAAAGATTGTGTGTACTGACGTACGCGCGGTTGAAGTAAAACTTCTTTTTCCTCAAGCAAGGCTTCTGTAAGATTATAACCTACGAACAAACATTTTGTATTCTAAAAACTAGTCGCTGTCTTTGATGGATAACGTGACGTTTCGACATGTCACTGACAGCTGCATAGAAATTTTTTTACCCCCAACGCCGGAAAAGAAGTTTTACTTCAAAAAAACATCAAAAAGATATGTTTGTTTGTTTTTTTTTTAAAAAGGATAGTAATTTCTGCTTGTTAAATTGGTCGACCACATAATTCACAAACATTTTGTATTTTTAAAACATGTCGCTGTCTTTGACTGATAACGTGACGGTTTGACATGTCACTGACAGCTGCATAGAGAATTTTTTACCACCAACGCCGGAAAAGAAGTTTTACTTCAAAAAATTTAATGTGCGCGCCTAGCCTTAAATGAATTCGAGAAGAAAAGTACGAAACTCCCATGCCACTTGACAAGCAAGTTGCCTCGCTTTGTTTGTATTACCCTGGGGCTGCACGTACAAGTATTGGCAAGCATGTTGTAATCTTGTAATGTACACAAGCATTTCTTATTAACCCGTACAAACCCGAGCAACTTAGTAGTCACCTGGCATTAATTCAGTATCCAGGCAACTTGAAAGCAAGTACACTGACAGCGGCACTCTTGTAAAATTAATTATTAAAGTATTTGATTGATTAGTCGGGTGACGTTCAAATTTATAAATACCAAAACAAATGTCGGTGGCGTGTGCGATTAAGCCAATAAATATTATTAAAAAGTATAATTTCAAAACTTTCAGGCAACCTGATGGTCATATGGCATGCCGTCTATGACAGCAAGAATACAAATGGTAGTGGATATACCCAACTTTTTGGCCAGTACTTTGTATGCGAGGGTTAGGTGTTGGTAAAATTTATTTGGATTGCAATATGCTTGTCAATAATTCTTCGGTTGTATAGCCATTGCGCGTCTGAACCTAGAGTTTTATGTTTATCTTTGAATGCAGCCATTTGAAATATGTAAATTCTAAATCGTATTCAACTTCATGTTTTACTTTGCACATGCTAAAAACATGTCGCTGTCTTTGACAGATGGCGTGACGGTTTGACATGTCACTGACAGCTGCATAGAAAATTTTTTACCCCCAACGCCGGAAAAGAAGTTTTACTTCAGAAACCTGATTTTGTTGACATGCAAACATCCGCAGTATTTGCTCTAGCTAGTTGTCTCCAACTTGTCATGCCAAATTTGTTGAGTTCCAATCAAAGATTTTCCGGATCGGAACATTGGCGATGTCTTCGATCTTAACTTAACGATCAGTGACTTAAGTTATTTCCTCTGTATTTATTTGGCCAGATCGCTGTACAGCCCGTAGAATTCGTTGTTCTTTATTCTCCCCCACATTACGTTTATGTAGACTAAGGTGTTCTATACTATACTATACAACGTTCCAATTCGGAATAAAAAGAAAGGTAGGCCTAAACACTCCTGGTACAAACAAATGCAAAAACACCAGCATTCAGTTGGCCTCAGAAATGGAACAATACAAAACCGGGAGGCTTGCCGCCGATTTCTGAGGTCAACCCGGCGAACCCCACAGGCGGATCACTAGTGTGAAGCAGATACGTGGGAGAGTTATGATCCCCTCGACATCGAGATCATAACAGCGCCGAAGAAAAGGAAGAAGAAGGTGTTTTATACTAAGTGATGGTGATTGTATTCAAAGCTAAGTCCAATTTAGCTACTGGAGCGGAGCTTACGGAATTTTTACCGTGGCAGGCGATGACTTGGTTAGGAAGTCGCACCAATACATCTATATATATTGGCACAGTAAAACATCCCCGATAATTGGAATCTCAGTATTATTTGTCCGATCTTCACGAAAGGAGACTCTTTGTACTGCAAAAACTACAGTAGCATCAGTTCAGCAACAACCTAAGTGCTTTTTGGTCCAAAAAGTCATTACGGCAAAAAGTTTAGGAAGTTCAAATCGACACCCAGTCGACAAAGACCTCCCCAAAACTCGTACCTTTGATGTCAAAATAGGTTTTGGATCAGGCGATGCCATGTCAGTCGACTTCCTTAACATCGTCCGTGAAAGAACGATGCATTTAGAGTTGTTATATACACTGGCCCAGGTATCATCTCACACCACGATACGAGAAAAGCCTTCAAACATGGGCAGTTCCTTCTGGGTTGAATCGCAGAGCAGTGCATATAAAGCATAGCTTGCAGAATTACACCTTGACTTTTTGTTTAACTCTCGTTTTGATTGCAGATTCTCTGTTTCTAAAAAAGAGGAATCCAGTTTAACTCGTTAAAAAGTTCAAACATCAGTATGTCTTAAACAAGTCCGTCTACTATCTAAACCTTCGGTAGTAGCCTGCCATGTTTACTTATATAATATGCTAAACAAGGAACCATTGACCCCCTTTTGTTCCTTCAAAATCTAATACAATATTTATAACTCCTTCCAATACCTTTATAAAATTTTATCTTCCAGAACCAGAGACAAAACATTGTTCATTTTGCGACGAGTTTAACATATACACCAGTTCATACAGTATATCGGCAAACTTGATCAATCAACATATCGAACGATGAATGACAGACCCATTGAACATTGACGAACGCATTGTGCTCCCAGCTCCCACATAATCATTATTCCTTCCAGACCTTTTGCGAGCACGCCAGACCATCACCAATCAATCGCTTGCATCTGCAGCGCGTCAAGTCTTATTTGGTTTTACCTGGGATCAGAGCTACGTAAATATGCATTCGCATTCATTAGAGTCCACTTCAGCCGACTCGGCCGGGCCGGCCCGACCCGACATGCCTGTCTGTATCTTTCTATATCACATTTTCGATGCAATAATGCACTCTGTTGCTGCTGACTTGGTACCCGCACTTCCATATATATGTAGATATTCTAAGCCCCATGGTAAGGGACACGTATCTCTTTTTCGAAATCAGAACTCTAAAACAACACCATAGGCAGGCATAGGCACATACGAGTAGTATCCAGACTCGCATCATGTTACTTCTGTTGCAGCATACATAATATCTCATTTTTTTGCAAGGTGCTGTTACAGGCACACAGGCAGTTCCTTCCTCCATTTAGGCACTTGAACATGTTTGTACATCCTTTTCGTCGAGTGGCTGACATATTTCCAACTCCCTGGCCCCTGCAGCATCATCGGATCCCCACAGCGAGGGCCCGGTTGAAGCTGCCTCAAACTCCACACACACAACACATCCCATAAAGTTGAATCATTATTCTTGTGCAACTGCGTGATGGTAATTTAAATAATGCCAACACACATTTTGCAACGTCATATGGGAGGCAGTATACGGATACGGATATATCCCGAACATATACCCCTACCCCATTCAAGATTGGTATCAGGATTCAGATTTCAATTTTCAGATTCGCAGCAACTCTGAAATGAGGAGATACTCGTACGAAACATAAAACAAAAAAGTCTTCATTGTGACAAGAGATTCATGGAGCCATCCATCCTGTTGTCCGTCATGGATGGAGTGGAGTGCTATTGCCACACAATAATGTTATTCATTTACGTATAGAATGCCTCTCGTGGGAAGGAGGTCATTCTGTATGGTGGCACAACCAATATTGCAGTTCCAGAGTTTCTTCAAACTAATTGCATTGTTAACCATTTCCAATTCTATTTAATTACCATGGAACATAAGAACCATGCTGTATTTACAGTGGAGTCACCATTTATATGATATTTGATTTATACATAAGTTACTTTACAAAGGTTTTTAAGAGCCGAATTTTGTTCAAAAGACATTAGAACAAAGATTCCCATCCGTAGGGATAAATGGAACGATTTGAGGACAAGTTAGGCTTTTCGGTGTCCAGTTTGATGGCAAGGTGAATAAGTTTGCCTATGCCTAAGCAAGTCAGCTGGAATTGTATCCATGAGAATGACCCAAAACCAGCAGTCAATGGGGTCAAAAATTGGTTTGCATGCATACATGCTTGTCAGCACAGAGCCACGATGTGTATTCAAATTAAATATTTTTGTGTTTACAAGAATTAAAAATTATAGAACTCTCCATCTCTAAAAGAAGATTATATGAAAAGTTTGTTACAAAATTGCCTAGAAGTTTCCAAGCTTATCTTAAAAAAAAAATCGTGGTGCGTTAGTCTAGAATTAGCCTGGTAAATACAAAAATGGTGTTATTGCTTCGAATATGCTATTTCTATGTCCAGCAGACATCAATTCGTCACTAACTGTAATAATTTTTGAAAACTCAAAATAAACGAAATCAATTTAGTTTTCTTATTAATTTTTAATGTTTAAGACAGTGCCAGGGACTTTAGTGCATTATAGAAACAATTGCCAAATATGGGAATTTTTGCCAACGTTGAATATGTGTTTTTTGTGAAGTTTTTCTGTTTTCTATATCCAAGTGGAGCATGCAGGATGAGTTCCGCTTTAACAACAGAAGACAGGATTGATTTTTTTCTTTCTGCACGGTTTTTGATTCTCCATTCCACATCCGAAAAATTAGGAACTAAATATGAAAAAATGAGGGTTAGTCATTCAGAAAATAGATCATAGATGTCATAGAAAGAGAGTCGAAGACTAAACGAAACCCTAAGGCACCCAAGCATATATTTTATGAATATCAGGCTTGTAACTATCCTATACTAGCCGACCCGTACTCGCGTTGCTTCGCAAATTTCTTAATATTAATATTATCATATGAAAACATTTCTCAATGGGACTGAGCATATTTTCTACAATAATATTAATTTTAGTTTATATGCATAACTTACCGTATCGTATTAAATTCTCTTTCACACTTGACAAAAAAAAGAGTTTGTTCATGTTTGTGCATATTATAAATATAACAATATAGAAAATAATAAAATTTATTTCAAATAAATGGGTTGTCTACTTTCTGAGATCATTCAACCCAAACTTTTAAATGGTTTCGCTTTTATAGAATAGTTCATGTGCACGGCACTGTAGTGAATTGAATGTCCATTTTCGTCACCCAAAATGCTATTGAGTGTATTCAAGTAACTTAAAAAATAAAATGCACGACTGGATCGCACAAACTTGTTCATATGTAAAAGTACTTTTGAATTAAAAATACATTTTATAAATATAAAACATGGATTTAATTAGATAAAAATGTTCAAATATATGGAATTGCCGTCTGATTAATCTTTTTAATATTAAAGTAATTTTTTATATAACAAATTTCCTTGAAATTTTTCGAGAACAAAATTTGGGATGCCAAATTTTAAGTATTTAGTAGTATAGATTTTAGAAATAGTTTTTTTTGTTCGAATATTTTTATATACAATATTATTTTAAACTAAAGGGGGCTCCTGTTGAAAATTTTTGGTTAAAATCGTTAGATCTGTTGATAAGAAAGTCAAAGAATCAAAAAACGGTTCTATGACAGGTACCGTTAGTAAAATTTTGCCCCAAATTTTTTTTGACCAAAAAGTAGTCCATGTCCAATGTCCATAATATCACACCTAATTTTTTTTATCAAAATATTTAGAACCGTTTCGAGATAAATAAGATTATGCATTACGGGTGTATGGTGGGTACCGCTAGTTTTGGAGCTAAAAAAAAAATTCGATTTCTCCTCTAGGCAATCACTGAAGACCCTTAAAACTACCGAGATTAAAGAACATAGGTCTAGTGGGTCTGTAGAGAGAGGTACAGACATACAGACGCACTGAAACATGTTTTTTGTGTACTAAATTTTCCTTAAAATTTTTATAAAAAAAATTGATATGCAAATTGTTATTATTTAATAAAATACATTTTTAAACATAATTTAAAAATTTAATCGTGTATCGGTTTTCAAGATATTGAATTTTCAAAAAAAAAAAATTTATTATTTTTTTAAAAATCCAAAAACTATTTTTTCGAAAAAAATTTTAGTTTATATTTTTTCAAATGCAAAGCAGCTCCTGCATAAAAATTTTGGTTAAAATCGTTAGAGCCGTTGGTGAGAAATTCGAAAATCAAAAAAACCGTTTTATGACAGGTACCCCTAATAACATTTCCCCCCAAATTTTTTTTCACCAAAATATAGTCCATGTCCATAATATCACACCTAATTTTTTTTATCAAAACCGTTAGAGCCGTTTTTGAGATAAATAAGATTATGCATTACTGGTGTATGGGGGTACCGTTAGTTTCAGAGCTAAACAAAAAATTTCAATTTCTCCTCTAGGGAATCACCGAAGACCCGAGTACCGAGTTTGAAGAAAATAGCTCCAGTGGCTTAGGCTCTAGATCGAGGTACAACCATACAGATACAGACATACGGACATACAGCCATACAGTCAGACAGACGAAATCGTCGAATTCGTCTTCGATATCATATTAATGTCAACTTTGATCAAAATCTCGAGTTCGATTTTTTTTCCAAATGCAGAACTTGCCCTATAGTAGCTATATCGCAAAGAAAAAAAGAGCCCACACTGCTCAGCGATGTGACGATAGAATTAGAGAAACAAAAAACAATGTGTGTGTGTAGGTTAGTTAGATGAACTATACAATAATACAATACAGAAAAATTGAATATGTAGGTAGGTAGGTAAGAGAAAAAACATAACTATTAAATGGAACACATATTAAGAGCCTGTTTAGATTGGGAAGATTGAGTACAGACTGGTGAGTACCGACGTGTTTACATTAAAAAACCTTTGAGGCGCCTCACGATGGGTTTTACGTGGAATTATTTGAATCGAAACATTTTTTTATCGTCATTAATAAATATTTATCAGGAAACTTGTTTGCTCTTTTATCCAATTCGTAATTTTTTTCCTTAAAAAATTCACACGAACAAAATTAAATACTTTTATAGACAGACAGCTGTTGTTTTCTTGAAAATTGACAAATTGAAATGGACAAAATGAAATAAAACGAAACGTTTCGGTTATGAAACAGTACTCACGAGTCCAGTTTTTATGTTTTCTTCATGCCTCACGAGACCTCTCACCCCGCACTTTTCTTGCCATTAAATTGCCGTGAGTCCGTACTCAATCTTCCCAATCTAAACAGGCTCTAAGAGAGAAAGAGCATGGGAAGAAAAGAAAATTAAAAATGTTGGAATGATAATGAAATGAAACAAAGCAGCGACCTCGCGATTGTGATGAAATCTAATTCCTGGATAAAATAAATTTAAAAAGCTTATAATTTTATAATCTGTTTTTATTTATTTCTCAGGTTGTATGTTTAACTAAGAAGTGATTTTGGGCTTAAAATTTGCGCAACAATATTGACTTACTGACAATGCTAATCTTTGTCGATTATTGTATAGGTTTTAAGATATGAGTGGTTGTATAAGTCAACTAATGACAAAAAACGGACAAAAATATGAAATTAATAATATTTAAGTTAGACAAATTATTAGTGAAAAAAAATTATAGCCATAAACACTCTTATAACAATATAGAAAATAATAAAATTTATTTCAAATAAATCGGCTGACTACTTTCTGAGATCGTGCGTTACAAATTTTAAAATGGTTTCGCTTTTATATAATAGTATAGATAGCTTGTCTTAAGTGGTCCAAAAGATAATTTCTAATCGAAAAAAGAAAAATTTTATGATGACAAGCTCTATATAAAACACATTTGAAATACCAATTGTAATAATCATACTTTCTCCTTAAGTAGTGGTTTATCCAGCGTCGAATAGAAACCCTTCACACATAGCATTCAAACCAACGGATCTCTGTATATCGGGACTTCTTTCAAAACTTGGGAAACTGCGCGAGCGCGAAAGAAGATTCGACCCATAAAATCTTTGTTCTCTCAAGTGCAGACTATGAATTGATAGCAAAAGTGTTATAAGGCCGAAAGTTAAAATTGAAGACGATGAGGTATTTCGTTCTTTTTTTTACAAATGACCAAACATGTTTACTATATGGGTGATTCTACAAACAATGGAATAAAATGATACAAATTTCGGCACGACATTTTTGGAAGCCAAAAGTCGTAAGAATTGTTCTAGTTGATCCTTAGAACGTCTCTTTGCGTTGTTGAAAGCGGCCAGTAAAAAAAAAATTAAAAATTACGATTTTAAGGACATTTTTTGAAAAAGGATGTTCAGGGGACTGAGTTTTTTTTTAAGGTGACTGAATAAATCTTTAGTTTTTTTTGTATTTTCTCTTGGGTACAAACTAAAATATAGAAATTTAATTTAATTAGCCTTTATAAACATACAAATTCATGGTTAATACATAATAACTTAGCATTTTATTAAAAAAAAATAATATATTATAATAAATTTTTTTTTCTACTTAGAATCAATTTAAAATAAATTATATTATTTTTAAAAATTTTAAAAATATTTCGTAATGAAGTTCGAAGTTCAACATAACTTAAAAATTCTCAGGTTTCTGAATAAAATATAATTTATTTATTTATTAGCCAGGGGACTGAGACCAGGGGACTGAGGTTTTTCATGGTTTTTGCGCAAAAACGATATTAAGGTTTTATTTAAAAAATCAAAAAAATATATATAATATTACAGTTTCATCAAACCTATACTATACTGCTAAAAAAGATGCCTACTTACATACAAATTTGTTTCGTAAAAACTCACCAGAGGACTGAGAAACTAAACGGACAATCCACGACTTCGTGCACAAATGTCTTTTTCACTATACTAACATAAGAAACAGAATCGAGTTGCGCCACGATTTTATTGTAAGGAGACTTGGTTCTTCAAATTGTCAGTGCTGGAAATCTGATCGACATCCTAGTTATTGATATTTTCGACTGTTTCAATATGCCAGGGGACTGATATAAAAAGCGGGGGACAAAATTTAATTGAGTTTTTTTTTAATAAAATCAATTACTAAAAAGTATTTATCTATTTCGTAGCAAAGATGTATTATTTGGCGTAACTTCGGTGGGATTCATTTTAAAATGAGATCTGAAATAAGAGAACGGTAATAATTTTTCTTTGCGAAAACGTACTGGGGACACGTCAGGGGACTGAGAATCGGACACTTTGAAGAATTTTTTGAGCAATATAAAATAAGGTCACCCTAATAATATTGTTAGGCCAGGTAGATATCGGTGAGATTTAATTTTATAAAAAAAAATCAGATTAAATAATTGAACGGATTTCAAAATATTTCTGGGGCCGCCGAAAATTCCATCGTTTGTAGAATCACCCATATATTTGAATCACAATAGTTCGGGAGAATCAGGACATAGTGACTTATAACTCTCAACCATTCCTTGTGCGTCTTGTAGACAGGATTGGAGATAACCTATAAATTTCTATCGATCCAAAGGACTAAAATTAGAAGCATTTTACATGTCAAGATGTTTTGTCACATTCTTGTAAGGAGCAGACTCCTGAACAAAAATTTGATTAGGTGGCATCGCCATTACTTTTAAAAGTTTAGAATTTCAACAAGCCAATTTCGCTAAAAATAAAATAATTCTTCGTAAAAGGATTGACCAAGCGTGACATCGCAGAGTTAAGGATCGGCATCGTTGGTAAAATTAAGTTGGTTTCAGTATGAGATTGAAACAAAAAAAACTTAGAAAAACCAAAAAACACAAAAAGCAAAAAAAAAATACATAATTAAATAAAATATATTTATTTTTATTTTTTTTAACAACTGATTGAGTTGAAATATTTATACATAATTTTTGTTTTAGGGTCAGCTTTGCTAAGATTTATACTACTTGAGTGCGCCAAAATGTCGTATAATTGATCAATGTTTAAATAAAAAATCAAAAATCAATTATGGACGGCAGTGTGAACAAAAAGTTGTTTCAAAATATAGATTTTTTTCAAATTTAAAAAAAAAAAAACAGCCGTTACTCGAAAACCGTTAAGTTATGTTCGGTATGATTCAGTTACTAAATTCTGAGAGGTCATGACCTGGCCTATTATCATTCCATTGTATAGCGTAGAGATTGGACTAACGCAAGATAAAATTAGGTGGGATCTAATAACAGTGCTTAAGTGCGACTACAAGATCCATGTCCAAATTATGACTCGCATATTTTTAAGCCAGAAATCCATTTTATTCTATCATTTTTAAATTAAGTTGTTTTAGTGAATACTTTTTGAATGATTTTTTCATGATTATTTTCAGAGGCGTTCTGCGAGTGAGTGACAAATCCTCCAAGCGTATTTCTTGTCATGAAAAGAGCTGCTCATAAGCCGTTCGGAATCGGCAGAAAATTGTAGATTTCCTCCATTCCTGTAACACACACACAGGAATGATCGAAAGTTGAAAGTCACTAGGTTTAAAGTTTTCTTTTTTTTCTTACTTAAAACCAAATTAGTACATGATAACGTTAAAATTTAAAGAGTAATAACCTTACATTTTTGTTCAAAATTTTCACTCTTGAAATATTTTTATTTATTTATTAAACTGTATTAACGGAAGTGATTAAAAAATGCTTATTTATAACAGTTCTATTTGTACACTTTCACACATTTTTTTTTGCTTTGAACTGACACCGTGTAGGGTGTCTACACTTGATGTCATAATCAATGTGTAAACTCGTTACACCATTACCTACAGTTTTAATCACAGCTACTAAATATGAACTGTACTAAAATCACAGCTTCACTTCGAGCTGTACTAAAATGCATTGCTAATGTTGTCCCTTTAAGTGATCGCCATATTATTCACTGTCTTTTATTTCGATCGTGACAGTGGCAAGTCGTCCATCCCCAAACTTATCACTTAACCAATTTCTATTTTTTAATAAAAACAACATTAATTAGTTTAAACTAATAAGAGATAGAAAAGGGTAATATAAATAATGTAAAATAAAATAAAAAAATTAAATAAAACACACCGTTTTAAGAGGAAAATGTTTTACAAACAGTTCTATAACCAGTGATTGAAAAAAAAAACTTTTTCGTCTACATTGTTAAAATTTGAGAGGCTCGAATGAGCTTTTATACGCAGTTATAGTACTTTACAGTAGATCATATGACTTTTTTAATTACAAAAATCAAAACTGCATAAAAGAAGTTTGCACGATAATAAAATTATGGAATTTGAAAATAATGATTTGCAGGGTGTTTCAGAAAACAAATATGTAATATTATACTTAAAAAATCGCAAGTATTTATGTCTAAAGAAATGACATAAGGTGTTTTGAACTTATTCGAGTAAAACAGTGTGTACAATAGTTAATGAACTTTTTTTTAAGCGTATTTTCTTTGGTACATTAATTTATTCTCGTTTCGTTAAATACAAACCACTGATAAATTTTAACTCAAATTTTGGAGAAAATGTCTGAATAAAAATCCCTTTCAATAAAAATGGTTAATTTTATGTTTTAAAACGTTTTTAGGGATTTTCTATTTACCATTTACCATTGCGAGTTGACCTAATATTTTACCTAACAAATATCAAAAGTCCATAATTAAGACTTAAAGAATAGCAAATTAAAGTAAACGGACTATTTATTTTTTTAATTTTGTAACAAATCAGAACAAATATGTACAAAATCAAAAATCCCAAATTTGTACACTCAGAATAAAAAGACAATTTAAAAATTGATGTAGTAAGTAAGTAAGTAAGTAAGTAAGTTATTCATTTATTTCTACTTCCTTCTATAGTTTAACAAAAAATAATGAATTTAAAAGCTATGGCTTTGCCGTCAGCTCAGTTAGCAAATTATATAAAGATATGTATATTAATAATGTAAGGTTTAATAAAATAGTATAAAAATATTTACATGAATTCTGTTACTAATAACGTTCTATATTTAAATACTTCTTTCAAAAACTTGCAAAGTGTTTTCCAATCGAACCCATTCAAAATTGAGATCGTTTCCTGCATCGTAAGTGTTCTTTTCCCGAAGTATGCAAGGCGCTGTGGAGAAAATATGGGGCATATGCTGACAAAGTGGAAACAGTCTTCTTTGGATCGTAAGTTACATAGGGAACAAAATTGGTAGAAACTTCCATTGTAAGGGCTTCCGTTTAGACCGAGGACTTCACATCTCACTTTGAAGATAAGAGATATTTCTCTATAATTAAGCAGGTCGTGAAAGTAGTTTTTTTCCAATAAGCTGGTGTTAAGCTGGGAATACAGGATTCTACTTTCGGATTCACGAGCTTTAACTATAAGCGTATCACGGACAGAGTCTTCATGGCACTGAATAATGCGGTATAGCTGTTCTTTAAGAACATAAGAGTTGACTGGATTCACCGAAAGTATTTCTCCATGGACATCTCCCAAGCTTTTCCATTTTGACATTTGACATTGACAAAAATTGATGTACATTCGAATTGGTAAAGAAATATGCAGAAAATAGTTGTTAAAAAATTATTCAAATAAATACAGTGCGTCCTTGATCAAAGTAACCGATCAATATGCGAGAAGTTAGGTAAATTGATGTTGTTGGACTTGGAATTAAAGGTGGAAACCTTTACACAGAAAAAGAGAGAGTCACAATCACAATTGTTTGAAAAGTTACTGAGTCAATAATGGTGAGAAAATGGATGTTGCTTTTACCGAGGTATTGCGTTTGTCGTGGCATACATTACAATTACATTCATATTTCTAGCTGGGTGAAGCTCGACAATACGGCCTTTTTTTGTGATGATGATATGTATGTATAAGTTGCTTTTATCCTTTCTTGTGGTCTATAATTATTCAGTTACGATAGATGGATGAAGTAAATGAATTAAATCAATACATAGAGAAATGAAAATTATTTATATACTCGTATAAATGAATGATACAAAATTTTTGGTAATTATAGTTTTAATGTTGTTTTGTATTTCACAATCTGTTTTCGTTTTTGAATCGATTTTATTCAATTGCCCCTCCTACTTAAGTGCTTGAAATAGAACCCCCCCACTTCTATGTATTGTTTTTCTTGTCTTGAAGTAACTTACAAATCTAAGCCTGCTGTCGTTCTTATGCGAATTATCCTGTATAATTGGAAAAAAATAATATATGAGGAAATCCAGCGTACCTTAAGATTTTCGTTAAAAAAAAATCAAATCATTAGCACACCAAAACAGTTGATGTTTTTATAATCAAAGTAACGTCAGAACTGTAAATCAAGTAGCGTTACTAAAATTCATCAATGCATCAAAAATTAATTGATAAAAATATGTCGAGTTTCTACACAGGTACACAAAAAAATAAAAAAGTAGTTAATTTCAAAAACCAAACCTACATATCCCTATGTATTTTGACGCGCTGAATTTGAATTTCAAGTTAGAATTGGTCCACCATCCTCCAGTTTTTTTTCAAATCGACCATTTTTTTTCCTCATGCATGTATGCCAGAGAGTAAAGTATCACTTACTTTTTGTTATATGCCCTTATTTCATAACTTATACATCAATTTAGTGTTTAAAATTATAAAATAATAAAATAAAAGTCCGAGAAACGTACATGAAATAAGTTAAAAATTTTTCCTTTAAAATAAAAATTCATTTTAAATAATCTATTTAGTGAAATAAAAAATGATACTTAATACAGTTACTTTTTCAGCACTCACTCTCTGGATAACTTCAGGTTTCTAGGCATTTCTAAGCTTTTTTTGAGTGTGCTCTTTAATTTTCTACATCTAAAATAAAAATTACGCTGTCGAACATTTTTTTAATTCCTCGATAAGTTTGTAAATTTTTAAGGCACATTAACTTTTCTGGGCTGAATTTCTTCGTTTTTGTATATAGAATATGCACACAAAATTTTATTACGATATATAAATGCATTAAAAAGTTATGAAAAGAAAAGTGTAACGATCTAATTTTCAAAAAGAGCGAGGGACGTGTTTTTCTTAGTTCACCATTTCAATATTATTAGTGGCACACCCAAATATCAACATAGATTATACTAAGTGAAGTAACTACAATAATTATTTCAATTTTCAGGTGGATCAAACATTGCATCAAAAAGTTACAAAGTTTTGAAATAAAAAAACATTGAAAGGGACAAATAATTTATATTAAATTTCGTTGTTTTCACTTAATAAAATAGCTGTATATTCAAAATTAAAACATTTTATGTTGAAATAGATATAGATCATCTCTCTATTTAAGTCCTATTTAAAAAATTACACCAATAACAACTATTTTAATGAACTATATTTTTATATCTGCTAGGGACATAAAATCCTAAAGTACGCTGGATTTCCTCATATATGACATAGAAAAGAATATTATTCGTACCCTCATAAAGCTTGGAAAAAAGTTTCTTTTAACTATGAGAATGAAGAGTTAAATGGATTCATATACAAATATCTATATTAAAAGGGAGTTTTTGGATTTTTTACATTTTACCTCTTCACCGGAAAATATATATATGCAAAAGAAGAAGAACAGTGAGTTCCAGATAGGTTTCAGAAAGGGATGTTCCACAGTCACATCACATCTTCACCCCCACAAACATTGCTCTTATGTACAAACGATTCAAGATGCGATGCGATTCAAGAAATGGGATTAGGACAGTTAAGCAAAGAATCCTTTTCAGCTCCAAGTATAAAGTTTTCACAGTGGGAGCAATTATGCTTTATGCAGCTCAATCGTGGGGATAGTAAAGATCTGATACCACAAACAAACTACTAAGATTCTTTCTAAAAAAGGCCAGCTCCCGGAAACAACACCTAACTACATGTTACTGATAATAGAATTCTGCGTAGTTAAATCTAACAGTTTCTAGTTTGTGCATTGAAAAAATTTAGCTGATTTACGTTATATAGAAGTAGAATAATGTTATCATGTGACTAACCTCCCATCTGGCCACTTCTCAAAAGTATTAATTTTAATTTAGGTGGGGGCAAAACCTCCATTTATTCGGCTTAATTACAACCTAATGCTTAATCTAACTTAAGAACTTAAAAACTTATAGCTACGTTTTGTGGTTAGTGGGGGTTTGATTCAAGAGACGGAATTTTAGACAAGAGGTACTGAGGTTAAAGTCGAAGTTTCTAGTGTTTGAGTTAACACTCCGGAGCATACGAGATACTGGTTCATTAGAGCCACAAGACGTACGGTGGGTGGGGTATATAAAGGAGATTGAGTTTTCGTATCTTACGAGGGCTGGTATTAAAGAAGATAGAGTTGTAAAGAGTAATGCAGTCAACTGAACCTGTAAGTAGTCGATGAATGAAGAGGATTTCATAAATTTTTCTTCGTTCTAGTGAATTTAGGTTGATTAGTTTAAGAAAGTAGTACCACTTGGCATAATGGTTAGTGCGTTGGACTGTCATTCAGAAGGTCTTGGGTTCGATTCTTAGCTGTTGCAAAAAAGTTTTGTTCAAGTGTGTACTGCCTCTTGCGAGGAATTGACAAATCCTCCAAGAGTATGTCTTGTAATGAAAAGTGCTGCTCGGAATCGGCAGAAAATTTTAGGTCCCCTCCGTTCCTGGTAACACGCACACAGGAATGGCTGAGAGTTGTAAGTCACTAGGTCCTGGTTCACTTCGAGCTGTTGCACCACAAAATTTAAAAAGTTTAAGGCAGTCTTGATAGGAAGGTAGGAACAAGGGATTATTCCAGGACAGACCTCGAAGAGCAAAACAAAGGAATCTACGTTGAATACTCTCGATTCTGGCGATGTGAATTTGTTGGTAAGGCGACCATACTTGACAAAGGTTACCTATATAGAGAGATCGGGTCACGTATGGGTTGGATAATTCCTTGGACCATCGTTTAACGAAGCCAAGTGCTGAATTGGCCTTAAGAATTATACGAGTATCTTCATAATGGTAGATGAAGTAAAGTTCCTGATCACATAATATACCGAGGTCACGTATAGATTCAATAATAGATAGGGGCTGATTATGAAGAAGATAAAGACAGGGAGAAGATTTGAAACGTTTTCGTGAAAAAGTGATTGAATGGCATTTGGCAATATTTAAATCTAAACTGTTTCTGAGACCACCAAACTGGAAAATTATCGAGATTGAGTTGGATGAAAGCAGGGTCCTGTGTAGAAGAAATGCGTAGAGGGAAATATGAGAATATTTAATGACCATTTCAATATCGTTAATAGCAAGAACAAAAAGGAGAAATTTGAAGATGTAATTTTTACTTGCGACTTATAGGTACTGTTCCACAGATTTTTTTTTAAAAAATTCAAAAAATGTCATTTAGTTAAAGCTAAGAAATGGTTGAAAAGAGTTTTCGAAAAAATGGTCATTTTTGGTACCCCCCTTGGAACCATTTTTTTAGTTTTTTTTATTTTCTCAAAAATGGTACAACCACTACAACGAATTATAATTTTTGTTCTTGCATAAACTAATATTTGCTTGAAACACATGGCATCGTGTGTTTAGCTCCAACTACTAAAGGAGTTGTTTTAGTCATTTAAAAAATGAATTTTATGCTTGTGAACAGTATTTCTCTAATAACATTAATTTTTGAAATTCTTAGTCTCTTACTTAAGAGCAAGTTCGTGCGACCCATTCGTGCATTTTATTTTTATTGAATAAATCTAAATATAATGTAAATCATATTCGATCATAGCATGTCCATCATATGGGGTTCGATGGCTAACTTAGATGTAAAAATTTAAGCACCATGCTAGTAAGCATTCTTTTCTATATACCCCCAGTATCAGTATCAATATCATTGGCGGGTTTTAAAAAAAAAAGAACATTTATTCTCATTCCACTATGTCAACAAATTTCTTCCTACTCTTTCGTTCTAATAAGTGTCCGAAATTAATGTTGCATTTAAAAGACACCTTAGGTCTTACATCTTTTTCTATAATGTCTATATTACTGCTTACATTCACTCCTAAACTTACTATACGAATTTTGAATCCTTTGCCTGACCCTATACCTATTCATACCATGGTTTTATTCAGATTTAAAATTATCAGTATCTTCTTTTTAATACAATCCCATTTCCCCATTTTAGGTTGGTTGAGCCCAATGATGCATTTGCATTAAAGAAAAACAAACTGAAAACCAAGTACATAAATTATTGAAGACCACATATAACTCATACATATATAGGCTATTTTTAACCCATTTACTATGTGTAGATGTGTATTTTTAACAGCAGTACTTTTCGATCAAATGACTTTTAAGTGGTCCTATTTCACTGGCCACCACTATATTCTTAGTGCAATCCATCAAGTCATTTCTACATCAACTACTTGCTACCCACTAGACATCCTTTCAATACTTAACAAGAAACAGGGTAATAATTGCATCCCAACGAGAGAAAAACCAACAAAATCTTCGGCAAAACACACCGTCATCCAACGTCCTCGCTCATGGATAAGAACCAGTTTATATTCGTTCAATTCTGCATCGCCTTCGTCATCATTCCATCCTCGAAGGATGGATTTGTGTCGTCCTCTCGTCAACATTGCATTTGTAAGTAACCAAAGTATTTAATCATTGTGTTTAAATTATAATCACCCAGTGAAGGGAAAGAATTACAGACGACGGATGTGGATGCGCTTACTTATTCCTCCTCCCGCTTCATGGCCAGAATAATGAGAGAATGGCTCCATGATGGGGATCTCTTGAGGGGATTCTTGTGCGAATAATATCAACTTGGAACTGTGCGTTGTAAGATGACGAAAATTGAGACTTTACTCATTTTTGTTTTGTCGTTGGCTTGGGAACTTTTCTGTCAGTTACAACTTCTAAGACATTTACACTGAAAGAAAAAAACTTTAAACCGTAAATCATTCTTGAAAAAATTGATTAATTATTTTTTAAGATACCTAAAAAAAAATGAACTTCAAATGTTGTGTGCGAAGATGCCAACGCTTATCCCGCATCAATTCAGTTTATACAAACTTTGCTTTTAAAAGTTTACTGAAATGAATTCTTTCTAAATCTATACTATTATATAAAAGCGAAACCATTTTAAAGTTTGTAACGCACGATCTCAGAAAGTAGTCAACCGATTTATTTGAAATAAATTTTATTATTTTCTATATTATTATAAGAGTGTTTATGGCTATAATTTTTTTTTCATTAATAATTTGTCAAACTTAAATATTATTAATTTTACATTTTTTGTCCATTTTTTTTTTCATTAGTTGCGTTATACAACCACCCATATCTTAAAACCTATACAATAATCATAAAGTCAATATTGTTGCGCAAATTTTAAGCCCAAAATCACTTCTTAGTTAAACATACAACCTGAGCAATAAATAAAAACAAATTATAAAATTATAAACTTTTTGAATTTATTTTATCCACGAATTAGATTTCATCACAATCGCGAGGTCGCTGCTTTGTTTCATTTCATTATCATTCCAACATTTTCTCTCTCTTAATATCTGTTCTATTCAATAGTTACGTTTTTTCTCTTACCTACCTACCTACATATTCAATTTATCTGTATTGTATAGTTCAGTGTTTTTCAAACTGTGGGTCGCGACCCCCTAGGGGGTCGCGAAGAGATCTTTGGGGAATCGCGGTCGCAAGCCGGTAAGATTAATAAACAAAAGTCCTATGCTAAACAAAATTAAATAAAAGAAAAAAATTTTTAGTGCGACCTGTTTATTATTTAATAAACGTTGAAATTTTGGATTAATTTTTGACACTTTCAACATTAAATCAGTTTCCAAATTTAGTATGTTTCTTTTTTTAGTTTTAATGTCAAACATTGAAAAGAATGTGACTTCACACAGGTATGAAGTGGCGAATGGCAGTAACAACTTCAAAGCCTCGTTTGCCAGCTCAGGATACTCTCCTCTTCTCTTTATCCATCAGAAACTGCCAACTGCAGCTAAATCTATAAGATTTTCTTTCATCTTTACCGTTGGTAGATTGGCGAGTTTGACTGACATATTCAAAAAACGATATAATACACATCTTTGTCCATTTCCACTTTCAGAATCCAGTTCCGGAAAGTAACTTAATAGTTTCTTCTCTAAATTATGCAAACTCTGTACTATGAGATTAAGTTTTGCGAGCAATCCTCTTATTTTATCTTTTGTAGTTATAATGCTTTCTTCTCTCCTTGGAGGCTCTTATTCAATAAGTTTAAGTGGTTGAAAAGATCAGCAAGAAATGATTATTTTAATAGCCAGGTGGAAGCAGAAAAATGATACGAAGTTTCAGATTTTGAATCCTGTAAGAACATCAATAATTCGGCTTTCAATTCCAGAACTCGTGTCAATACCTTTCCTTTTGACAGCTATCTGACCTCTGTGTGAAAAAGGAGATTTTGATTGAGTGAACCCATTTCATCACATATGATCGTAAACAACCGACTTTGCAAGGCCTTGCGTTTAAAAGAGTTCACAACTCTAATCACATCTTTAAGTACATCATTTAATTCAGAAGGTAACACCTTGGATGCCAGAACTTGTCGATGAAGAAAGCAGTGTGTCCATGAAACGTTTGGCATTATTAATTTTTCAATGAGCCCACTTTTGTTGACCGTCAAAGCTTTAGCACCATCACTACAAATAGCAAAAAATTTTGTCCAATCAATCTCGTAGTCGCAAGAGCTTTCTAAAAACAAGTCGTACAAACACTGCCCAGTAGTATTAGCAGGAAGAGCTTTGCAAAATAAAATTTCTTCTTCAATATTTTCCTCTGCTTCAAAACGAACAAATACCACAAACTGTGCACAGTCTGAAACAGTAGATTCATCCAGTTGCAAGGCAAAATGTGGACGCTTCTTTAATTTTTCAATTCATTGTTCTTGAATGTCAACGGCCATGTCACTTATTCTCCGCTCAATTGTAATGTCAGAAACTTGTATATTTTTAAGTTTATCTGCCTCCTGTTTACCCAAAAAATTTCAACCATATCAAAGGCCGCAGGCAAAATAAATTTTCGTTCGAAAAATTCTAACGGCTTATCTGCTTCTTTAAAATGTTTAGTTAAGAGATGTCGCATAAACTTTGATGGTTTCATACTTTCGGCAGAAAAAAACTTCACAACAAAGAACACATTGAGGCTTATTATTTAAAGCTGTGAAACCATATTTAAGATATTTTACGTCATAAAGTCTATTTTTAATCGTTGCTTCCTCCGCTTCCAATTGCACCGGATGTGCAAGGCTGCAACGGTCTTTTGAGAAACTTGTCCATAATACTCGTAAACATCATAAATTTTTAAATAAGTACTTACTCTCAGTTGAAAAAAATTAAATGACAATTCTGATGCGCACTTAAGAATTCAACAAAAAAAAAAAACGAAAATTGCTGCAAGGCCTGTTACAATTTTTTTCGGCAATACGGGAGAAAATTTCATCGCGAATAAATAAAATCTTGTGTAATTAGACCGGGCTTGGAAGGGATTCAGTGTATGTAGCTTTTTAAATAACTGACACATTAGCCGATAAAAGGAGAAGTGAAATCCTGCTGCGGATAGAGATTGGAGGTTTATTCGAGTATCAGCAGTGATCCTACTGCGGATGTTGTATTTGTTATTCATATAAAATCCTACTGTACTATGGATAACTTTTCCAAAAAAACACAGCTATTGTAATGGGGGGTCGCCAATATTTTGTTACTAGTAAAGGGGTCGCGTACTCAAAAAGTTTGAAAAACACTGGTATAGTTTATCTAACTAACCGACACACACACATTTTTTTTGTTTCTCTAATTCTATCGTCACATCGCTGAGCAATGTGGGGGTGGGCTCTTTTTACTTGCGAAATATGTACTTACATAAGTAATAGGTACTAACTATAGGGCGAGTTCTGCATTTGGAAAAAAAATTTAACTCTGTCTGTATGCCTGTATGTCCGTATGTCTGTACCTCGATCTAGAGCCAAAGCCACTGGAGCTATTTTCTTCAAACTCGGTACTTAAGGGTCCTCGGTGATTCCCTAGAGGAGAAATTTAAATTTTTTTTTTAGCTCTAAAATCCGTAATGCATAATCTTATTTATCTCGAAAACGGCTCTAACGATTTTGAAAAAAAAATAGGTGTGATATTATGGACACGGAATACATTTTGGTAAAAAAAATGTTTGGGGGAAAATGTTATTAACGGTACCTGTCATAGAACGGTTTTTTTGATTTACGAATTTCTCATCAACAGCTCTAAAGATTTTAACCAAAATTTTCAACAGGAGCCCCCTTAAGTTTAAAATAATATTGTATATAAAAATATTCGAAAAAAAAAACTATTAATAAAATCTATACTACCTAATACTTAAAATTTGGCATCCCAAATTTTGTTCCCGAAAAATTTTAAGGAAATTTGTCACATAAAAAATTACTTAAATATTAAAAAGATTAATCAGACGGCAATTCCATACATTTGAACATTTTTATCTAATTAAATCCATGTTTTATATTTATAAAATGTATTTTTAATTCAAAAGTACTTTTACATAAGAGCAAGTTTGTGCGATTCAGTCGTGCATTTTATTTTTTAAGTTACTGAATACACTCAATAGCATTTTGGGTGACAAAAATGGACATTCAATTGACTACAGTGCCGTGCACATGAACTATTCTTTAAAAGCGAAACTATTTTAAAGTTTGGGTTGAGTGATCTCAGAAAGTAGTCAACACGTTTATTTGAAATAAATTTTATCATTTTCTATATTGTTATATTTATAACTAGCGTAAAATACCCGGCGTTGCCGGGTTCTTGCGGAGAAAATTTCTTTCGCACAGAAAGTCCTATGTAATAACAACTAATTATCCTAGAAAGTTTATTTCCGATACTAACAAACTCTGAGAGAATCTCTAGAGCATCATTCACCTACCCTAAGTTTAGTAAACGGGAAATATTCCGAGGAAAATTTATTCGCGAAAACCCTTTACAGTTACATGATTTATCAAACCACAAATTGTTGGGGTAGATTTTTGCATATTTCATTCAAAATGAATATTTTTGCATACCATCACACGTAGAATAGGTGAACTAAACATATTTAGTATTGATTACTATTTGTAAACATTGAAAAAGAATAAATTTATTGAAGCATATGCACCATTAACATGTATGTTAAGCGCTTCAAACTTTTTTTTAGAGCATATTTTTATTTGCCGTAGTTATCACTATCTGTTGTTTCTTCATTTTGGGCTTCTTTAGTCACTTTATTTTAATTTATGTTTTTCATTTTCATAAAATTGATTGAAAAAAGTACTTGCCTTCAGATTCTAAATCGATTTTAATAATATTTCTGAAAAGACTCCGTAATTATCGAAGAATTCCATTTTTGTTTCGTTCAAAAAAAAAAATTATGTCTCTACATTTAAAATGAAATTGCTTGAAACCACTAATACTTTCGATTTAATTTTTTTAAATACACATACATACCTAAGCATGCGATTTTAAATTATTGGCCATTAAATACTTTAAAAATGTATTTTATTAACTTCGTTAAGTAATTAATTTTATTGAATTTTTAAATAATTTTTAAATTAATTTTTATTGAAGCATATGTTCATATGTATGCATTTAATTAAAACTAATATTTCAAAGCATATTTTTGCCCTAGTCATCACTATCTGTTTCGTCGGTTATTACTTCATTTTTATTATTTTTTTCATTTTCATCGTTTTTATTTGTATGTTCTTTTTCCTGGGATAAAGCGAAAATGTCATCTTCAAAATTAACAAAAGAGCAGCTCAAGAGTTCCATCAACTCAGCCCGCGAATAACTACAAAGAGTGAAAAAAGTGTAAGCAAAGTGTAAAGGACGAATGCCAGTCAAATTCAAAGAAAATAGAGCAAACAAAGTGTAAGCAAAGAGTAAAAGAAAATGATAAAAAATTCACAACAATCAGTTTCTGTCTATTTTCTGTTTAATATAATCATATGCAACTGCGCGCACATTCAACTAAATATTTGAGTTGTTTTTTAGCTAGTTTTTTCCTTCATATGTTTTTGATTGCATGGGAAGTGTTACACAATTCACATATTTCGGGTGAAACAAAACATTTTTTTTCAACCAAAGAGGAAAATAGTACTACTTGAAGATACCCTGTTAAGATATCATAAAGACGTTTTAGTGAAAACGTCCACAGAATATCTTCAAGATGTATTCGAAAGATTTAAATGAAAAACTCTTTCAGCATTTTAAAATTACTCCTTTTAAAAAGGTTTTAAAGGGGGTATATAGAGAGTCAATATAATGACATTTGTCATGAATATCTTTAAGATGTTTAAAAGATGTTTTATTAATAGTATAACAGAAAGAACACTTTTAAAGAGTGAATTAGGGGATTATAAAGTGAAATGGTATTAAAAAGATTGAACTAATAGCTTGTTAAGACCTGATGCATTTATTGAAGTACTCTCCAAGAGTTTATGTGTTGCTTGGGTATGTTATCGGGTTTTACCAACGATAAAAATAAACATTATATATTTCTGGACGCATCCTTTAGCCAAAGAGCATTAAATTTGTCTGAACGCAGTCAAAACTTCCCCTTGCCACCATTGCAAATAGTTGCACATGTGTAAGCAGCTACATCTGTCCGAATTAAAACAAATACATGCTGAACTGAAATGGAACAAAAATAAACGGTTCAAGCCTAAACTGAAATGAAACAACTATTCACTTTTCTGTTTTCTTTCACCAAATTTAAGGATCTGATTACACGACTCATTTTTTGCGGCCATATGGTTTTTCAAGTAACTGACTTTATCGAACATCGATATTGCGAAATTTTGATGCACAAAAAGATGTGCTCAATGTGTAAACTTGTGCTTTTTTGATATTTAAAAATTTTGATCGCAGAAAATCGTGCTTGCATATATAAATGCTGACTCTGTAAGCATCGATGATTTTATCACTTGAATGTGAATGTTAAAACATAATTTCTGTAAAAATTAACATCATACAATATTGACGAAAGTAATATTGCAAGGCTTTTTATGTGTAAACTAAAATCCACGCGTTTTTTGAACGAAGTTTGTATGCACACAAAGTCGTGTGAAATGTATTAACAGAAATCCGTGGCTTTATCGAACATCGATGTTTTAAAATTTTGATGCACAAAAAGTCGTGTTCAATGTGTCAACTAAGATCTGTGCTCTTTCGATTTGGCAAAATTTTGAACGGAGAAAATCGTGCGCAAGAACTTGCATATAGAAATGCTGTCTTTCTAAGCATCGATGAATTTATCACTTGAATATGAATGTTAAAACATAATTTCTGCAAAAATTAACATCATACAAAATTGGCGAAAGTAATATTGCAAAGCATTTTATGTGGAAACTAAAATCCGCAGGTTTTTTGAACAAAGTTTGTATGCACACAAAGTCGTGTGAAATGTGTTAACAGAAATCCGTGGCTTTATCGAACATCGATGTTGCAAAATTTTGATGCACAAAAAGTCGTGTACAATGTGTCAACTAAGATCTGTGCTCTTTCGATTTGGCAAAATTTTGAACGTAGAAAATCGTGCGCAAAAACTTGCATATATAAATGCTGTCTTTCAAAGCATCGATGAATTTATTACTTGAATATAAATGTTAGGATAGTCGCGCACTGGCAACTGTGATCGAAATCAAATAGTTTAATCACCAGTTGAAAGAGAACCGCGCACTGGCAACTCTTTACTCACGCTCACACTCTTGTCTCTCTTGCTCTTATAGAAAACAGCTCAACTGTTAAACTAAAAATTGAATGTGCGCTCCTGGCCTTAAAACATAATTTCTGCAAAAATTAACATCATACAAAATTGACGAAAGTAATATTGCAAAGCATTTTATGTGTAAACTAAAATACGCAGGTTTTTTGAACAAAGTTTGTATGCACACAAAGTCGTGTGAAATGTGTTAACAGAAGTCCGTGGCTTTATCGAACATCGATGTTGCAAAATTTTGATGAACAAAAAGTCGTGTTCAATGTGTCAACTAAGATCTGTGCTCTTTCGATTTGGCAAAATTTTCAACGTAGAAAATCGTGCGCAAAAACTTGCATATGTAAAAGCTGTTTTTCTGAGAATCGATGATTTTATGACTTGAATATGAATGTTGAAACATAATTTCTGCAAAAATTGACGAAAGCAATATTGCAAGGCATTTCCTTTGTAAACTTAAATCCACACGTTTCTTTAACGAATTTTTTTGCACACAAAGTCGTGTGGAATGTGTTAACAGAAATCCGTGACTTTATCTAACAACGATTTTGCGAACTGTTGATGCACAGAGAGTTAAAACTAAAATCCGTGCCTTTTTTTAAATATTGATAGATACTACAAAATTTAAATGCACGAAAAAATCATGCGCTAGAATTGGCGTGTATCCATGGCCGTGTAAACAGTTTCTTACTCCAATAGCCCAAGTAGGTGTTCAGCCTCAAAATATATAGAGGAATAAAATGAAATGAAATGCGGAATAGTTGGAAACGGCAGACAGTTCTCAATCTGCTGCTTTCAATTTTCTATTTCTATTTTGGAAATATTTTTTGGAGGTAAGTGAAAGTAATTTAAATTTTAATATATTATTTATTAGTTTTTTCATTTTCAGATGGCCCTATGTTACTGTCGACATATAAAGGTAAGTATATAAAATGTTTATAAAGTAATACTTTTGTTTGTTTGTCTGCTATTGGAGTATTTACAAACAAACTGACAAACAAACAAAAGTCTTACTTTATATAATACTATAGATATGCACAAACATGAACAAGCTCTTTTTTCAAGTGTGAAAGAGAATCTAATTTGATACGGTATGTTATACATATAAACTAAAATTAATATTACTATAGCAAATATGCTCAGTCCCATTGAGAAATGTTTTCATATGCTAATATTAATATTAAGAAAATATTCGTAGTTTCAATTTGCGAAGCAACGCGAGTACGGGTCGGCTAGTCTATTAATAAATCCTAATTATAATATTCTAACCAAGTTAAAGTCTTTATGTTAATTCAGCAATTTAAGGTAAAATTTGAAATAACATGATAATTCACTCCATTGTTGTTTATTATACGAGTATACAGGGTGCATTTTTTATTCCAAGTCGGTTTTATTTGGTTACAATTTTGGCATTTGACAGTCTTAGAGAGATCGTAAAATTGTATTTTATTGAAAAAAAAAAAAACATTCACTTAGAACATAAAACGCACCTTGTATTATGTAGCCATCAAGTAACTTCCTCTTTCCAAAACGCAGGAATGAAATTAATCTTTGAGATCTTCAGCCTGCAAGAATTCCTTTAAAAAAAATAAGTTTTCTTATAGGGCACCCTGTATTACAACAAATGATACAAAATTTAATAGTGGAAATGTTCGAATAATCGTATGATACTTACCTACTCGTATGAACATGTACATACATGGAATAAAATGAACGAAATTAAATTTTTGTTCATGTATTTTGGCTTTATTAGTAAGAGCAAAAATTCACATTAATTATGGAACCCAACGTCGTTCAAGTGGCTGCCTCGTTTAGAGTCAATTGGACCTTGTAAGCGAATAACAAGAGATCTTTGTGCAGAATTCTCCCCAGGCTAATGCGTTAAATGTTGAGATCGATGGCGAGTCAATGTTCGTGAATTGAGTCTCACATTCTCAGCTACAGCAGCCATATTCTCCGTACGACGCGACGACAGGAACCATGAGTTTTGTCCACTAGCATACCAGGCTCACGTACTTTTTGCACAAACTTGCGTACAGCAGTCGCGGTGGGTGCTTTATTTCTGCAAAAACTTCCTTTCAAAAAACGCACTGTTTGGGATACACAGCATTCACTTTAGAAATAAATTTTCAATATTTCCCAACGTTGTTCAAGCGTAAAGCGACTCATTTCGTTCCACGGGGCTATGATACTGACTTTCTGTCAAGATTTCGAGCGGGAAACAGCTGTCAGTGTCAAAATAACCTATGATTTAAAAAAGAAAACACTAGACGGCCCATCCTTTAAATATTGTAGTATTTTTAAAGTTATTCCAATATAAATAGTTCTCATTCCACTGGAAAACTTAAGATTTTCTTCAGTGTAAAAGGTATAGAACCTCTTGCAACTTTTGCAATATTGTAAATTTATAGTCTCTCTTTCTCTCCTGCTTAATATGTATTTGGAGGCTTCAGCAAATATTCATATCCCTCCGGTAAAGGATGTTGAATGAGCACTAAAGCGTAGCAGAGACATGATATACAGAGGAACTGGGAAGCGGTGGTGGCAAGGCAAGTTAAATGCAATTTCTGTGGTATTTTGCTGTGAGGTTATTTTTTTTTTTTTTCAATAGAAGGAACCACCACACTAAAGGACTACATGTGGATAAACTTAACCCTGCTCTCAATTCGCAGCAATTCTGATTTCCATTCAAATGTAAAGAGTGGCACTCCAGCAGCGATTAGGGAGGCAAGCAAGCATGCACTGTGTACCTATAGTTGTTGTGGTCTTCTCTACTATTTTAAGCGAAGCCTGCTGTCCTGCCTGCATACCTCCCACATCTTAACCTCTTTTGTAGAGTTTTTCCCATTTCCATATTGGTCGAAGGCCAATGTAGATTTATATTTCACTTAAATACATGTATACATACATATGCAAACACATTTTTTTGTTTTTCATTGAAAAGCTAGTAGCAGCTCATGATGATGATAATGATGATGATGATGATGATGGTGATGGGCTATGGAAAAGTTCAAAATATTTAAAAATGAGCCTGCGTAAACACACTCCGGGTCAAATAATTTTTGTTTGTGTCTTGAGCTCCTGGCAAGACTTGGATTTATGTTATCTTAAAACCAGATTCACATTATTGTGCCGATTTCGAACCGCTCTCTCTACGATGACATATTTTTAAATAAGAAATAATTAGAGGATCGAGGGCGTATCCGGTATCGATTGATTGAATGTCATTGCTTCATTTGTGTAAGAATATTTAAACTTATACTTAATATTGGACTTCATAAACTTAGAACTTAGCGTACTTTTAGATCACACTACTTTTCACATCTGACTCGTTATAAGGTGGGTTTTTGTACATATCTTTGTAGCCCTACCGCTCTACCAATTTTCATCGTTCTACAACAATCGGAAATGCTGCATATAATTTATAAGAATTTTTTGAGCAAGTGAATGGATTCGACGCCTCCTGAATGGAAATTTCCAAAATTTTCGATTTCTTTTCCTTTGTATGCACCACAAGACCTACCATTATGCAAAATAAACAAGATGCTAAGGTGTCAGGAAGTGCTGCATAATTTTGATGATTTGTCATGGAGTCAGTCAGTTACTGTTTTAGCAATTTTTGAAGTCCTATTTCTCAGAAACCATTAATGCTAAAGAGTTGATTAGGTCACCAAATACTGTGAATTTGAAGTGTACTGAAGTTAAAAGGGGGATCTAAGATCGCCTGAGATTGATCATGTAAAGGGTGTAATGCTGCGAATTGGACTTGGCACTACCGTGCCCTTTGATATCCCTATTTTTGTAACTAGACTAAATAATAGTTGTGTATTTTGTAAGGCTGGGAAGTTTAAATTGAAGTAAATCACAAAACACTGTTTTTAATATCCATAAAATTGTGTTTATTTGACTGAAATTTTCTAGTATTAATTATTAATAAAGATTTCCGACAGGTGGCACGTTGATACTCGGCATAATCATGCGGTTCAATTTTCACACAGTCTCACATTCTTTATTTAGGCAATTACGAAAAAATCGGACGAAAGAAATGGCCATTTAGAATGTCAATTTCGTGAAATTAATCGCTTGTCGAATGTTTTTTCCATCAAATTAATTTTATCGCTCGCTTTTTCAACAAGACGCCAATCTTGCTGCTGAAACCACTTATCTCCAAATGAGTCACGAAAAAGTATTTGAGTCTGCCTACGGCTCACAGTTGACTTTTACGTTCTGGAAACCATTATTTTTGAAGATATAAGGACCAACGATTACATCGGCCCATAAAATGCACCAAACAATGACTTTTTCTGGATATAATGGTGTTTCGACATGGCTCCAAATTCCGCTATTATATTAATTGACATCGTCATTAAACCAAAAAAATTGTTTTATCATCATCGCTGTACAAAATATTTAAATGAATTCGTGAATGTCAACGAAGTTCAAAAGGGTTGGGTACGATTAACCTACATATTTTTAAAATGGCGATTTAAAAAAATCGATCGTCAAAATGTCGATTTTCAAAAAGTCGATTGATAAAAATGTCGACTGACCAAAATGTCGACTATCAAAAATTCGATTTTAAAAATGTCGACTCGAAAAAAGTCGACAGTGGCAAAGTGAATGATGTTCACATGCATGCTGCGCCGCCACTGTCGATCATAATTGTGTTTATTTTTTGTTTAAATAACAACTTATGAAAGAAACATTTTTTTTGGGTTGGGTACGATATCCCGCTTTTTATACTGTCGACTTTTTTTTTTGTCGATCAAACTTCAGTTGACATTTTAACAGTCGATGAAATTTATATTTGTCCAGTCGACATCTTTTTTGTCGATATTTCGTACACTTCCCAGTTCAAAACAACCCAGAACTGTCAGAGCTGTTACAGAAAACGAAAAATCAAAAACTTAGTTTTTCTAAATCACAATTCTCCGAAATGTTAAAATATTTTATTGTATAAAAAATACATAATTGTGAAAGAAGAAATAAAAATGTGACCTCCATCCTGTGATGTGAAGTGTATAAATATGCATAAACAACATATGTATGTATGTCTGCATATACATATGTACATACATAATGCATATTATAATGAAAATTTTTTTATTTGTTTATACATTTTTTTTCGATTCGAATGAATGCGCATAATAAAATAGGAAAAGAATATTGAAACAAAAGAGGAGAAGGAATCAAGCTGCCTACTTCTGCTCCCTGCGTGCAATGAGGGAAATGTAAATTTGGCCAAAAACCATCATCATCCAGAAAATATGGTCATTCTTAAATCGGAGGTGGTCTGCTATATTCTTGAAATATCCTCGTTGGTTTATATATGTATGTACATTAATGTCTATATAGTTTGTCTCTCCCATTTGGTGGTTTAGCAGGAAAGGAACTTTTTTGTGTTTAAGATATCCAAGCCTATTTGCATTTTGGGTCAACCAACGAATAGCGTTGGATCTTAATACTTAAGTTAAAAACAAAATTAAAAATGTAAACGTTTGCTCAGAAGTGCAGTCAGGTGGATACATATTTATTTCGTTGAATTTTCAACTTTTTTTTAATTTTTTAATCAATATACGTTTCTCGTATGTTTTTTTCATAATTTATGAATTTTATACTAGATTTTATGACTAGTACGCTACTGAAAAGAAACAGAAATTGCCTGTGTTCTCCTCCAACATGATAACGAAAGAATACTCATGTAGAGTTTCCAATTTGGAAAAAAAATCTCACAGAAAGTTAAGTTATAATAAAAGGACACTTCTCCAAGAAATCTGTTACATCGATTTCGCTCATCGGATAGCGTTCTGCAGATCAAAAATCACTGTGAACTTTGTCTTTTCTGATGATTTTATTTTTGTGTACGAAAAAAGAATGGAGACTTTTTTAAATAATTTTTAACATATATTAATTTTGCTCATGATGATAGCGAAGACTAAAAAAGTGGGTCTCGCAATTCTGTCTATCTGTCGGTTCGACTACAGCCTAAACGGCTCCTCCGATTTTTTTAAACTTGGCAGATATCATTTTTAATATTTCCCCCCACACGTTTTTTTTCTTTCTTTTTTTAAGACCAAAATTAACGGTACGATTTTTTTCGAAATTTTATAAATATTTTTTTTTTCTCAAAAACTGTTCGACAGATTTAAAAAATAAAAATATAAAAAAATTTCTTTTAGTTAAAGCCAGATAATGGTTGAAGAAATTTTTCCGAAAAAATGGTTATTGAGGGTACCCCCCAAGCCCAACGAACCGTTTTTTTGTTTTTGATTTTCTCAAAAACGGTACAACCGATATTTTTTTTTTCTAAAGCTCTTGAATAGAATTGTGTATTCAAATTTAAAAAAAAAAAAATTAAACTTTTTTTTTCAAAACTCAATATTTCGAAAACCCCCTTCTAGATTTTTTTTTAAACTTGATAAATGAAAGTTTCTCAATATAATCTATTAGATGTGAGAAGAAAAATTATTTTACCTAAAACTAAAGGTACCCACCATACAAATGTTGTAAATAGTTTTTAAAAATCGTATTTTTCTCAAAAACGGCCGGCGGCGGCGCCTAGAATTTTGATAAAATTTTTTTTCTTTCAATTAATTCTTACGATCTTTAATTTCATAAAAAAAAATTTGATGGGCTTACTTGGAAAGTTTTTTTTATGCCCAATTCAAAAGGTTTTGAAAACTTGACCAGTAAGCCCATCAAATACTAGTCAGTAATCATTAAATAATAAAATTTCTCTATTACATTGTAGCTGTTTCAATATTATTCTACTTTAAATATTCGGTATTAAATCTTCATGAAGTAAGAACTTGGCGTACTTTTAGATCTCATTACTTTTCACGGCTGACTTGTTACACAAAGGTTTTTGTATAGAAGAACTTGGCTCTTTTTTTAACATTTATGTTTTTTGGTCCGATTTTATTTTTCATATCAAACTCCGGCATTTAAAAATGTGAAAAAATGTGTTTAGATCTTTGCAAGAATTGGCATTGATAAAATCTAAGCACGATACTAAAATTAAGAAAATTCTTTAAAATTAGTCAACTGCTCGTGGATAAAATCTTAGTTATTCCTTCGCCTATAGTACATATTTTGTTTTATTTTATTACATAATGTATATCTGGAATTCTGTATGTTTGTTGTAGAGTTTTGAACATGTGAGATCAAAGCCACTTGACAAACTTATTTTCTTCGGATGTTGCTGAATTTTGTTAAATTTCTACATCGTATTTCTTTTTCTTTTCGGCACTTACAACATTAGTATTTACTTATTAAATGCTTAGATCTGAACTCGCACAACATAACTGTTTTACCAGTTATGTAGCCAGTAAATTATTTTGTGGACTCATTACATGAATATTTGTTGGTTATTGGTGATGAGAACATATTTATTTTGTGATGTGAGTGTATATGCATTCATTACTTTATTTTGTCAATACTATGTACCCATTACATATTTTTATATCATGTATGATAAAAGCTCAAATTTCAACTTAGCTCACAGTTCACTTGTGCGCCAGATCAAATGAGGTGAGCTGAGCTATTGAATGAACCGAGCTGTTGGTTGAGCTGAGCTCTTTGTTGCGCTGAGCTGTTAGTTGAGCAGGGCTGTATGTTTGTTTGAGGTTAACTGATGGTTAACTAAAAGTCGCAGTTATGGCTATCAGAAAAAATGTTCTTGCATAATTTGTTTATCATACGATCTGAAATATAAAAACGGCCCGAATTGACGAAAACCCATTTGCAATATTTTTTTCCACAAACAAATATTATTTCTCAAAAAATCATTTATAAATTGTATCGAAGAGATTTTAGCTGATTGGCATGGCATGTCGTATAAAATGCAACAATAATACGTCATATTGAAATCTTCTTGAATACATTATAATTTAGTAATGTCAAAAGAACAAATGTTTCAACTGACTCAACTGTTCGCTATAACTGACGAATTAAAATTGATCATTAAAAGCAAAACTGACATTGAAGAATAAGCGGAAAACGGAACACATTCAGTGGAATGATTGTGTTCCACAACCAGTGAAATAATAAAAGTGGATTTCGAAGAAAGTTTTAATCAGAATAAAGAATTTTCGGAGCAACAAATCTATAATTCTTTAGTTTGATTTTAATGAAAAATGGGTGCCTACCGCCGAGTGTCTGGCTAGAGCTTGAACAATGCCCTTAAGAAAATTAGACAAGAAAGAGCAAAAGCTCATACGTTACGCTGATGGGCGCTTTCGAAAAATTTTGCTTCATTTGTACTATAGAGGGAAAATTCAACCGCCAAAATGATAAGGTCTATGCTCGGCGTTCTCAGGAAACAATGGAAGAAATTGTCAGGGTCGAAAGCATTCATCATCCGGGTTTGATTTTTGTGGGGAGCTACCAACGTACCACCAAGTTGCATTTATGTGAGACAAGAGCAAAAGATATCAAGAAATCGTTTTATAAAAAGTAGTGAAACCACTCAACAATACTCTATTCATTAAAAGGCATTGGGTATTCCAGCAGAACTCAGCTACAGCCCACAAAATCAAATCGACTCAGCTGTGGTAGTGGTTGGAAAAAAATGTTTGTGAGTTCGTCAGGGCTTAAGATTAACCCTCAGGTCGGTCCGATCTTAATCCTATGGATTTATTTTTTTTGAACAGAGCTGGAGGTGTTGGCTTGCCATAGAGAACACTTGAATTTGGAAGTACTAAAATCAAGTCTTGTTCGAGCAGTGGCGACTTTTCCTGAGGAAAAGGTGCGTACTGCCTTAGACAATGAGCCGAAGCGACTCGGGGATTGTGTTAAAGCTTAGGGTGGCCACTTTAATACGCAAGTGATTAATATTTATAATACTAAATTAGGTCATATTTAATAAAAATTTATAAATTATTTAATATTTGTCTTACTTATTTATATATAACTGGCTCCTAACATTTATAAGGGGAAAATTGTGCAATATTATTAAATATTATACTTCCATGATAAATCTTAAAAGTAAAACATTAAAAACCCTGAGATCTACGAGTATGTGTATGCAAAATTCAATCCCAGACAAACGTTTAATCAAAAGCTTTCTTTTGATTGACACAATTTTTAAAATCTCGTTACAAACACACTTTTGTATTGAAGGTATTTTTTGTCTGAATACTGAATACAATTACAAAAGAATTTAACCTATTTAACACATTCGTTAAGTCACAAGTCCCACCATAGACGACCGACGCGTCGTTTTTAATCTCTATGTTTGCATCAATTACACAATCCAAGCCTGCATTAAAATGCAATCATTAAAATGTACTCCTGCCTGTGCGACAAAGCAGATAATAGATATATCGGTCCAGAGTTGTGACATAACCTTCCACAATGTAAACGTACTAAAAAATGTTAATGAATTCCATGACAATGTCGTCGGCTCTATTCACTATTCAAATATGAGCGAAGCACATTGCAATGGTTTGCTCTTTTTTATAAAACACATTGAAACTCTGTCAAATGAAGCTTTTTTTTTTTTTTTTTTTTTTTTTTTTTTTTTTTTTTTTTTTTTTTTTGAAGCAAATGTTCCGAATGGGTTGATTTCAAGGACACTTTGAAACACATGGAGTAAAGTATAAACAAATTCTAAACGATTCAGATTAGCCCGAAGACATTTTTTCCCAGAACTTCATTTGTTTGTTGATGCTATGAAAATTTAGTTCATCTTGGTTCTCAGGAATGCTTTCAAAATATGAGCTATTTAGTTTTATTTTGTCATATTTGGAAAGAAAATTGAATGTTCTAAAAAATGGTCGAAACAATTTATTGCATAAAAAACTTACCTTTTTGAAGATTCTCAGTGCTTAAGAAGACCTTATACAAATTTCCCTCTCTTAATACTACAATGATTCAATAAATTCATTCTTAAATATGAAAGGTCATCCCCATAAAATACGATAAAAAACTAAGGCATGTATGTTAATTCAAGAAGAGCAAAAAACTGTAAAAAAAGGGTAGGTTTTTGTCTCCTTCTTTGGGTTGGGTTAATTTTCCAATAAAAAAATTGCTATTAATGAAAAAATAACGGTAACATCTAGATTACAAATTACTTTTTTGTCAAAGTCGGAAGTCTGTTCTCTAATTTCAATTTTAAGTCAAAATTCTTTTAATGAACAGGCATTCCCTAGAACATTAAATTTTCGAGCATCAAATATTAAAACAATTTTAGCTCGGGTTCAACGGTTGGTGAATAATAAAATTGGAAAGTTTTTATAAAACAAAATGGCGATAAGGAACATCTTATCCATTAAAAGTCGAGCTAATATCAAATATCAAAGCACTTTCTTAGGCCACATCTTTCACATCTTTCCTATCCTTCTTTCTCTTCATTAACTTCACGCCCGCGCTGTGTTGAAACATTTAAAGGGTAATCATAATCCCTTGAGCGCGGGTAGATTATAAAAAAAAAAAAAAAAAAAAAAGGCCGTAGTGAGTTAACATTTCATGATATCGAGAAAATCAAAGCAAGTTCTTTAAATTTAATTTAGTCTTGTCTAAACGAAAATACGGTTAAGGAATAAATGTGGGGCCTGTTTTCTGCAAAAGCGTATAGCCAGCAGAACTGTAAAATAAAATTGGGCAAAAAATTAAGAAATTATATGTTTTTGTTGTTGTTATGTATGTCTTTAGACCAATTAGCAGTGAAGGGCGCAGTTTTGATACCATAACTCGTTTGAATTTTTGAATGGAATTGATATGGTATGAGGAAGCTTTGACATATCTTCACGAAGTCGTCAAGTAAGCATTGAGTTCAAAATAGGATGTTATAGGTTTTGATGTGTGGTATGAAATGTTTTTGCTTTACCACACTTATCAAGAATCGGATTACACAATCAAACGGACCAACTTCCGAATCCGAAACCATCTACACGGAGTTAAGTTTATATATAAGGTTTGGCAAACGAAGAGCTGAATTCTTTTAATCTTTACGCTCTACAGTATATTTAGTGTGAGTAAATCAAGTGGTAAAAGGTCCAGAAAAACACTAAAGTCATCAGTTAGGCCTTTGGTGCCAATGCTAGGAGTTCCTTGAACCTTCTCAAGTTAATCGATTTTATATGCTTTGTTGAGTGTAGGCCACCACACAATCGAGGATCACCGTTCAACCGCTTGTAGTTTCTTTAGGCGTCCGATATAGCGATCAGGAAAAGCTGAAACCGAATAGGCAAAAATTTTAAACAACCTTTTGTTAAGGGCTTAGCATGTTACTCTTAGCAATTTGCTAAACATTTATTAATTTATAAGCTCTTCGAAAATTTTAATCTTATTTTTTGTTTTTCTAACTAGTAAAATACTAATTAAAGTTCGAGAAAAAAGCAACAAAGTAAACAAACCTTAATCTGAACAACCTAATTTGAAATGTCAGAAACTCAGAAGTCAAAATGACAGCCTACAATTTATTTTGTTATTTCATTATTACATATAGGTATTATATATAGGTACTATAGGGCAAGTTCTGCATTTGGAAAAAAAATCGAACTCGAGATTTTGATCAAAGTTGACATTACGATGATAGCGAAGACGAAAAACGTGGGTCCGACAATTCCGTCTGTCTGTCTGTATGTCTGTACCTCGAACTACAGCCTAAACTACTAGAGGTATTTTCTTCAAACTCGGTACTTAAGGGTCTTCGGTGATTCCCTAGAGGAAAATTGAAATTTTTTTTAGCTCTAAAACTAACGGTACCCCCCATACACCCGTAATGCAAAATCTTATTTATCTCGAAAACGGCTCTAACGATTTTGATAAAAAAAAATTGGGTGTGATATTATGAACATGGACTACATTTTGGTAAAAAAAAATTTTGGGGCAAAATGTTACTAACGGTACCTGTCATAGAACCGTTTTTTTTGATTTTTGACTTTCTCATTAACGGCTCTAAGGATTTTAACCAAAAATTTTCAGCAGGAGTCCCCTTAAGTTTAAAATAATATTGTATATAAAAATATTCGAAAAAATATTTGTTGGGTTTAAAAAAAAAAAAAATAATAAATAAATATTTTTGAAAAATCAATATCTTCAAAACCTATGAACGATTATTTTTTGAAATTATTTCCTAAAATCAATATTATTAAATACATAAAATTCGCATCCCATATTTTTTTCTTAAAAAATTTGAAAGAAATTTTTTATATAAAAAATTACTTTAATAATAAAACAATTTTTAAAGTTTGTTTTCATAAATTCATACTTTTCCGTAAATCAGACGGCAATTCCATGCATTTGAACATTTTTATCTCATTAAATCTATGATTTATATTTATAAAATGTATTTTAAATTCCGAAGTACTTTTACATAAGAGCAAGTTCGTGCGATCCAGTCGTGCATTTTATTTATTACTGGACTGGACCATTCCCTTAGGAAGTAATCTAACCAACATCAGCCTGATGCACATTTCTCTGCAAAAAGTGTAATATAACTAGTAAGGGAAGATGGCCTAAAATGACCCACCAAGGTAAAATGGCCCCCTTGCTAGAAATTGTAGAATCGAACAGAATTAGAACGTTTTGGTAACACAATTCTTTAGTTTATCTGGCATTACTGACATAAACGAAATATTAGCAGCTTCAAGCTATTGTTTGAAATTTTACAGGTTAACTGTCTCTAGCCATCTACAAAAGTAGAACCAATAAAATGTAAAAAGTTTGTTGACAAAGAAAATTATAAAAAGCATTCAATTTTGGAGAAAACAGTAAATGAATGTAAGCATTTAGTATTTCTTATTAATTTACTGAGATTAGTTCGCCTATAACTATTTCAGTGTGTTCGGAATTAAAACTTAAATAAAAGAACCTTAAATGGGCAAAATGGCCTACTAAGCACTCGCCTAAAATGGCATAGTGTGTCATTTTATACTTACCCTTATATTTTCATTTTCTTTATAGTGAAAATGGTTGGAAAATATAAACGATGTACAGTATGCCATTTTACCCGGACAATTTTGATCGTTGGAATTTGAAGAGTTTTTGAAAATTAAATACTCTAAATTTTTTTTGAAACTTATTAAACTCGTAAAGCAAAAAAAATGTAAGCGTTATTAATTAAGCTTTGAAAAGAATATAACATTTAAGTTTAAATGTCACATTTTTGTGAGATATGACACATTTTCCTTAGGCGGGGCATTTTAGGCCACCTTCCCCTACTTGTAATTCTGGTGAAATCGAAATTCCACTGTTTGTAATTTGGTCTTGGATGTTTAGGTTTTTAACCAAGAACCGAACTGTTGTCTTGTCAAACCTTTACCCGGAGAAAAATTCTCCGTCGTCCAGGTCTTCAAAAGTATTTGCTCGGAACTTTAAACTTCGCACTTTTCTGCTGAGCCTTGAAACATATCGAAATGTTCGTCTTCCGAAAACATTTTATATTATTTTATTTACTTTGAAAAACAATTAGCTCATCAATCATTAAAAAAAAACACAATTCAAATAGAACCTAACCTAGTTAATGGGCTTACAGTTGATCTTATTACCGTCACACTTAGATCAATGTAGATCCGTTCGTAATAACATTGTCGTCTGTGACCTTTCAAATAAAATTGCCAATAAATTTTTTTCGAGAAAAACGCAGATGGCATATGGATTTAGCAAGTTAGTTAAAGTAGCCATTGTGATTTAAACTTTAATTACAAAAATGGCTCACTACTGGTTAAAAAAGCAATTCATGCCTTTCTAATTCTTTCTTCATTGTTTAGTTTCAAGTTTTTTTAAGGGTCAAAAATAACACCTAGGTATTTTAACCTTGAGAGCAAGAGTGTTTTTCTGTTGAGCAGGGGTAGCGTGAAGGGAGTTATCTTAGTTTTGATAGTAAATATCAGACACAAAACTGAACTTTCATGATACTAATAGTATCAAATCACCTGCATACGCAAGCGGCTTCACGGCGCACTTTTCTTATTAAACAGGAATTTTATTACGTGTTTGATCAACTTTGTTTTACCTAACGTAAGAGATTATAAATATTTCTTTTATTGTTTGCGTTTGTAAATTTGCTCTTTTCAACCATACAGGAATTATGAGGTTTTCCAATAAACTCGTCAAATTGAAGGCATGGGGGCAAAATTTTAAACATTTAAAACCTACTCTAAATCAATTTTAAAATGGGAGTCGACTCTAAATAGTGTGTATAAAACGAGAACCGACTTTTTGTTAATTTTAAAGGACATAAACTATACCTTAACGTTAAAGGGCTCGTCTAACTTTAACAGCAGCAAATAGCTAGTTTATCTTTTAAAAGTATCATCATCATCATCATCGGCTCGACAACCGGGTTCCGGTCCTGGCCTCTTTCAACAAGTCTCTCCACCTATCCCGGTCTCTAGCCGACGCCATCCAGTTGCGCACCCCAAGGCTTCGGGCGTCCTGGTCTACGCCATCTCTCCAGCGCAAGCATGGTCTACCACGCTGTCGTCTACCATAGAATGTACCACAAAGAACTTTCCGAGCAGGTTCCTCTTCGCTCATGCGAGCTAGGTGCCCTGCCCACCGGAGTCTACCGAGCTTAATTTTTGTCACGATATCTGCTTCAAGGTAGATTGCGTACAGTTCATGATTGTACCGTCTCCGGAATCGTCCTTCCTCACATACGGGGCCAACAATTCTCCTTAAGACTTTTCTCTCGAACGCAGCTAAGAGGTCGGAGTGCCTTTTGCTAAGCACCCAAGTCTCGGATCCATATGTGAGTACTGGCAGGACCATGGTCCTGTACAGCAGCAGTTTTGAAGTTATGGTGAGATTTCTGGATTTGAAAAGCTTTGACAGACTATAGTAGGCTCTGTTGGATTTGAGAAGCCGCCCGCGTATTTCTTCTTCTATATTGTTATCGGCTGCTACTATTGACCCAAGGTATTTAAAGGATTGCACCACTTCAAATTCGTGCTCCGCAACCTTGATTGTTTGACCAACTGTTCCTCTCGCATTCTACGCCACCATGTACTTTGTTTTACCTTCACTAATGTGCAGCCCCAGATTTTGTGCCGCCTGCTCGATCTGGATGAAGGAATCGTGTACAGCTTGTTCGGATCTTCCGATGATGTCAATGTCGTCTGCGTAAGCCAGTAACTGGCTGGACCTGTTGACGATGGTCCCTCTTGTTGCCGTGCCAGAGTCACGGATTGCTTTCTCCAACGCCAGGTTGAAGAGGAGGCAGGCCAAACCGTCCCCTTGTTGGAGTCCATTAAAGATGTTGATTGGTCTGGATAGCAATCCGGCTATTTTTACTTGGCTTGTTACGTTGGTTATGGTCAACCTACATAGTCGTGTCAATTTATTTGGGATGCCGAATTCTCTCATGGAGAGTATCTTATAGGCGATACTCAACAACGTGATACCTCTATAATTGCTGCACGTTGTGACATCTCCCTTCTTATGTATGGGGCATATTAAACCTTTTCGCCAGTCTTCTGGCATTTCTTCTTTAAAAAGTATACTTAATCCATATTGACAATGGTCATTTCATACCAACGCGAATTGAAATAAAAATGTTTACTGATGTTTTATTCGATTTTTTAAAAGATGTGCTTTGTAATTAGACCGAATCACTGATCAAAAATTCGAAACAATCGTACAAAAGTGCTCTACGTCAACAAATCTGGGCATACAAATGTACATAAGTTATGTATGCATGCTGAGACGAGTATAACCGAATAAATTTGCACCTTGCAACAAGATTGAGTTGCTGTGAATTAGCGATATATACATACTTCATTTCCATCTAAGCTAATATAAATAACTTATAAACAAACAAAATTTGTACCGATATACATGATATAAAATGTACTTTTTTGGCAAAAATTATTTGGTTTGTAGTTGTCTGTTCTTTTTACTTGCGATATAGGTACTATAGGGCAAGTTCTGCATTTGGAAAAAAAATCGAACTCGAGATTTTGATCAAAGTTGACATTACGATGATAGCGAAGACGAAAAAAGTGGGTCCGACAATTCCGTCTGTCTGTATGTCTGTACCTCGAACTACAGCCTAAACTACCGGAGGTATTTTCTTCAAACTCGGTAGTTAAGGGTCTTCGGTGATTCCCTAGAGGAGAAATTGAAATTTTTTTTTTAGCTCCAAAACGAAGGGTACCCCCCATACACCCGTAATGCAAAATCTTATTTATCTCGAAAACGGCTCTAACGATTTTGATAAAAAAAATTAAGTGTGATATTATGGACATGGACTATATTTTGGTCAAAAAAAATTTGGGGGGAAATGTTATTAGGGGTACCTGTCAAGGGTTTTTTTGATTTTCGAATTTCTCACCAACGGCTCTAACGATTTTAACCAAAATTTTTATGCAGGAGCTGCTTTGCATTTTAAAAAATATAAACTAAAAATCTTTTCGAAAAAATAGTTTTTGGATTTTTAAAAAAATAATACAATTTTTTTTTTTGAAAATTCAATATCTTGAAAACCGATACACGATTAAATTTTTAAATTACGTTTTAAAATGTATTTTATTAAATACTAACAATTTGCGTATCAATTTTTTTTATAAAAATTTTGAGGAAAATTTAGTACACAAAAAACATGTTTCAGTGTGTCTGTATGTCTGTACCTCGAACTACAGCCTAAACCACTGGACCTATTTCTTTCAATCTCGGTAGTTAAGAGTCTTCGGTGATTCCCTAGAGGAGAAATTGAATTTTTTTTTAGCTCCAAAACTAAGGGTACCCCCCATACACCCGTAATGCAAAATCTTATTTATCTCGAAAACGGCTCTAACGATTTTGATAAAAAAATTAAGTGTGATATTATGGACATGGACTACATTTTGGTCAAAAAAATTTTGGGGCAAAATGTTTTTAGGGGTACCTGCCATAGACCCGTTTTTTTGATTTTCGACTTTCTCATTAAAGTCTCGAAGGATTTTAACCCAAAATTTTTAGCAGGAGTCCCCTTAAGTTTAAAATAATATTGTATATAAAAATATTCCAAAAAATTTTTAGTGGGTTTTTCAAAAAAAAAAAAAAAAATTTAAATCAATATCTTCAAAACCTATGAACGATTATTTTTTGAAATTATTTCCTAAAACCAATATTATTAAATACTTAAAATTCGCATCCCACATTTTTTTCTTGAAAAATTTTTGAGAAATTTCTTATATACAAAATTTATTTAATAATAAAACGATTTTTTAAGGTTTATTTGCATAAATTCATACTTTTCCGGAAACCAGACGGCAATTTTATGCATTTGAACATTATTATCTCATTAAATCCATGTATTATATTTAAAAAATGTATCTTAAATTCCAAAGTACTTTTACATAAGAGCAAGTTCGTGCGATCCAGTCGTGCATTTTATTTTTTTTTGTTTGTTTGTGTAGTTGTGTTTGAGTTATGTATCTGTCAAATTAAGGGTTGTTGTAAAACCCACATTAGTTAAAAGAGTTGTCTAACGTGTTAAAAATTATGAAAAAGTTAGACAAAGTCTCCAAGCTTAACGACTGCGTTAAGTAGAGCCGGTTTTATTGCTTAAACGAGAACTGTTCCAAGTTTTGCGCCATTGTTTTTATTTCACTTCCCTAAACAAATAAATAAAACTAAAACAACTCCTTTATTAGTTGGAGCTAAAAACAGGGTGCCATGCATTCTCAAACAAATATTAGTTTAGCCAAGAAAAAATTATAAATCGTTGTAGTATTTTTTTTAAATAAGCTTTTAAATTTTAAATTTTTAAAACAGTTTGAAAAAAAAATTTTGGAACGCCAATCAAAAACAAAAGAGCCGTTTTTAAGAAAAATTAATTTTTCTCAAAGAATATATTTTTTTTTCAAGTTTTCAAATGCAATGTTTTTTAAACTTTTTAAAAGCTTCATTAAAATCCGTTAAGCCGATAATGAGAAATTAGAAAAAACAATTCTATGGTAAGTACAGTGAGTAATATCTTGATTCTAAATTTTTTTACTGAATTGTACATCGTAAAAATCAATCGAAAGAAAAAAATTATCAAGGTTTTCGAAATATTAAGTTTTGAAAACAAAATTTGACTTTTTTTTTTAATTCAAAAAATGTTCTAAACCATTCAAACTTTTGGAGAACTTAAGCATACAAAAATATCAAAATCGGTTGTACCGTGTTTGAGAAAAATCAAAAACGAAAAAAAATGTATTTCACTTTAACTAAATGAAATTTTGTAAATTTTTTTAAAGAACTGTTCTACAAGTTTTTGAGGAACAAAATAATATTTTAAAGAACTACGAAAAGAATTCATATGGTATAGTCGTATAGTCGAACAGTAAAACAGAACTACGAGATCAACTTTTTTCCATTTCCCTATGATCGTAATGTCAAGTCAGAACAAAATCTTGACTGCATAATTTTGCAGTATGATTTTCTTTCCACTTGTCTTAAATATAATTTCATTTTTTAAATATTTAAAATTTGTTTCAAGGTTATTAGAAAATGTGAATCTGGCTCAATTTATTGCTTTAATTGTACTTTCAAGTTTATATTACATTTTCAAAGGCAGAACTTTATGTTTGAATAAGCATGCATTTCCAAAATACAAAATTTTTCAATAAGAAAATTTAGAAACATATCCCAGAATCTTTATTGAAACACCAAATTAAAAATCTGATTTGTGAAGAAAAGAAACAGACAAAAATTTTGGGCAGAGTACGATAACTTGGGCGCCGAAAATTGATAACGGATTTTTGTAGAAGGGTCAAATACAAGCATTTTTTACTATGGGAGGGGTATATCTCGCCCCGTTTAGGAGGGAGGGGCGATTTTCGATAAAAGCGACTTAAATGGAAAAACAAGTTTTTTTAATACTTTTTTGGCACGAGTTTTAAAAGCCATAGTCTGTTCTTTCATCCTACATTTACATAAATTATATTATTCGTGTCAATAGTTTTCAAAAAAATTGCATTCAAACTGAAAATTTTAATTAAAAAAAAAACGCAAAAAAAATGTTTGGATCAATTTTTCTCCGTTATCAATTTTCGGCGCCCACTTAAACCAGATTATAAATCTGAAAATATCACAACAATTAAATCCGATCACAAATCTCTATTTAGATAAAATTGACTTCACAATTTAAATTCGTCATAAACTGCCTTTAAATTATACTCTTTCAACCATCTGCAGTGCTCTGCAGTTAATCAAAAAAGAATAAAACCTCTGATTCAGTACGCAAATATGCAGCGTTATAAGTATAACCAAGGCAATCAGCATCACCACTTGACCACTGAATCAACCTCACAATTTGTCATTAATTTCCATATTCGTTCTCCCTTAAAAAAAAAATGTATACAAAAAACAACAAAGTTAAACCCGAGCGTAGTTAAATTGAAATTAAGGACTCATCCAACCATCAACAACGGCGCAAGTGGAAAAAAACAAAACTAGAGAAAAGTAGAGGACAAGACTTATGCATCAATGCAGCAAAAAAAAATGTATGTATATACTATATGCAATTGCATGAGGCATCGCAGGAGCTACTACTTCTGCTGCAGCAGGAACATCAGCAGCAATCACAACAATATTAAGTTCCACATAATATTATTTATTAATGTACGCATGGAAGAGGTCACAACAGCCTACCAAACCAAGTCGAGCCAACCAACCAACAACTGCACTTCAAGGCTTAATAGGCGAAATTGAGCCACAACGGCATCCATGCGGTGAATAGCAACAATATGGCTTCCATTTCATCCATCCATCCAACCAAACCAACAACCATCCATTGCCCCCTCTAGGTGCTGCTTCTCGGTGTACTTCCTTCAACTTGTTCAACGTTCAACTTAACCCTTCCCCGATCTGCATTAAAGCATCCTTCCACAGGATATGCCCAGGCCCAGTACCAGTACCATCATCATCAGGCAGCAGGCTACTCCTTGGTTGGTTGGTTGGTTTGGTTTGGTTGGCATTAATTTAAATTCAACATAATTAATTTTTATTCTGATGAAACAAAATTTTAATTAAAAAATGAAAAATTGAAGAATGCACCCATTGCTTGCTGCTTCTGCTGGTTTTGCTTATGGATTGGTGTTGGTGGCCACCCATTTCCCGAACATCACAACCCTTGAGGAGTTAGGGGGATGCAAGTTTATCCGTTAAAATAATAAAATGTTGAAATGCAATATTTACCCTCAGCGTAAGTGGGTAACTATGCTGTGATGAATGGTGGGAAGGTGGATGGGATGCATTCGCATGGATGGATGGATGGAATGGCGGAGCCTAAATAAGGGGTTCGTGAAGTTTCCGGCTAACTGACTGACTGCCACAATAACCAACCCTTAACCGTAGCCAGAATTCCGCGCACGATAAGTTCCCATCAGAACCTATAGGGAAGCCATCATCACTTTTAACTGGTAAAAGGTAAAGACCAAGAAACGCATTCGCACAAAATTATAAATGCAACAACAGAAATTTAAAACTAATAGACCAACAGAGATGAAAGATGAATTTATGTTGTCTTGATTCGCTAAAAATTGACAGTCAATATACGAAAAACATGGCAGCTTTTAAACAGCTTAATATTAAACAAACTTTTAATTCTAAAGCAGTTTCTTCAACTTCTTTAAAATACAAGAACCTTTAACGTTATGATTTGAATTTAAATATTTTTGATTCACTAACCAAAGTTTTAATGCGTAAAATGTTGAGCAAAAATAAATTGGAATGGGCCGAGTTCAGATTCCACGCACCAACGACACCAACCAAAGCGCGTAGGTGCTGCATGTAAAAGATGTTTAAGTGGAAATAACAAGAATTATCTTTTTCCAAAATTGGAATAAAATTAGTCAAAACATTTTGAAATACGCTTAAAAATATTTCAAAAAATAAAACTATTTTCTTAAAAGAACTTGAAGATTTTATTTCCTTTATATGCAATTTTCTCCAAAAGCAACATACAGAGAAAGTAAGAATAAAAATAGAGTATTTTTATATTAGTTAAGGTTAAAGTAATATTTTATTATAATTTAATTTTAAGCAATTTTGCACTTGGGTAAACTTTCTGCCATATGAGCAAGTTAGTCCGACTCAGTTCAGCACTTTTTTTTTCCTAGATTGAAAAAAATAAACATAACGATAAAATAATATACAAAAAAAACTTTCAGAATTTTTTTTATAAAAATTGCATTGCATTGGGTTGCTGTGCTGGTTTGTGAAAACCACTCTTCTAGATGGTGGCACACTTGAAACCCCTTTTTCAGTCCAAGTGATGGCTTGCAGTTCATATCCAGTATCCATCCCTCTGTTTCCATCAGCCCCAGAACCGTACTCCCATGGGAAAAGTAATGATTTCCCGTAATTTGCCACATGCATGGAATTAATTATGCACACACCTTCTTCATGCCATCACTTGGCATGCTGTGCACATCCAACCACCGACGCTCCACCTCCCCCACAGCCAAGACCCTAGTTGATTTTTCTAGGGGATTGTTGCATTATGATGATGCAAACCCAACCAACACCATTTTTATACTATACAGCCGGAATCTTGCTGCTAGCTACAGCCTTCCTCATCCTGATGCTGCTCTACGAAGGAAGTGTGCTGTGGGTTTTTTTTTGTCGAACGATGAAAATGATGATGATGGAGATAAACCAGCGTGTGCCAGGAGCAAGATGATGGTTGCTGGTTCCGTTGGTTTGGAGAGTATACGACTTAACATAATAGTTGTTCAAGGTTTTATTCAATTCTAACGAGCGAGGTCCATAATGAGGGAATTTTTTATTCATGAACTTTCTAAGCCTCAAACCTCTCATTCCGCCCTATGTAGCAGTCCCATGCTACACAGCAGGAGTAATGACAGATAAAGTTCTTAAGAAGGACTTATGTTTTATTTGGACAACGGACACGTATGCTCAGGTAATCCGACAAAAAAAAGTTTTGTCAGGGGATACACAATTACTCAAGTGGTGGTTTGGTTTGGCTTCTGATAATTTTTTTCGATTTAATTTTTTCATGTGATGCTGAAGAAGCCTCTTCAGATCTTGAGAACAGTGTTATGTAAAGAATTATAATCTACATGTGACTGTAGTGTCTCGTTGCTTGCATTATTTCATATATACCGGATTTGAGAAGGAATCTTGTCTTTTCTCTTCACAAAATAAAAACATTGAATACATAGTGAATGTCACAGCCAAGTGCCTTGATTATGTAATTAATGTATGTATTTTAATTTTTTCATATCTTTTTATTTATTAACAAAAAATCATCAACAAAATTATTTAGCACTCCCTATTCGTGGTGGTACTCGAAAGCCATCTTTTTTAATTCTACTTATTTATTTCCTTTTTTTTCGAGGACAGTTTTAACGGCTCCCGGAAATTATGCCAGAATTTATTTGTGGATAAAACGCCAGAAAAAGTTGTTCGTTCAAAATTGGAAAAAGAACCAGAAATTATTTTGGAAAATGTGCCAGAAATGTTGGAAATTGGGCCAGCTAAGTATGGAAAAAGAGCCACAAAGCAAAATTGACATTAGGCCAGAAAATTAATTTTGTTCTGGTCTAATTTCCAAATTAGATATTTTTTTTATTTTCAAAGAAGACACTTTAAATGTGATGAAGTAAACAGAAACAAAAACAGTCAACCGGGGTGGCGCTCTGCTGCTTTTTACTTCATCACATTTAAAATGTGGGCTTTGAAAATAAAAAAACAATCAGTATCATGTTCAGTCGACAGGCAGGCGCCTGTAGCAACAGTTTTCTTGGGCAATAGACCTTGAGTGGCCTGTTCCTATCATGCATTTTGTTCAACTTTCGTTTCAGTATTCTTCTAAATACCACTAGGCTTTGATTAAAGTCATAATATATGTCGGAGATTCACCCTTTTTATGTTAGACGATTTGCTTAAACGACATAGTCCAATAAACGATAATGAGTTAATAGAAAAATGAAACATTAACATTTTCTTCCCCTTTCTCCCAGTACATTGGTAGTCATTATTCACTAATGCCAATTATCGATTCTAGAGCGATTTCGTTTTCCTGTCTTGTGGTTCAACTTTGACTAATATGATAGACCAATTGTCACATCCTGTATTTTTATTTGGCATTACTATAAAGCCAGTTTTGTGATCATCAAACACATGACTTTTATTCAGATAAGATTACATTAGCCGTGTTTTTTTCGCAAGTCCATAGAGGTACAATTGTAAAAAAAACGACATCGGGACCTAGGAACTTCTTTCCAAATAGCTAGAAGCATTCTGTACGATATGGCATTTGTCAGCTGTATTGACGACTAGCATCAACCAGCAGGTGCCGTGAAATAAGGCCAAGTGAAATAAGGCCAACTTTCGAAAATTGGCCTTATTGCACTTTGATAAAGTGAAATAAGGCCAATTTTCAGTAGTTGGTCTTATTTCACTTTGACAAAGTGAAATAAGGCCAAATGATTTTGAGAAATAAGACCAAATTGGCCGTCGTTCTGGGTTTTCTTGAGCAACAGTACCTTGGGTGGCCCGCTTCGCGGGTTTTCAGGATTTAAATTCCCTTTTCGGGGCTCACACCCGCTCACGCAACTCCGTTGCTCCGCTTAGGGTATGTTCAGTCGCCAGGCAGGCGCCTGTAGCAACAGTTTTCTTGCTGTTAGTTGTTTACTCCAATTAGTGTAAAATACAATACTGTTGCTACAGGCGCCTGCCTGGCGACTGAACATACCCTAAGCGGAGCAACGGAGTTGCGTGAGCGGGTGTGAGCCCCGAAAAGGGAGTTAAAATATTGAAAACCCGCGAAGCGGGCCACCCAAGGTACTGTTACTCAAGAAAACCCAGAACGACGGCCCCCAATAAACAATTATATAAAAACCCAGAACGTCGGCCCCAATAAGCAATAAATTATGTTGAAAGTGAAATAAGACCAATTTGGCCTTACTTCACTTTGTAAAAGTGCAATAAGACCAACTGCTGAAAATTGGCCTAATTTCACTTTATAAAAGTGCAATAAGGCCAATTTTTGAAAGTTGGCCTTATTTCACTTGGCCTTATTTCACGGCACCCAACCAGCATCCAAAAACGGTGCCGTGAAATAAGGCCAAGTGAAATAAGGCCAACTTTCAAAAATTGGCCTTATTGCACTTTTATAAAGTGAAATTAGGCCAATTTTCAGCAGTTGGTCTTATTGCACTTTTACAAAGTGAAGTAAGGCCAAATTGGTCTTATTTCACTTTCAACAGTTGGTTTTATTGCACTTTGACAAAGCGAAATAAGGCCGAACTGCATTTTTATATTTATTTCATAAAAAAAATTTGGCCTTATGTCACTTTACAAAAGCGACATAAGGCCAAATTTTAGGACTTGGCCTTATGTGTCGCTTTTACAAAGTGACATAAGGCCAAATCTGTTTGTGACTTAAGGCCAAGCATAAAATGTTTCGTTAAAAATAAAAAAAGTAGTTTTTGCCGTTAGATTCGTATAATACATTATCGGGGGCCGACGTTCTTGGTTTTCTTGGACAAAAGTACCTTGGGTGGCCCGCTTCGCGGGTTTTCAGGATTTTAATTCCCTTTTCGGGGCTCACACCCGCTCACGCAACTCCGTTGCTCCGCTTAGGGTATGTTCAGTCGCCAGGCAGGCGCCTGTAGCAACAGTTTTGTATTTTATATTAATTGGAGTAAACAACTAACAGTTATGTACTGTTGCCCAAGAAAAACTGTTGCTACAGGCGCCTGCCTGGCGACTGAACATACCCTAAGCGGAGCAACGGCGTTGCGTGAGCGGGTGTGAGCCCCGAAAAGGGAGTTAAAATCGTGAAAACCCGCGAAGCGGGCCACCCAAGGTACTGTTGCCCAAGGAAACCCAGAACGTCGGCCCGCGATAAACGGCACCACCACATTCAGTTGCTTTTATTACGCTTTCAAAAAGTGAATTAAGACCAATTTGGTCTTATTTCTCAAAATCATTTGGCCTTATTTCACTTTGTCAAAGTGAAATAAGACCAACTACTGAAAATTGGCCTTATTTCACTTCATCAAAGTGCAATAAGGCCAATTTTTGAAAGTTGGCCTTATTTCACTTGGCCTTATTTCACGGCACCTCCAAAAACGTTTTTGACTTTTCTGAACAAATTATCGATAACATATAGATAATATTATTTTGGCATCACGGTTTTTATCGGGTATCATAGTCTTATAGACTTAAGTAGTAGTTGTTTTTACATGTAAATCACTTAGTCCCGATGTTGTTTTTTGCTACAATTCCTTATGGATTTGCAAAAAAACACGCCTATTATAGGCTTAGATCCAGTTTTCGGTGCACAATCATCCTTATTTCGGTGTGAATTTCATGAAACGTGTAAGTTAAGTCTATACCATTTTAGTTTCAAAATGAGAATTGTAAACTTCAAAGTGGAATAATAAACTTCAAAATGAGAATAGTAAACTCCAATGTGAATAGTAAATTTCAATATATGAGAATAGAAAATTTCAATATGAGAATAGCTAAAGTAAAGAGCAAGATGCACCACTATAGCTGCTGGTTGAAAAAGTGCTAATGTTCATGTTATAGGCTGCATATTGCATAAGCACGGTAGGATTTATTCATTACGAAATAAGAAGAGGTTCTTTCGAGAAAGACGATGCAAGAAAGTGGATGAAAACCTGTCTTCGTCAAATAATGGTTAGACATAGTGAACCAGTTGTTATTGTAATTAACAATGTACCTTGTCATAGTCAAATTGAAGAAATTCTGCAGGAGCAGGAATTTCGTGACAACCCTAAACTCAGACTTGGTTCCTATAGTGCAATGCTAAGCCCCATTGAAAATGTTTGGTCTTTGGTAAAGAATAACGTTAAAAGAGAGCTCTCAAAAAAGTTGTCATGGATTCTTAACAGAAGAAATGATTCATCCATAAGAGAACAGAGAGTAAAAGCCTTAAAACACCTTATAATAAGGTTTGCAGACAATTACACCAGCAACGTGTCCCAATTGCATCGCAAGCATTCAAAATAAATTTCCTGCAGTTCTTAATTTAGAAAATGAACGTTATATGAATATGTGATATTAATATTAATTGTTTTAAATTAAATTTAAATAAAAAATCTCATATTGAAATTTACTATTCTCATATTGAAGTTTACTATTCTTATTTTGAAACTAAAATAGTATAGACAAACTGATGAGATATGTCTTACAAGGTGCATCTATGGAAATCAAAGTGCACCACTATTATTGGCTATTTCGATAATGGCGCCATTTGCACTTCTTTTCGGCTATTTTTTTTTTTCTTAAAATTAAATGCTTAAAACTCTTAATGATCTAACTCACTCGGCTTCAATTAATTTGCAGAAATAACTGAAAAGTAGGCCTATGGAGCAATAAGTATTTTTATCTTGCGATATACAGGATGTCCCTAATTAGGGCATATTCTAAGAAAAAAATTGTTCTACAGTAATGGCCTATCTCCAATTTTTATATCATATATCGGGGACTTAAGAAAAAGCCTATTTTGAAGTACCCTGTCCCTGACCCATGTTAACGGTAATTGCGCTGTTAGTACCAGCTGTGTTTTATTTTCCCCGAGATCTGATCCGGATTGGATCTTCATTTAAAGTTACATGTATAACAAAAACAACACAAGGCCCAGTTTTGTTTGTATTTGTTGTTTTACATGTTATTTTGAAAACAAAATCCAATCCGGATCAGACCTGGGAGAAAATGGGGCCTATCGCGAATAAAATTTCCCTGGGAATCGTTCCCAACTTTCAAAATTGTCATCTCGAATAATGTCGAAAGTTTCCCTTGGAATTTATTGATATTGGGAATTAAGTTTCATAGTGACATTGGCTCTCATTTAAAAAGGTCAGTCGCCAGCTTACAATGAACAATGCAGAAGTATTGACCTTTCCAATTTTCGAAGATGGGGAAAATTCCGAGGGAAATTTTGTTCACTATAGCCCCCAATAAAACACAGCTACTATTGATAGAAACTTCATTTAGGCCTTTATTTTTAGAAGAAATACCAGCCTTTGTAATTGCATTTAAACAAATATGATATCCTATCTTGGTCTTGAGATTCTAGCATATTCCGATTTTCCTGCCCATGCCAATTTTTTGACTTTTTTTTTTTCTCCAGAAAATGCGTAGTAAAAACATACCGTTTTACTATTTTTTTTTTAAATGAACGTAATAATAATAAAAATAAAACTCAATGACATGTTTTGCGGAAAACCCATAGATTTTATGATACTTGGGAAAACCTGAGAGATGTAAAATTAAAAAATAAATGGTTTTTCGCTTTAAGCTCCAAAGGCTCTATGAATAAGAAATGATTTTGTGTGGGTTCAGATATTTTGTATTTTATGTGTGTACTAAAACAGTTATAACATGTGTTCAAAGTGTCTTCCATGGTTTCGTATGCATGCTAGAGCCCGTTTTTTGGATTTTACTATGAATATTTTTTTAATGATAACTTCTGCTTCACTTTTGATGACGCTTCGAGAATACGGTCTTCTTATTCACCTAAATTTACTATTTCGGTTGAATAAACAAGTTATATCATTCTTCCCCATATAAATAAATCCAATACTGTAAGGTCAGAAGATCTTGCAGGCCATAAATTCTTATCCAACGATTACCATACTCTTGATTTAACCAATTCTTAACCTCACGACCATAGTGGGCTGGAGCGTCTTCCTGATGGAAATATGATGTTGTTTAAGTGGAGTGTCCTTCAATAGTTCTGGTAAATCATTGCGCAACAATTTTAGACAGTTTGCAGAATTCAGCTTGAGGGGAGTTTTAAGGGCTGGATAATTGGTTTCCAACTTCGCCTACCCGTGTTAGGTCGTGTATTTAAAACTGCTCCCATTTCTCGAAGCCTTAGACATGTATTTTCGCATACTTGTAAACTAGAAAGTCGTCGATTCCTGCTATCTTCATAGGGGTCTAGTTGAAGTTCCATTGCACAGCACATAAATTAAAAAATTAATCTCTGCGTATTGTTGGTTTGTTAATGCAGACATTCCAAACAGCGTTTCTAAACAACTTGCCTGGGCGTGTTCTAGTCTTTTATACTACTTTTGTTAGGTAGATTTTCGAAATAGACTACTCTTTTTGAGAACTTTTAGAGAATCGGGAAAGGAATTGAGGGTTTTGACAGGTACTCAAATAAACGAACACGTTTTAAAACGGCTTTGCTATTTTGAAAAATTCTTGGAAAACCACTCTTATTGTCAATTTTTGTTGAAAACGTGTCCAAAATCATTACATTACATATTACACTAATCCGTAGATAAATCTACGAAGAAGAGACACTTAAAGAACTGGCAACTGAGGCCATCGGCTTAAACAATACAACAGAGAGAGACATACAGAAAGAAAGAACAACAGAAGAAACACATGTCAACAGCACACGGTTGGTATTTGAACGGTACTCCATCCAAGTACCAACAATGCGCAATGATGCTTGATTTCGCTGATCGATGGGAAGCGATGCTTTCATCAAAGCCAAGGCCGTTGACTGTCCAAAATTAGAAAACCATGATTGTGCGTGTTTTTAACAACTTCTGTGACCATTTCAATTTGAAGGTCACGGTGCAGATCGCTATTTCTTATGTACCAAGGGGTATTTGTTATTAAACGAAGGACTTTGTTTTTGAAATTTTTGGATGGGTTCAGCATTTGTTTTCTTTGTACAGGTCCATAGCTGGATACCAGATGTCAGCACTTTCATTCAGCACTTGATTGTATAACATAATTTTACTCTGGATAGATAGGCCAGTACATTTTTCTGTACTTTAAGTTCAGTTCTTCTCTTTTCTTTTTGATGTACTCTTTCCATTTTAGCTTTGTATCCAAAGTCATTACAAGGTATTTGGCAGTTTTGGCGTAAGGTACAGATTTACCGTTGATACAAACTGGAAAATTGTTTAATTTTTTGTTTGTAAAGTTAATATGCGTCGATTTTGTTTCGTTTAATTTGATACGCCATCGTTGCGTCCAATCGCTAACTTTATCGACTGCATTTTGCAGCTTTTCTGTAGCTTTCGAAACGTATTTATCAGGCAGGCACCAATATCGCACTATCGTCAGCAAACGTGGCCATGATAGTGTTGATGTCCATTGGAATATCACTAGTATATAACTAATACACAGTTGGTCCTAGGACATTTCCTTGGGGTACACCGGCTTCAATTTTCTTTAGTTCCGAGTAATGTTGGTAGAACCGTACTCTAAAGAGTCGGTTCGTAACGTAAGATGTTAAGACGGTTGAATACTGCCTTATCGCCTGGAAATCTCTTAGTTTGTCATCTTCTTCGAGCTCTTTTTTTTTTCAATATCAGCTCCTTTATTTCGACAGGATATTTTGTTTTTGTTTCTCTGCATATTGAAATACGAGTAGTTGGAGTACTTTCTTCTGCAGCCTGTTGCACATCAGCAATGAATTGCTCTACTTCATGGTCAAGTTGTTCAACTCAGGTTTATAAAACTTTCAAGCTTATCTCTGAATTCTTTCGAGTTGGTTATCCTATTCAAGAGTTTAGTATTACTTTTTTCTATAGTTTCTACCTCACTAAATGACAAAATTACTAGATCTGACGATAAATACCTTCGACACTTTTATTTGCGGCCTGCTTGGAATGGTCGTTTCCCTTTTGAGCCTAGATAACCAGTGGTCGAATTCATAAAAAGAAAAGTATCTATCAAATTAACTTAGAAAACAACTCTCATCTTTTCGATCATATAACATTTTGTAAAAAAATGGGCGTGACGGTGAGTGAATAGGTATTGTAATGATTTCCATTTCATTAAAATTTTCTAAAGCTCATGCTTTTAAAATTTCAAAACTTACTGTTGATAGTTTTACAAGTTCACGCTAATATCTCTTTATTTTTTTATTAGAACCTAACCTAATTTGTTTCTAATTGAACTTATTTCTTTATTTCAGTTCTCACCGCCTTTGCTTCCACCACCAGCTTAACGACAACGTCAACAACGACAGCACTATCAACAACTCCAATGGTTCACAATTCTCCAGCGACTCTGCTCTTTACAACATATCGTGACATAAAAATGGCAAACATCACCCGGCTAGCAGGGACACCAGCAGTTGATGTGATAGCTAAAGATTTGATGGAAACTATGGCCATTGATTTTTACTATGAGAAGAATCTAGTATGTTGGGCCGATTGCGGCCACGAGATTATAGAGTGTATCAATGTTAGTTCAACGACTACCACAAAAGCACTTAAACAGACAATAATTTCATCAGGGTTGGACAAACCTGAAGGATTAGCGATTGATTGGTATACTGACAAAATCTATTGGACCGATGGCGAAACCAATCGAATTGAAGTTGCAACACTAAATGGCAAATATCAGAAGGTTCTTTTTTGGGCAGACCTGGATCAACCTCGTGCGATAGCTTTAGTTCCGAAAAGTCGTCTCATGATCTGGACCGATTGGGGTGATAATCCGAAAATAGAACGGGCCAGTATGGATGGCGATCCGTTTTCAAGGATGACTCTGGTTAAAGATGATCTTTTTTGGCCAAATGGACTAACTGTGGACCTTGAGAACGACCTAATCTACTGGGTGGATGGAAAGCTGTTGTTTTTGGATGTGATGAACTTGGATGGCAGTGGTCGAAGAACGGTGATAAACAATCTTAAATATCCCTATAGTTTGACGTTCTTTGACCAGCGTTTATATTGGACTGACTGGTCCGTTGGATCTATCAACACGTACGATTTGGTCACCAAGGAAATGAAAGAATTGATCGACACTCCCGAATTTCCAATTGCTGTTCGAGCTTGGGATCGTTCCTTGCAGCCTTTTGGGGATAATCCATGTGCTCATAACAATGGAAACTGTTCTCATCTCTGCTTATTATCAACCAATGTCCAGGGATATAGCTGTGCATGTCCGACGGGAGTCAAACTACTTACATCATTTACTTGTGCCAATGGATCCCAGGAGATGTTGTTTCTTGTTCAACGTACTCAGATCAGTAAAATATCCCTAGATCTGCCTGATTTTACTATATTCCCGCTTAGCCTGGGTAAGGTAAAGTATGCAATTGCCATCGACTATGATCCAGTAGAGGAATATATTTACTGGTCTGATGTTGAGCTCTTCGCAATACGTCGCGTTCATCCCGACGGGACCGGGCTACAAGATTTCTTAACGTCGGAGGTGAAGCATCCTGATGGCCTGGCCGTAGATTGGTTAGCTAGAAATCTCTACTGGACAGACTCAGAAACTGATCGCATTGAAGTTTGCCGTCTAGACGGATCAGCGAGGAAGGTTTTAATCTACGAGCACTTGGAAGAACCTAGGGCAATTGCATTAGCACCAAGCCTCGGATGGATGTTCTGGAGTGATTGGAATGAAAAGAAACCAAAAGTTGAACGATCATCTTTAGATGGATCGGAAAGAGTAGTACTTGTATCTGAAGATCTAGGTTGGCCAAACGGAATTGCGTTAGATATTGAAGCAAAGACTATTTATTGGTGTGACGGGAAGACCGATAAGATTGAAGTTGCTAGCATGGACGGTTCTGACAGAAGAGTGGTGATAAGTGAAAATCTGAAGCATCTTTTCGGTGAGTAAGGTCCCACATATCATTGTTCCTCTAGTTATAATTATATTTTCAGGTCTCAGTCTTTTAGACGACTACCTCTATTGGACCGATTGGCAGCGGCGTTCAATTGATCGGGCACATAAAATCACAGGGAATAATCGGATCACTGTAGTTGATCAATTTCCAGACTTGATGGGTTTGAAAGTGACGCGTTTAAGGGAAGTAAAGGGCACAAATGCTTGTGCAATCCAAAATGGGGGTTGTTCTCATCTTTGTCTGAATAGACCTCGTGACTATGTCTGCCGGTGTTCGATAGAATATGAACTATCAAATGACAAGAAAACATGTGTGATTCCTGAGGCGTTTCTTCTGTTCTCCCGCCAGGAACACATAGGTAGGATTTCTATAGACTACAACGAAGGAAACCATAACGACGATGTGATTCCTTTCAAAAACGTTCGCGATGCACATGCCCTTGACGTTGATGTAGTAGAACGAAGAATATACTGGACAGACCAGAAATCAAAATGCATTTATAGAGCTTTCCTGAATGGTTCAATAGTGCAGCGAATAGTTGACGCTGGGTTGATTCGTCCCGAAGGAATTGCTGTTGACTGGCTAGCACATAACATTTATTGGACGGATTCAGAAGCTAGGCGTATTGAAGTTGCTCGATTGGATGGAACCAGTAGAAAAGTTCTACTTTGGAAGGGAATTGAAGAACCACGCAGCTTGGTTCTTGACCCCAAGAAAGGGTATATGTATTGGACAGAATCGCCGTCAGATTCTATTCGAAGAGCTGCAATGGATGGTTCGGAATTAATGACGATAATCTCGGCAGCCAATCATGCTACTGGACTAACATTGGATCCAGAAACAAGACGTCTTTACTGGGCTTCGCAGAGCAGGCCAACTAAAATCGAATCGGCTGACTCCGATGGAAAAAAGAGACAGGTTCTTGTAGGAACCGATGTGGATGAGCCATATGCTGTGTCACTCTATCAAGATTATGTTTACTGGAGTGATTGGAACACTGGTGATATTGAGAGAGTTCATAAAATTACTGGACAAAACAGAAGTTTAGTGCATAATGACATGACTTACATAAGCTCTCTGTTGATTTTTTATAACAATAGACAAACTGGAACGAACGTTTGTCGAAATAATAACGGTGGGTGCTCGCATCTGTGCCTGGCACTGCCAGGAAGACGATCAATGACTTGTGGCTGTCCAACACACTTTACATTAGCTAAAGACAACGTGGGATGCCTGCCACCCAAGAATTACATCATATTCAGTCAACGAAACTCGTTTGGACGTTTGCTGCCCAACACTTCGGACTGTCCAGACGTTCCACTTCCAGTGAGTGGGAAAAATGTTCGTGCAGTAGAATATGATCCAATTACGAATCATTTATATTGGGTGAGTTTTAAAAAATATTTCCTGTTGTTATTTTTAGAAAATACGATTCCATTTTTCCATTTGAGGTTGTCAGTAAATATTCGTTTGGATGATAATTGATGATGAGTCAAATGTGTGATAATTTCAAACGATTATTCTTAAACAAAGTGTTATTATTTTCTTGAGATATCAAGCAATAACTCTTCCACTTTGCGAAGAAGAAATACATTATTGATTTTGGTTGACCCACCCTTATTCATAGTATTTATTTGAGATTAATGTCATATGATAAATATAAATACATAAATTTGGTTGCCTAGTGCCATATTCTTTAAAGTATTTCCGGATGCTTTTTTCCACCACAGGAACGGAGAGGAACCTCAATTTAATTTAATTTAATTTAATTTGATTCTTGAGCCTTAGCAACTAAAGCAGCAAATTTATAGACATGGTTATCACTTTTTTTAAATTTATTCGGATTTCTCTGAAAACTACAAGTTTAATTAAGTAATAGTAATTTTCGGAGAATCAAAGTGCTTCATGAATCCAAATACCTATGTAATTTCAAAATATTTTTGAAAAAAATTAAAAAGAAACTATTGCAAATTATTCTAATTTTTAACTATTTTTATTTTAGGTCGAGGGTCGAAGTCACAGCATTAAATGGTCACCAGTGAATGGCACTCGGGTCACAACATTAGTCGGCTCTGGATCACAGCCATTTGATATTGCAATCGATGTTATTGGACGTCTTCTCTTTTGGACTTGTTCACATACAAATACAATAAATGTCACAAAGTATGAACTAATTTAATAATAGAAAATTGTATAATATAATCGTGAATGTTTAACAGTTTTAAAGGTGAATCAATTGGAGTCATAGACACCGGCGATTCAGAGAAACCACGAAACATTGCAGTTCATGCTATGAAGCGTCTTCTCTTTTGGACTGACGTTGGCAGTCAGCAAGCCATTATGCGGTCCCGAGTAGATGGTGCAGAACGTGTGATCTTAGCTTTTAAATTGGAAGGTGTCACTGCTTTGGCCGTTGATCAACAAACTGATATGATTTTCTATGCTCATGGCAAACGAATTGATTCGATGGACATAAATGGGAAGAATAAGTAAGTATATACCTAATATAAAGATTTTTCACTAATTATGATTATAATTTTCAGAAAAATTCTCGTGTCTACGCATATAAGCCAAGTTATTTCCATAGCAGCACTACAGGGATTTGTGTATTGGCTCGATGATAAGACTGGTGTTGAACGTGTAACAATAACTGGTGAAGGCCGACGACCTGAAATCCAACGCCTTTCTCAAATTACCGATGTTGTTGCTGTTTGGACACCAGAATCCAAACTATATCGGAATCACACATGTTTACAGGCCAAAAATAAGTGTTCACATATTTGTATCGCATCGGCAGAAGGTCGCTCGAGAGATATATGTTCCTGTCCACAAGGTTTGATGCTTTTGGAAGATAAACAAAATTGCAGTGCTCTTCCTGCATGTGGACCAGACTATTTTACCTGTGCAGCACCAGTATCTGGGAGTGGGCCAAATAATGATCACAATAAGGATTGTATTCCAGCTTCTTGGCGTTGCGATGGTCAAAACGATTGTCCTGACAAATCAGATGAAGTTGGATGTCCATCATGTAGACAAGATCAGTTCCGATGTCAATCGGGTGAATGCATCGATAAGAGTCTTGTATGTGATGGAACTACAAACTGTGCCAATGGACATGACGAAGCAGACTGCTGCAAGCGGCCTCAGGATTTCCAATGTCCCATCAATAAAGTTTGTATTGCGTCTTCAGATCTTTGCGATGGTTGGGATCATTGTGCAGATGGTGCCGATGAAAACCCCGAAATTTGTAGTCAAACTAACCAACGGCCTATAGTTCCCGGTTCTGATAAAAAAGCATTTATGATCCTTATAGTAGCCACAATGATCACCATTTTCTCGATTGTCTATATACTTCAGTTTTGTCGTGCCCGACTGGGAAAGAATCGTAACGAACCCAAAGATGACCAAGCGTCCGATCCCTTGTCGCCAACACTTAGTAAAAGTCAACGTGTTTCGAAGATAGCATCGGTTGCCGATGCAGTCAGAATGTCAACTCTTAACAGCCGAAATAGCATGAACAGCTACGATCGAAACCATATCACGGGTGCTTCCAGCTCAACGACAAATGGCAGCAGCATGGTTGCGTATCCCATTAATCCCCCGCCTAGTCCAGCAACCCGAAGCCGTAGACCTTATCGACATTATAAAATTATTAACCAGCCTCCCCCACCGACACCTTGCTCCACAGACATTTGCGACGAAAGCGATTCGAACTACACCAGCAAAAGCAATAGTAACAATAGCAATGGCGGTTGTGTGGGTGGCGGCAGTGGCAGCGGTGCCACAAAACTGTCTTCCTCAGCGCAATATAATTACGATAGTGAACCATATCCACCGCCACCCACACCCCGATCACATTACCACAGCGATGTACGAATAGTGCCAGAGAGTTGTCCGCCATCGCCGAGTTCAAGGAGTTCGACGTACTTTTCTCCATTGCCACCACCACCATCACCAGTGCAATCACCCAGTCGGGGGTTCACGTAACAGTTCGAGATTTTCATGTAAGAATTTGTATTTTAGTGTAAAAAGTTAAGTTTTTATATTTAAGAACAAAAAGTTAATCTTTTATTGTTGAAAATATGTACTTTGTTTTTTTTTTTTAGAAGAAAATTTTAAAAGAATGAAAAATGTCTGTAAAACGATGTGCCAAATATACAAATGGTTTGAATGCAAAGTGATTATTTGAAATAATACAAACATATGACAGGAGAAGGTAGCTAAAGGATTAGCAACGATTCACTTATTTGACGAGTATTGATTTGCTATGTTATTGGTGTGATGAAGAAGTCAAGCAAGACGATACTAAATGCACATTTAGTACATACATACATATATAACATTGATCGAAACAAAAAATCGTTTGTACATGGTAGAATTCTCAGGGGGTTTATTTTTCATTGGAAGTAAGAAAAAATACTGGAACGTTAAAAAATGCTAAACCTTAGTGTTAATTATATATACTGTGAACTGTCCTGCTCTAAATTTCGATATATTCCAATGTTTAAGTTCAAATATACCGTTTTTATAACTTCCACATACTTAAAGGAATGCTCTTTTCATGTTAGCGTATTGCACCTTGAGTGTATAGGTAAACTGGAGAGGCTTTAATAGGAAACATCGATGCATATTGATCTTTAAAGCTTGTATATCGCAATAAGTAGTACGGCGGAATTGTTTAAAATATAACTGGCTATTTTATTTCAACACTATTGACATATAACAATACATAACAGAAAGGAAACATTTCGACAGTGTTCATAAGAAACAAAGTTCTACGTAATGTATGTATGTAATAATCGTAGGGTTCCGTTCTAGATCCCAACTGATTCAAATGAGTAATTACGGAAAAACCACGATTATACGATACTTTGAATGCATTCTTCAAGCGGTAAAAAGAAAACCACAATTTTCTCTAGGTTGTCTAAAATTTCTGACTTTATTATCTTTTTCGCATTACTTCAGTGGGAAGAACACACCAGTCAGTTTATACATGTTATGTACACATATGAACGTAATGTTCATTTCGCCCCTGGAATCGAATCCCAGTCTATTCGACATAATATTTTTAAGAGGTATGGCACCTGACCTTTGAAAGTATCCCTTGTCATGATAAGAATTTCGCATCTCAATCCGAAATTGGCCTGGTTCTTACTAGCTATCATGCCACCCAGCTTTGTTTATCAAAATGTATGTACATATCGACTAGGCTGCCTCTGCTAAAATTATGGAAAATCCCTTCAGTCGCAATATATTTAGTTCTCATAAAACTAACTCATTAAACTTAATTTCCCAGTTTTGTTTTCGAAATTAATGATAACTTCCATGACTAAAATATTTTTGAATGTTATTGAATCATCAGCTCCTTTTGCACCTTTCTATCTGTCAAATGCATTGATTAAAATGACTACTTAACATCCGAATGGCTTAAAACTGTTAATAATATATTTATAAGCTTCAGCTTGTATTTAAGCAAAAAATGTAATATAAAATGTAAATAGTATATTTTTATATATATATACATACATATATGTATATATATTAATATAGTAGGTATCTAAGAATTAAATTGAAATACAAAACATATATAAAATTAACTTTAACCAAAAAGTGCCTCATTTTTATAAAAAAAAATAAATAATATTAACGAACATCACTTAGAAAAATTATATTTAATTTTAAAATAATTATTTATGTTAAAACCTACAGCAAAATTTCCAAACTTGTTTGTTTTTTCTAATTAAAAAACATTGTTATTCCGACATGTACATATACTTTTATTTTTCTAAAAACAACGACTAAATAGTTGCTTTCTTTTAAGTACAAAAAATTAAAAATATATTATACGAGTAATCAAGAAATAAATAATAGTTGTGTGTCAAATTAAAATCAAAGAAAAAAGCAATTTTTTGCGTTAATTAAATTAATTCAATTCAATGTTTAAAGACTGATTAGTAACAAAAACAAAACAACATGAATTCATGATGTGGAAATTTCTTTTGAAAGGATTGTTTCGCCAAAACTAGTAAAAGTAAAAAAAATCTGTTGAAATAAATCTTGTATGAAGGTAATAGGAATTAAAAAATGAGAGAAAAAAGATACGAACTGTATCTTTATTTGTACAGTGTAATATTGGATTTTTAAGTGCTATATTAGATTAAAACAAACATTGTAACTGTGTAATAATTAATCATAATGAAAATAAAATGTAATTTTATATTTTAATTAACTTTTAGGATTTTATTTATTTATTTTTTTGTAAATCTGCGATTACATATATTTTTGATATGATTTATCCAAAAATATTTTCAAATAATTTCCTGAATAAGCTACGATTTTGTCTAGGTTCACTTAACTCGATTTTTCTCCTCTGAGTTGTATATTCTTCAAATGATTCACTGTCTAAAGGCCCCCAAGTCTTTTCGGGTCGAATTATGTTGGTAATTTTCTGTAATTATAAAAAAACACAGGCAGTGGGGTTTGTCATTATCTTGATCAAAAAGCTTATTTACAAGAAGGACAGTATTTGTGATATAACCTATATTTATCTAATATTTTTTTTTACTTTATTTTATTTATTTATTTATTTACATCAATTAGAGTTAACAATCTCAATTAGACTAATGAGGTATAAATATAATAATATCCTAGTTACATAATTAAAATTAACATAAATTTAATTTGTTAAAAAGTACAAATTAAACATATTTTTGAATGGGTTTCTACTCAAATGAAAATTAAAATCAAAGTTATTCGATATATTATTAACCTCCCTAACACTGCAAGTTATAGGTTCATTATACGCATAATTTACTCTATGAATATTTTCTCGGAATAGGGTACGAATTCTTAGCTCTCGAGAAGGAGCATATAAATCTCAAAGAGATAACAAAAAAGCACAATCAATTAGATATGATAAAATATCATTGATAAAAACTATAGCAAACATCTTACGGCGGCGCACAGTGGGTCCCCTTCATACTAAGCTGTGCTCAAAATTCAAAATCTTGTTTAAAATGCTAAGAACTGTTATAAATAGATACTTACTGCTGTTGAAAATGAAAATATTATTAATAATGAATATAGTTCTGACTATAGTAAATATTTTCAAGGTTATTGATAGGTTTATTTTAAGAAAACAATTGTTCTTCGAGTAACATATTTATGACTTCAGGATAAAACATTTTTCGGTGAATGACTGTCGTTGTGCGCGATGTTATCAAGGGATTGGCAGAGATAAACAACCTATTTATAACATCCCACATATTATCCTTCTTTTTTTTTGTGATGTCTTCCCGCTGAATTGTTGCCGATATATGAAAATCTCCTCTAGTTCGCACCTCATGGTCTTCTTCGCTTAACTGGCTAATTGGAAGTAGGGCATGAGTCATTCGGCTCTATTGAGGTAACCGTCGGAGCGGAACTTTCTCCGCAACGCATCCTGCGTCGGAGATTCAATTTCAGTTCGAAGTAGCTTTCATCGGAAGAAATTTTACAGAAATCCAGCGACGCATTGCGATGGATATAAATTTCAGACAGAGATGTGTTAATTAACCGATATATCGAAAATGCGATATATTTTCGATAGTTTTTTATAAAATAAACACCATGAGCATTTTAAACCATAAAAAACCGGTGAGAGAGTGTAGTTTATTGTTTAAAAAAAATATTTTTTTCAATTATAATGCGCTAGCGTTTTTAAGAAATGTAATTAGATGCACCGATTTTTAAATCAAAACTATCGAATAAAGTCCCCTCCCTATTTCCAAACGTATGTTTCATGTTTCCATTTGAAGCGTCAAAAAAAGAATAAATTGAAAAAAAAAAATTTGAAATACAATATTTTATTTTTATTTGACTAACAGGTCTTTAATCACAATGGAAATGGATCAATGCACAAAACAAAAGATAACGAACATACTTTTTTTCCATCCATACATCCATTTGTCTTGGTCCCAATTAATTTAACTGATTGGACAAGATCTTCCCAAACACAGCTACAATTTCTGGTGTCCTTTTGGTGTTATCCGCTCATATTCTTGAGAACTTGTTTTTTCGTTCTGCATGAGAACAAAAAGTTTATTACAACTAGGTAGCACAAGTTAACGCAAATAAAGTTAATTTCTTTATTACTTACATTTTAATTAACTATTTCTCTAAAAAGAAAACATTTTCCGCAACAAGAACTTGTCGGAGGATTTCGGAGAAAATTTTGTTTGTCTTTGTATGTGTCAGAAATAAGACCATTAGAAGTGCTTCATCGCACACAAGCGGCATGCGTTGAATTTCGTCGGACAGAATTTCCGATCAGCTGATCGGAGAAATACCTTGAAGCAGAATGTCTCCGATTCGTAGGAAATCGGAGAGAATTCCGCTCCGACGGTTACCTCGATAGGGCCGATTATTTCACTTTCATTGATAAGGATTTGGTGCCGACTTGTGGTCATGGGAGCTGTTTCTAGGAAAAAACACCTAAATCTTTCCGGATGTATCTGAAAACCGATCTTTAATTAAGCAAAAATTAACAAAAAAATCGATATGACTCACTAAAAAGCTTATATTTTAAGTTCTATCAGTCGGATGGTCAACATTCAGGTATGTTAGCTTAGGTTTAATTACAGAGCATCAAATTGCATATTTAAATTTTATATTTATATAAGTGGTTACATTCCTGGAACAAAGATAGGAAAAATAGATAGTTTTTAACTTCACCCCTATCCCCTACCCAAGGCTGAGAAAAAAACCTGCCGGAATTTTCGGATTTGATATCATGATAAACATACATATAAACCCACATACTCATATTTTAGCTAAACATCCACTACCAAATTTTTTTGTCGGCCTTTGTATTATTTATTTATTCAACCGCGAACTCAAACAGTGATATTTCAAACTGGCGCACCTAACTTTTACTTCTGTCTTCGGATTTTTAATAACAAATATTTCTTCTTTCATGCTGTATACTCTTAGATTTAAAAGTTCTCTGCGCCAGTTAAAAAAAAAATCATTTTAAAAATTTCAGTGCCCGTGAGTAAAACCGTCATCCATTTATGTATTTTATACACTAAGTAACATCTTTCAAACGAAAATAAAAATGTATTTGCAGTCTACATGCCTTCTTCAACAAACAACATATTTTTAATTTTTTTTTTGTTTAACGAAGTTAACTTTTAAAATTAAAATAAAACTACACAAAATTAAAACTTGCGCATGTCTAATAAAAATCAATGACAAAGAGTCAACTTGAATGTACCGTAACTTGACCATTAGAAAGAGAAGAAAGATAATACTTACAAATGACATGTGTTATAATATGTATATTTATTATACATTTTTATTTTTTTTTAAAGACAAAAATTAAAAACTGTATTTTGAGCACTGATGTGTATGGAGAGGACCCACTGTGCGGCGGCGGTTTTCTAATGTCTGAATGCCAATAAGTTGACATCTTACATTGAATGAAGGCAATTCAATGTTCCACCCTAATTTCTTTAGTCTTGTAAATTTTTTTTGAACTTTTTCTATTCTTGTAATATAAACATTGTAATGAGGATTCCACACTACGCAGCAATATTCCAGGATCGATCTAACATAAGCAACATATAGTGTAAGGGCCCCTTAAATAAAACCCAGGGGTGGAATCGGCTAAGGTGATTTGTGATAGTTGACAGTCACAAAAAAACAAATTTGGTCTGCGTAAGGTGACTATCACATGTGATAATCACATTTTTGTGACATTTGCTTGTGACAGCTATTTTGTTATCACTTCTAAGTAAAATTGTCGTGTTTCAACTTCGTTTTGTTAATTTTTCATATATTTCAATACAAAACGAACGTGTTTGTGCCGGTGCAATTATTTTTTAGAAACGAAAATGATGACGGTGAAAATAATTACCACAGACAAGTTCGTTTAATAAATCTGAATCTGCGAAACAAATTAAATATATTTGAGCTACCAAATGCAAAGTAAGCTTTTTTTTCATGATTTTTTATGTGTTAATAACTGTTTTTTGATTTAATAGATTTCTGAAAAATTTCGCGTAACTAAAGAGACATTTTCATATATTTTACGGCTTTTGGATTTACCCACTAGAGTTCGGTCCACCCATATACCACCCACCCTCCAGTTAGCTGTGACGCTGAACTTTCTTAGAGGGGGAGCCTACCAAAGGCAAGTTGGCTTTGACTGGTCGACTCCGATGGGACAAAGCACCGCTAGTGAGGTCACTACAGCAACTTTGAAGATAATGGAGAGAAAATTGTGTTCTTTGGTAATCAAATTTATTACCTCGGAGACAACAAAAAGATTTTATTTAGAAAAATTTGGAATCCCAGGAGGTACCTCTACATTATATCTATTATTTGTGCGGATGATGTTCCATGTAGTTAGTTAGCAAATCTATCTGTGATTTGTTGGCTTGTGACCTATAGAAAACATGTATATTTCATTCCATAACATTCTTAAAATAGGATTTTAACATTTACTTACATTTTCAACTTTTTTATTTATCAAAGTTGTTTCGATTATAATTTGTTTTTCACAAAATAAATAGAAGAAAAACTGAGATGAAAAACAAACGCCAATGCTTTTCTTCTAAAGTCATGCCAAATTTTAAATATTTTTTTGTGATCACCTTACCCAGATGTAAAATTAAAGGTGATCACAAATGATAATCACAAATGTGATAATCACCAATCACCTTAGCCGATTCCACCCCAGCATAGAGTTGGCCTTATTCACCATGAATTCTATATGATGTACAAAGTTAAGCTTGGAATCAAAAAATACTGCAAGATCTTTTTTTAATGAAACTCTTTCAAGAAAATGATTTTGAATGTTATAAACGTAAATGACAGGTTCCAAACGACGCGAAAACGAAAAAAATTGACGGTTTTTTTTTATAATACAAACTCTATATACTACTGAAATAAATCAGCCAAGTAGAAGACTTAGCACTATTATTGGACTTGTTGAATTATTGATTCAAATTAGCTTTTTTGGCCTTTAGTCCACAAAAATTGGCGTTTCGTCCGGGTTATCTCACATGGACTCATCAGTTGACTTGTGAGGACCTTGTCAATACGCAATTTTTGTTAAGTTCAGTTCATCTTACATGAATTTTTTGACAAAAATCCAATGTGAACTATATCCAACAAAGATTAGAATTGTAATCATTAATGTTGGAATTTTTTTTTTTTGCCCGTGGCCTGGCATTGAATATTTATATGAAGGTTTTTTTTTATAATACAAACTCTATATACTACTGAAATAAATCAGCCAAGTAGAAGACTTAGCACTATTATTGGACTTGTTGAATTATTGATTCAAATTAGCTTTTTTGGCCTTTAGTCCACAAAAATTGGCGTTTCGTCCGGGTTATCTCACATGGACTCATCAGTTGACTTGTAAGGACCTTGTCAATACGCAATTTTTGTTAAGTTCAGTTCATCTTACATGAATTTTTTGACAAAAATCCAATGTGAACTATATCCAACAAAGATTAGAATTGTAATCATTAATGTTGGAATTTTTTTTTTTTTTTTGCCCGTGGCCTGGCATTGAATATTTATATGAAGGTTTTTTTTATAATACAAACTCTATATACTACTGAAATAAATCAGCCAAGTAGAAGACTTAGCACTATTATTGGACTTGTTGAATTATTGATTCAAATTAGCTTTTTTGGCCTTTAGTCCACAAAAATTGGCGTTTCGTCCGGGTTATCTCACATGGACTCATCAGTTGACTTGTGAGGACCTTGTCAATACGCAATTTTTGTTAAGTTCAGTTCATCTTACATGAATTTTTTGACAAAAATCCAATGTGAACTAATTTGAATCAATAATTCAACAAGTCCAATAATAGTGCTAAGTCTTCTACTTGGCTGATTTATTTCAGTAGTATATAGAGTTTGTATTATAAAAAAAAAACCTTCATATAAATATTCAATGCCAGGCCACGGGCAAAAAAAAAAATTCCAACATTAATGATTACAATTCTAATCTTTGTTGGATATAGTTCACATTGGATTTTTGTCAAAAAATTCATGTAAGATGAACTGAACTTAACAAAAATTGCGTATTGACAAGGTCCTCACAAGTCAACTGATGAGTCCATGTGAGATAACCCGGACGAAACGCCAATTTTTGTGGACTAAAGGCCAAAAAAGCTAATTTGAATCAATAATTCAACAAGTCCAATAATAGTGCTAAGTCTTCTACTTGGCTGATTTATTTCAGTAGTATATAGAGTTTGTATTATAAAAAAAAAACCTTCATATAAATATTCAATGCCAGGCCACGGGCAAAAAAAAAAAATTCCAACATTAATGATTACAATTCTAATCTTTGTTGGATATAGTTCACATTGGATTTTTGTCAAAAAATTCATGTAAGATGAACTGAACTTAACAAAAATTGCGTATTGACAAGGTCCTCACAAGTCAACTGATGAGTCCATGTGAGATAACCCGGACGAAACGCCAATTTTTGTGGACTAAAGGCCAAAAAAGCTAATTTGAATCAATAATTCAACAAGTCCAATAATAGTGCTAAGTCTTCTACTTGGCTGATTTATTTCAGTAGTATATAGAGTTTGTATTATAAAAAAAAACCTTCATATAAATATTCAATGCCAGGCCACGGGCAAAAAAAAAAAAAAAAAAAAAAAAATTCCAACATTAATGATTACAATTCTAATCTTTGTTGGATATAGTTCACATTGGATTTTTGTCAAAAAATTCATGTAAGATGAACTGAACTTAACAAAAATTGCGTATTGACAAGGTCCTCACAAGTCAACTGATGAGTCCATGTGAGATAACCCGGACGAAACGCCAATTTTTGTGGACTAAAGGCCAAAAAAGCTAATTTGAATCAAAAAAATTGACATTTAGTTATATTTAGGGCTAATTGATTTGTTTTGCACCAATTGGTAAGATTGGTGATATCATTTTGGAGAATCTTGCAGTCAGTTATACTTTGTATACATCTAAAAAATTTCAGATCATCCGCAAACATAAGTCGCATTGAGTTTAAAAGAACATCAGGTAGGTCATTTATAAAAATAAGGAATAGAATTGGGGCTAAATGACTTCCTTGCGGAACGCCAGAAGTTACTGAAAACGGATTAGAGATAATTGAATCTATAAAAACATGCTGACTACGTCCGGTAAAATAAGCCGTCAACCATTTTATGCATATTTGAGTAAAATCCTATGTTCTCTAATTTTTGTAATAATATTTTATGATGCACCCTATCAAACGCTTTTGCAAAGTCTGTGTAGATAACGTCCACTTGGTAACCCCTTTCTAATGAGTTGAGAATACAATTCGTGAAAATGGTTAGGTTAGTGGAAGTTGATCTACCCGATACAAAACCGTGTTGATAAGGAGATATTGTTTCTTTTAATAAGAATATTAATTTATCACAAGCAATTTTTTCAAATACCTTAGGTATTGCGGACAACTTACTGATAGGGCGGTAGTTTGATATTTCCTGTTTTGGACCACATTTGTGAATAATAGTAACGAGGGACGTTTTCCAATGTGGTAGGAATACACCATATCGTCGCTTTTCCGGCAGAGTGGCATAAGTCGAAATTTGTCGTTTTTTAGTTTAAAACACAGAACTGAGCTGAAAAAAACACATTTTTTCTGTGTAATCGGCACTAACCTACTTCTTCTAGTTTCCGAGTTATGAAAAAGCGCCGCTGTCAATTTTCACAAACATCCCTATCATTTTCTATGTATTTTCGAAAAACCGCATAAATCAATTTTTTTTTTTTTTAAATATTTCGTTTTCTATAAAACTTAACAAACAAAAAATGCTATTTTTTCATGTATTCAACATTCGAGATTGGTTTTTTATGAACAACGAATTTTGTTTTTCAATATGAAAAAAACTTTAAAAGGCTCTCCTGAAAATTTACAAATTTCGACTTATGCCAGTCTGCCGGAAAAGCGACGATATGTTAGTGAACTATTGAACACGAAACACAAAACTCTAGAGAGGGCGGTATAATAATTTTTTTAATACAATGGGCGGAATTCCATCCGGACCAGATTTATTATCTCCAGTTAGGCCAGATAGCGCCATTTCCACTTCTAATATGGTTATACTTAGGTGACCTATATTTAAATTGTTCATGGACTGACTAAATGAAGTGCTTGTGACATTTTCAGAATCGATATAATTTGATTTAAAAAAATTAGCAAAAGCATCACAAATAGTTGGTAAGCTAGTTAAAGTCGAACCTAAATATTGCATACTTTTAGGAAAACCATTAGATTTTTTTTTTTATTTTTAATGAAACTCCAAAAACATCTGTTTTGGTAAATGCAATACATATATATTTTAAACAAATTCTTTTTTTTTTTTAATATTGCTGGAAATTCTTATTTAAGGTGGGTCTACAGTCAGGGTATGACCAGGGCCTCAACCAACAATCCTACGCAAATTCAATTCAATACAAAACACATCACTTTTCAGGCAAAAAACTTAAATAAATGGATTTATGACAAAATGCTGTCAAATTTTTAATTATTTTTGGTGATCACCCTACTCAGACGGAAAATTTAATTTGATCATTCAAAAATGGTTCGATGCATGAACAAAAGTTGCTGGATATAACGAGTACCATAAATATGCTGCTCGATGACTAACACACCCATTTTTAAAGATTCGCTTGTGTATCATGTAAATTAACGGTTGCGTATGCTGATAAGAACTGATTAATGAATGTTACATACAATCACCCACCAAGAAATACATACATATTTCTAATTTTTCGATTTAACAGATTCTTTTTTTAAATATTCAATCGCATGAGCATTCTGTGTGCTTTGTACAAATGCCCAAAAGTTTTCAATGGGACTGTATTTGTCTCAAATACTTTTAGGGTGAAAGAAAGAAGTCGTTTCTCTAGATTATATACATAGGTACTCTATGAAAATATTCATGTAACATTTCGATTTTATCTTAAATCGGCTGGAAGGCTTACCTTTCTCAAAGGTAGATTGTCCCTCGATTGTTTAAGGACTCCGTAACAAATCCACGTTGGTATTTGTATCAATCCAAACATAGACAATATCCAACCGAACACTGAACAAAAATAAACAAAAATTATTTATAAAACATTTCTTAAAATTGACTTACCATGAGCGATATAAGGATATTCGACATCCTTGTAAGTAATAGGCTTGAAAACGATTAGTGTATAAATAAGCACACATATCATAAGACCCGGTGTAATTACTCCCCAACATAGACGCCAATATATGCCAGTCTTTTGTCCAACCATAAACTGTATGTCTTCACAGAAACGCTTGATACCATACACCCAACCCACTGCTAAAAGCTCTCCAATGGCAAGAACAAGGGCAGGTAAGGAGACTCCATAGAAATCCACAAGATTCAAAATAAACTGTCCACCAGGTGTGGTATAAACGATGCTTATACTAAATCCAACCACTACTAAGGCTAAGGCAACTGGCCAATTTGGTAGACTACAAAACTGATCCCGAATTACTCGAATAATGCAAGAACCCATTCCAACGGTGCTGCCAATGCCAAGGACGAATAACATCAAGAAGAACAGAACTGCAAAGGCCTAAAGGTAGTTTGATTTGTAAATCTACTTTCGATCCCTTACCTGTGGCATGAGCTCAAATTTCGAAATAGCATCAGGGTATGAAATGAAAGCAAGTCCAGCACCGCCTTTAACCACCGAGGCGATATCGTCAGTTTCCGTCTGAAAAGCAAGGTTTCCTAGTATGCCAAAAGTAATACAGCCTGCGATAAGTGATGAGCATGAGTCCATAGTTGTGATAATGATGATGTCCCTAAGGAAATTTGTTTTTGAAGATGGCTACAATGGTACGAAATTTAAATACCCACCTTGATACGTCCCTATTAAAGTTATTGTATGAAGCATAGGTTATCAATGTTCCAAAACAAATTGCCAGCGAAAAGAAAACTTGTGTCACTGCGGCATACCAAACCTTGAAGCCATTCATTAGTACTTTAAACATACATAGGGATTAAACTTACAAGTGGGTTTAGAAGCTCACTCCATTGTGGTTTGAAAAAATAAATTATTCCATCAATTGCTCCAGGTAATGTTGCTGCACGCATGAGAAGAACAAGCAAAACCACATATGGGAAAATTCCAAGAAAATAAGAAGCTTTACCAGAGCTCTTTACTCCGCGAATGAGAACCGTCCCAATTATTAACCAAGCAACTGCCAAACAGGACACTAGCTCTAAATTTGGATATCCTATTCCATCGATGATTGATTCCTTTTCTTGAAGAATTACTTTTCTGAAAGATCAATGTTAGCTGATAATAAATTCTCAAAAGTTTTGCTTATTTTGCTTACTGAAAGTACAATTCAGCCGACGACATCCTGGTTGAATTTGAGTTGATAGCAGTTCCACTCAAGCATTTGTCGCCCCATTCTTCTCGACAGTAGCTCCATGGCAGAACACTTGAAAATGATGCTACTAGAAAACGGAGTGTTAGAGCCATAATACTAGAGTAGTAGGTTATAGATGCTCCTGTTGCTAGAAGCTGACCAGCAGCTACCCCTTAAATGAAGTACAGGAATAAATGCAGTACAAAATTTCATATTTAGCATAACGATACATTCATAATGTATCGATGTTTATTTGAGTTTTAGGACATAGATTTCAGGTTAATGAAACTCTAATTTGTTGATAGGCTTATATTTCTAAATTCTTGCGCCTAAGAAACAAGACTATCCATTGCATACTGTAAAACTCAGTCACTTTCACATTCAATGATATTGTTAAATGTGTTTACCTTTAAGAACTGGAGCAAAAGAAAATGCTTTAACAACTCCTCGTCCAGAAAACTGACCAATTAATATTTCAAGGTAGTACACTGGTCTTCCAATAATTAACAAGACAATCAAATACGGAATAACGAATGTTCCCCCACCATTTTGAAAAGCGACATACGGAAATCTCCAAATGTTACCAAGTCCAACGGATAGCGATATGCACGAAAATAGGAATTCAATCTCGCTACCCCATTGTTCTTTTGGTTTCTGTGTTCTTGTAATAGAAATCTTGTTTTTCTCTTCAATAAATTGTTCACTTTCTTTAAATTCCATGGTGTGATTAAGACCTAATATTTGAAACGACTTCACTTCTTCAACTAACTAAAATGAACCGATGCCCGATGAGAAAAGACTGATTTCATCAGCTTATCATTCGTTAATGCCCCATTATCCAATTTATTTGAACAACTATAAGATCGTGTACGTTAAAGATGCAAAATTCATTTAAGGCAAGCAGTGCTAATTGAAACCCTGTGTTTGCTTAGGGTAGCCAAGTTGATAAAAGTTAAGTTGTTCTATCTTGCTTTAACAAAAGATAATAAATTAAATTATTATATAAATATTGTATTTTGTATGCCATTTCAAAGCAAATCGAAGACGATATTTTGGTGATAAGACACAATAATGTTGAAAATATATCGTGCGCTCAGAGAAGAATGCGGATTAAATTAAACTTGTTAATTGCTCGAAATGTGTACATAAATTATTATGTCCTTTAAAAAAATAACTCGAGGGGTTCGAATATACGCTGAAGTAATAATTCAATATTATTTACGCAGACTGTATTTATTCAATATATCTATTTATGTACCTACAGAAGATCAGTAGAGGTCTTAGAAGGATGTAATGATATATACGGGTGATTCTACAAACAATGGAATAAAATGATACAAATTTCGGCACGACATTTTTGGAAGCCAAAAGTCGTAAGAATTGTTCTAGTTGATCCTTAGAACGTCTCTTTGCGTTGTTGAAAGCGGCCAGTAAAAAAAATTAAAAATGACGATTTTAAGGACATTTTTTGAAAAAGGATGTTCAGGGGACTGAGTTTTTTTTTAAGGGGACTGAGTAAATCTTTAGTTTTTTTTGTATTTTCTCTTGGGTATACACTGAAATATAGAAATTAAATTTAATTAGCCTTCATAAACATAAAAATTCATGGTTAATACATAATAACTTAGCATTTTATTAAAAAAAAATAATATATTATAATAAATTTTTTTTTCTACTTAGAATCGATTTAAAATAAATTATATTCTTCTTAAAAATTTAAAAAATATTTCGTAATGAAGTTCGAAGTTCAACATAACTTAAAAATTCTCAGGTTTCTGAATAAAATATCATTTATTTATTTATTAGCCAGGGGACTGAGACCAGGGGACTGAGGTTTTTCATGGTTTTTGCGCAAAAACGATATTAAGGTTTTACTTAAAAAAATCAAAAAAATATATATAATATTACGGTTTTATCAAACCTATACTATACTGCCGAAAAAGATGCCTACTTGCATACAAATTTGTTTCGTAAAAACTCACCAGAGGACTGATAAACTAAAAGGACAATCCACGACTTCATGCACAAATGTCTTTTTCATAATACTAACATAAGAAACAGAATCGACTTGCACCACGATTTTATTGTAAGGAGACTTGGTTCTTCAAATTGTCAGTGCTGGAAATCTGATCGACATCCTAGTTATTGATATTTTCGACTGTTTCAATATGCCAGGGGACTGATACAAAAAGCGGGGGACAAAGTTTAATTAAGTTTTTTTGTAATAAAATCAATTACTAAAAAATATTTATCTATTTCGTAGCAAAGATGTATTATTTGGCGTAACTTTGGTGGGATTCATTTTAGTATGAGACCTGAAATAAGAGAACGGTAATAATTTTTCTTTGCGAAAACGCACTGGGGACACGTCAGGGGACTGAGAATCGGACACTTTGAAGAATTTTTTGAGCAATATAAAATAAGGTCACCCTAATAATATTGTTAGGCCAGGTAGATATCAGTCAGATTTAATTTTATAAAAAAAAAATCAAATTAAATAATTGAACGGATTTCAAAATATTTCTGGGGCCGCCGAAAATTCCATCGTTTGTAGAATCACCCATACATATCTACAGAAGTTTCTATATTTAAATGTACATACTTTGCAGTGACTGAATTTATTTGCATGAAAGAAAAGAAAATAGAGCTAGGCAGAGCATTCAGCATTCTAGATTCATGGAGGAATGCAACTGGCGATTTCACTAGAACACCGTTTATAAAAACAGCGATAAAATAATGAGACATGAAATATTGCGTCGGTGTTCGAGAAAAAAGCTCTTTTGATTTCTGCCTAAAAGACTCAAGTGGGTTATTGGAGCACCTGCCCAAGTACGGAAATTGTACTTGACGAACAAAGGCTTTATAAATTGCAGCCAGATAAAAGGGGGTGAAAAATTTCTTATAATTATGGTCTTATATTGCGCTGGCAACTTAACTTGTTCGTTTGAAATTCCGAATCGGAGAGTTCCCGTAGGTTTTTCCGGATTACCAAACGAAAACGCTATTAATTTAATTAAGTCAATCAGCCCTATCACCTATTCCATCGTAGTCGGAATCTTGTTACTAATCCCGATAAAAGTCATCACAGAATCCATTGTGGTGAAAAATCTCATCCAAATCACCCCCAGAATCTTCCTTTCAAAGCACCCAAGATGGGCCAGGATGATTAGGTCTTATATAAGGTCTCCTTGGTTCTTTGAAAGAGGGCTTTAATTCTCCAATGGCTTCTTAGCCCGAAGAGACTACGATTAGCGAGATTGATTCTTCATTTGATCACTGCACTGATGTCATTTTGCGAGTTAATATTGGTGCCCAAGAAGACAAAGTCCGTGACGACTTCGAATTTGAACCTATCTATAGAGAGGTTTTGGCCGAGTCGACGATGTTGAGATGACTCGATGATAGAATATACCTTGTCCTCATTAACAGCCAAAACCATTTTCAACGCCTTCGATTCAATACTTGAAAAACCAACCAGTAACAGTTCGCTTCATTCTCTCAATGATGTCAATATCATCTGCATAAGCAAGCAGTTGAACGAACTTTTGAAAAATTGTACCTCTGTTTTTGGACCGACCAGATCGTTGACAAACGGTTTTAAGGGATCACACACTACAGATGACAGGATTTTTGATGCGACGTTGAGGAGACTTATACCACTGTAGTTGGCTCAGATCAGATCATCTTTTTTCTTGTTACTGGGGCACACTATACCAAAGTTGCATTCATTGGGCATGCCTTTATTCGACCAAATTTTGGAGATATGCTCATTACCAAGTCATCTCCTACTGCTTTAAATACTTCGGCTGGCAGGTCATCCGCACGAACAGCCTTGTACGCTTTAAGCTTGGCTTATGCCAGCGGCATTTCATTTAGATCGGGTTAACGAAAATTTTGACCACCATCGCCCAAGTTAAATGGATTATTCTGTCTAATACCAGAATTTCGGTTATCTTCAGATTTTAGCAGTCTATAAAAGTGTGGAGAAAAGCATCTACTACCATATTCCCATCTCGTCTTGGCAGGCTTCCTTTCTGGCCTTGTATAGCCTTGGGATCTTTCCAACATCCCTCCTGCATACTCAACCACCCGCTTCTCTGTTCTTCCTCCTGATAATTTGGCGTTCCTCCCTTCGATTTTGCCCGTAGAGATCCCGGGCTGCGCTCTCAGCAGTTCTGGTTCCAGTTTGCAGCATTGATTGATAGGTCTCGTTCTTCAGCCGGCATTCTTGATCGAACCAGGGGTTTCGTTTTAGTCGCCTAGTGAAACTAGCACATCAGTGGTGGCACTTCTGATGGCTTGTTGGCACTTAAGTGTCGTTCCGAAGTAGATGAACTCCTTAACTTCCTCGAAGATTTGTCTATCAATAGTGACGTTTTGCCTCACTTGGTCTTGCCCTCATTTACTCCAAGACCAACAAGTTTCTGATCTTCAACAGCCGTGAAGAACTCTATTACAAAACAATAGGAACGACCGAAGATGTCGATATCATCCTCATACCCCAACAGTTGCCCTCCGTGTTATCGCCTCTTCTAGAACGAGATTGAAGAAATCACTTGATTGCGCAACTCCTTGCCGAAACCACAGTTCGGCCATCGTCATACAGAGCTCCTGAAGATTAATGCTATCATATGCGGCTTTGAAGTCGATAAATAGACTTGAAATTTGTTTTATTTTTCGTCTAGTCAATATGCCGAGCCGGAAGCCACATTGGTACGTGCCGCCGAGACCGCCTGACTATATTTTTTGTTATTCAGACTTCAAAGGATTCTTCTTTGTATTATAAGCAAGAAGTTGCACAATTAATTGATCTGCCATTTACGCACTACTTATTAATAATAATGTTTTAAGAATTGCTAAAAGGCAACAAATGTTTCTTTATATTATTTATTTCTATACTTCATATAATATGATGTATCACAAGAAATACATTTATAAAAAATACATTAAGTTTTTTTTTTTTAATTGTAGTGTGCATTCATTTTCTCAGAGATCGAAGATTCGGCTGCATACACTTTCTTAGTAATAAGATAGTCACGAAGTATCTTAAATAATGTAAAATGATTGGTAAGTGCTAGAAAACTAAGAGACAAAACATGATGCCATTCAATAGCGAACCACAAAATGAGAATCTGGAAGAGCACAAGAAAAACCTGCATACAAGAAAGAGCCATATAAATTGCCGATGGATTGTTGAAGAGCTTCTGTAAGAAACAAAAAGAAGAGAAGATCAGAGAACTAGCATTAAAAATAATAGATATCTTACAAAAAATCGATAGTGCGATGTGTTTCCAGGTAAAGCAGTTGTCACTGGTCCCAGGGACTTGTACAAATCTCCAGTGTACCGAACAATGCTGGCATTACTCCAAGCAGATGTTTTGGACCAGAGTGACGGTTGAGAATTCGCACTTGAGCGCCCATCCAAACGACACCAAAGACCCAAATGCAAAGCTGATCGATGAAGGATGTCACTGTATTTTGCCGGGAAGCAAAACACCGTGCACATGGTGAATCCACCAAGCCAAATGAATATTATATGTTGAGAGGCCCATAGCACATTGTAGTGGATGAAGTTTTGAGCATAGAAACACGGAACAAAGCCTCCATAATAAGCATTTGCAATAGAGGTGAAAATGACCTGCTTGAACCGATTGTTAAAATCGTTTTTTAAGCTTTCAACTTCATCACGGATTGTTACTGGGCTCGATGAGCAGCAGTGCATTGGAAGACCATTGAGATAAGAGCCTTCGACTTCGCAAGATGTGCGAAAGAAAGGCTCTACTTGGAATCCAAAGATAAGAGAATATACTACCAACCTAGAAGAAAATGTATCAACTTAGTCTTATGAAATCAATAATTAGAACTTACGGATACATGAGTAGGAAAAGTGATAGATAGTTTTGCCTTGTGTAAACTTTAACGATACACAGAGCCAGAATCAATAAAAGCACCGCACTGAAAATATACTTAGCCACTAATTTATACGATCTCAATTGTTTGTCATTGTAGAAGATATCCAGACATCTGTTCATCAAACAATAAAGAAGCCGTCGAGAAAGTATTATTATTGTAAAAATTACCAAATACGGCTCAATCAAGTAGTAATTCTGGAAACAACAATTCATTTAATGGGCAAAAATTTGATTGCTTCAACTTACAATTGTGTGGTTTGTATGTGATTCAGGAATCCACCAAACTGTTCGATAAATATGCAAAAATTGCATTCCCGCCCCGAAGAGGGTAAACAGAAACATTACCAATTCATTGAGCAGCTCCGAACTGCTGGGGATTTCGGGAAATGGTATATGCTTTGGCATTGGTGCAGCATGTCCGGTTTCTGAAGGTGCATCACTATCGTTGTCCATTTATATTTAAAATTCCGTATAATTTATTTATTTATGCAAATCTTTATTTGTTTTATTTAAATGAAGCATGTCTTGTTCATTATTAAAGTAAAATGCGCTTTATAAGTCGACAGAAAGTGAATTGCAATTTGTAAACAAAATTCAACAGCGTTTTTCTTTTGACAATTTGACTCATACATAACATTTAACATAAGCCAAAAGCCATAACAGAATACTCATCGAGTATCGATGTGGTCAACTTATGAGTGATTTGTGTATGGTTGCATTCAGGGTAATACGCTAAAATATAGCTTCTTCGAAGTTTTTATACTTATTGCTATATTTTCACCGAAAGCTTTAATACTACGTTTCCACTGAACGATAATCTAGATTATTTTCCATCTTGATTTAAAATAATCTAGTATCTAGTGTTTTCACTGGACTTGTTAGATTTATTTTGACTTCTAAAATCTTAATTACAAGCAGTGTCAGTTATTAAAATGTTTTTTTTTTGTTCAGTTTTTCAACAGACTGTTTTTTTTTTCTTCCATCAAACTGTCAGATTCATTGGAAATGAAAAAGTGAATCCGTTCAGTACAGTAGATTTATTTGAAATCTCGAATCGAGATGATTAATTTTTGTATGGTAAATCTAGTGATTTCAAGTAGATTTGAGTAAATCTCAGATTATCGTTCAGTGGAGACGCAGACAAGCTCTTGTGACTTGATTCCTTATGAGAATAGTTGTGACTCAATAACATTATTGGAATTCTTGGATATTCCTCACAAGAAAACTCACAACAAAATTCACCACAGCATGGGGAGACTTAGGCTAGCCGCGCACTAGCAATTTTTAGTTGCGAAACTGTTTGGTTATAGAAAACAGATGAACTGTTTGGTTGAATGTCCGTGAATTTGCAGATAATTATATGTTCAATAAAATGGCGAACTTATTTTAGGCAATCGTTTAGTTTGTGTCAAAACACAAACTTTTTAGTTGCTCGAACCAAGCAGTTTCGCAACTAAAAATTGCTAGTGCGCGGCTAGCCTTAGTGTTGTAATTTTTATTTTGCACTATTGAATTTTATCCTCAAGAACTTGTCCGAGGAGTACTCCAGCTAGGATGAAACGAATAACAATTTGAATCATGCATTTCGACAATAAAGGGAAATCAAGATCACGTTTTATGATCCAAAAATAAGTTTTACTTTGACTAATAGCTATTTAACATTACAAATTGTTGCGAGGCAAGAGGAGCGGAGGAGTGTCGGTATTGGGGTTAGGTAGGAAAAAGGAAAGGTTAGGAAACTGGAAAAGGAATAGGTTAGAAAAGGGTAGGAATGCTAAGTTTCGGAGGACGTGGCCTGCTTGCTGTGCACGGCGTTAGCTCGTCGGACGGGGGGGGATCTTGCCCCCGAAACTTAACCTCGCCTGCAAACAAATACATAAATCAGGCCAGGAGAAAAACAAAGGAAAATTTTGGACTGTAAAACGGACGGACTATCGACACACCAAGGGCACTGCGGATGTTGTTGCAGTGAGGCCATTACCCACCCTACCATAGGAATCTTCGGCCATTTTTAGATTCCCCCAAAGATGGTGGATGATCGGCTTCAGATCACGTCATCTTCACCGACATTCAGCTACCCTCTGCACCCCTGAAATAAACTCTTCAATAGGTCATGTTTCGATTTATCGAAACATAAAAACACAATTCCACTTTCATAAAAACCGGCGTATTGAAGTTTATTTCATAACACAAACAAAACTAAATAAGAAAACTAAACTTTACATATCAAGCAAACAAAAGAAAATCAAAGAAAGAATGAAATAGAAGTATTGTGTCGGAGACCTGTTCCCCCATTCTATTCTGAAAAGTGCCCTTTTTGGCAACCGTAGCGCTTTATATTTATCTCCGTCAAAAGAACGTTCCCTACCTGCAACGAGCTCTTTGAAGGTGGTCTACAATTCCAGAAATATGAAATTTTGATTTGGTACTTTGCACAAACAAAAAAACCGAGGGAAACACGACTTCACAAGTTCGACACTTACCAAAAAAATTATTTTTTTTTTAAAAGGAAATGCTTAAAAAGGAAAAAAAACAAAACTTAACTTCGACGCCTTATAAGTATCTTAAAACAAAATTCTTAGTTAACTTAAATAAAGGACAAGCACAAACACTTATTTGCAGAAAGATGATTTTGCTTTTAATTTATTTCATACCGCTATGGGTCTTTCCTGTTTTTGTTCATATTTTTTGTTTTTATATAACTCACAAATGCTGGTTTTATTAACGCATTTACACCTGCGATCTAGGCTTAGAGGTGCTCTCAAATGGAGGTAACTTCCGGGCGTTTGCCAAAATCTTTATACCGCTGCCTCTCCAATAAACAATTAATTCACTGCCAATGATCCGGTCCGGTTACAGTGTAACTGGTAGGAATTCCAAACCAACTCAAAAAAAACACACACAAAAACAGATGCGGCGGCCCAGTTACTCTGCTGATTTTCTGGGGCCGCCGAGAATTCACCTAAAAGGTTTAACGTTACTACCCTTTTCAAAAAAAACCTTTTCAGTTTCGACTCACCACTTTTTATTATAAAAATGTTTTTATTATGTTTTTTTCTGGTTTATATTTTCACGAGACGACACTCAATCTACGGATTTTTTTTTCCTTCTAATTAACTTTAATCTAAATCCAATACAAAAGAACACAAACGAGAAAACTGAAAATTAAACAATTCCGTACAAAAATCCAAAAAAAAACGCACCAAATTTGACTTCAGTTAATTTAACTTAATAGGTATTTGTTTATTTCTCCGGTCTTAGGGGTATGAACGTCAATCAACTAGTGATCGCTGCCTACCAGAAAACTCCCCCTGAACGAACGTAAGCTACAATCTCTCTATCTTAACTGTCAAAGCAACATCCGATCATCATACTCATATGTAAATGGATCGTCCGATACGTCTGCGGATGTATGAGTTAATATTTACTCTCTGATAGTCTGGCTTTTCCATGGGCCTGTTCAAAATCAAGGTTCGGAACGTCGAACCGAACTTGAATCCTATCTTGAAGACATTGACACAATTTACATGACAGGACATGACGTGGATTTAATTTCCTAACCCAACAAAAAAAAATATAACACCTAAGAACATCAAAACCGGGAAAAACATGTCAGAAAACAGAAATTGACAATCATGAACACGAAACGAAAACAATAAAAAGGATAAAATAGTGTAATAACATGAATTGAAATAATTGTCTCCAAACTCTCCACGATTCGCCTATCCAAAATTTCATAAAATCTCGCTTCGTTGAACACGCCCAAATTGGAAATTCTGCTGTCTCGTATATATAATTTTTGGAAAATATACGAAGATGGACTCAAACAACAACAACATCAAGAGAACTTTATTTGTACACAACAAATATCAGCAAACACCATGGCGGACGTCTCCTTTGGTAAGTGGCAAAAACTTTTTTTCTTTTCTTTGGTTGTTATTATACGTAAATTTACTGTTTAAATGATTTTAAAAATTGACATTTACATTTCTCTTTTTGCAGATGCCCTCTACTCGATGGATTTAGCCACCGCTAGTCTACAATAAGGGTAAGTAGTTTGCTTACATTTTTTTTTCCAGTGTTTAACATATTTTCTTTTTCTTTTCTACTTCCTAGGTTATTATTACCAATATTTTTGGCCTCACCGGTGGAAAACACAAGGCCTAGGCAGGCGTCCGCAACAAAATTTGCTGTTTATTTGGATACATTCCGAATAAAAAGCAAACAAAAATTAAACTACGGTCGCCTGGAGAAAAGTGTATCCAGCGAAAAAACCAATCGACGCCAAGCCAACAGAAAAAAAACAAAACGTTAACGGAACCGTTGAAACCCAAGCCACAATTGCCAAGGTAAGTCTATTCCTACGATTTTTCCTAGTCTGTACTGATGATATTCGTTTCAGGTTTTTTCAAGAAGCTTTCAATGCTGATTTCAACTGTGGGGAGCTACCCACGATATAAGCCGGGTTAAAAGAAGCATCTTTACCAAGTTTAATTTAAGGAAACCACCGACACCACGACGCAACCGTGCAGGTTAGTGCCGCTTATGTAAAGTTTGTTCTTTAATAATTTGTTTATGAAATTCTAGATTGTTTACACTTAAGCTTAAAGGTCAACGAACCCAGGAACTAATCCCAATACGCAGCGATAGCTACCGACTACTACATCAGCACCCTAGTTGCTCCTACTCCTAGGTCAGCTTTAATTGTTTTTTTAGGTGAGCTTTTATAAGGAACAGATGTCAAAATTTAGAATTACGATAGAATAAATATTACTACTAACATGCAAACATGCGAAACGGTTAGACATAAAAATAAATTAATAAAATAAATATACTAAACTAATATCACAGTTGACTATATCTAAGTTAATTAAATTAGTATCACAGTTCTTTATAATTTATTAATCCTAAAAAAAAGTGTAAATATCACAGTTGGTACCTACTAATAATTTAATTAGTAAGTTATCAGTCTTTTAAGAAATAAAAATATCACAGTTAGAAAAGTTGTTTTTGTTAGTAGACTAATTGAAAATATCACAGATCGTTCGTAGTTTTGTATCATTGCAGATAGTCGTTAGTTATTATCACTAAAATTTGAAAAAAATATCACAGATGCCCGGTTAGTAAATTATCACAGTTGGTTAAATAATTTTAAGTATTAGTAAAAAAAAATCAAATAAGAATAAATAGCTAAAGCAGTCAATTTATAAAACTAAAAGAAATTTGTTGTTTGATTATATCAAAAACGTCAGGTACAGTGTGGTAAAAGTAAAATGCAATTCTTTTTGAAGAATTTTCAAGCAAAGTGCAATTTATACGAAATATGTATGAAAGTGAAAGTGAATAAAAAACTTATAAACTATCAGGTACTAGGTGAAAATAAATAAATAACACACAAAAACATGAAGAATGAACGAATGCTTTTACCATACATTGCGATACTACGTGCGAGTTAATAGAATATTCAGTGAAATTTAGTTTTGCTTTCAATTATTTCATTGTTTTAGATCTTTCGCGTGAAATATTCCGATTCGTTTTCCATTTAAGTTTTCTAATTCGTACATTTGGTTACCGATTTGTTTTATTACGCGACATTTGATATATTTTGGTGAAAGTTTAGCGGAAAGGTATTTTGAGGAGTCGCTTAGTATGAAATTTCTCCGATATACCTCTTGACCGGGCAAATATTGAACTTTTTTGGTTCGAATATTATAAATTTTCGCCGATTTATCGTTGGCCTTCAAAATATATTCGCGAATTTGATTTCGGATACACTGCAGTCGACTTTGTCGGGGAAGAGTTAGCAGCTCGTTGTCGTCCATCGCGTTCAACTTTTTTGCTAGTTCATAGCTGCTACCGTGCATCATCATATTAGTCCCGAATAAGGCATAATATGGAGATACACCGGTAGAACTATGAACAGCACTCCTCAAAGCACACGCTATGTCATCAAGGTGTGTATCCCACTCACGTTGGTCATTTGTAAGGTATGATCGGATAGCAGCCAACAACGAACGATTAACCCTCTCCGACGCGTTAGACTGCGGAGCATAATTGGCAGTTTTGAAATGCCTTATGCCGTACTTCGTCATAAAATTTTGAAATTCTTTAGCAGCGAATTGTTTTCCATTATCTGAATGGATAATATTTGGAACTCCGAACATATTAAAAATTTCTCGCAAATACTTAATCACGCTCGATGTATTTGCATTTCTTAACGATTTTAATAAAACAAATTTCGATAAATGATCTAGAACAACAAAAACATATACATTTCCTGTTTTTGACCTCGGATAGGGTCCTAAAAAGTCAATGTATATTTTCTCAAAAGGACGATTACTACAATAAGACGTTACGATAGGGGGACGAGATACTTGATTAGACGCCTTACATTGTTTACACACACTACAATTAGAAACATATTCACGAACATGCACAGTCATATTAGGCCAATAAAAGTATTGCTTAATTCGGTTTAAGGTTTTTGCTATTCCACCGTGAGCGGCCGTCGGGGGATCATGAGCCCTACTAATAATTTGTTCTGTGAGACCTGATGGAACCCAAAGAAGCCAAGAATGCTCTAACATATCCTCTTCGCCTAACTTTTTAAAAGCTTTTTTATATACGTATCGGTCTTCATATTTTAAATCCGGAAGCTCGTCTTTACGTTCTAATACCGTTTCGATCAGGTCCAAATATTCGTCGGATAAGAATTCCGCTGACTCTAAGTCAATCAACGGGGCAACATCTACAATGTCCAGAGAATCTACATGTACCCGAGAAAGAGTATCTGGAACTACATTCTGGCTGCCTTTGCGGTGCTGTATGTCGAAGGCATAGGACTGCAACGACAAACTCCACCTGGCGAGTTTACCACTCAGGTCCTTCATACTCATCAGCCATTGAAGGCTGGAATGGTCTGTAATGACGGTGAAGTCCATACCCTCGACATACGACCTGAATTTCTTCACAGCCATCACCGCGGCCATACACTCCTTCTCGGTGACACTGTAGTTCCTCTGGCTTTTATTAAACTTTTGGGAGAAGTACGCAATGGGGAGTTCCTCGCCTTCCTCGTCCCGTTGGAACAATACGGCACCGATTCCCGCGTCCGAAGCATCACATTGGATATAAAATCGTTTTGTGAACTCCGGACGAGAAAGAACCGGCGCCGAGACTAACGCTTTCTTCAGATCCTCAAATGCTATCAGCTCCTCGTTCGTCATTTTGAATTTTTCGCTCCTTTTTTTCAACATGTCAGTCAGAGGTGCAGTCAGGGTCGAGAAATTCCTTATGAATTTACGATACCACCCTGCCATCCCAAGCAACCGCCGCACCTGCCTCGGTGTTTTGGGGATTGGGAAATCCACAATCGCCTCCACCTTAGCAGGATCGGTTTTAAACTTCCCACCACCAACGATGAAGCCCAAATATTTTAGCTCTTTGAAGCAAAATTTTGATTTCTTCATGTTGATGGTGAGATTAGCTCTGCGTAAGCAGTCGGCTACTTCGGATAGCAAGGCAATATGCGTCTCGAAATCCGGCGCCATGATGAGCAAATCATCGAGATACACGAAAACGCGCTCCCTGAGTCGTGCAGGGATCACCTTGTCCATCAACTGGCTCAACCGCTGAGCTGCATTACACAACCCAAACGGCATCACTGTGAACTGGTACAAGGGTCTCCCCGGTACCGCAAATGCAGTCTTTTCCCTACTCCGTCTCTCCAGCGGTATCTGCCAAAACGCTTCTTTCAAATCTATACTACTCATGTAGATCGCGTCCGGAAATCGGCTGGTGAGTCCCTCGATATGGGGGAGAGGGTTAGCATTCTTCTTCGTCAGTGAGTTCACCTTACGGGAATCCAAGCAAAGTCGATTTTTGCCGGGTTTCCGCAAGAGAACCACTGGCGAACACCACGGGCTTTCACTCTCCTCAATAACGCCGAGACTCAACATCCGATCTAGTTCTTCGTATAAAATGGCTTGTATCGCTGGAGACACAGGGTAGTGACGCTGCTTCACAGGAAGAGCATCTCCTGTATCGATGACGTGCTCCATTAGCGCCGTCTTTCCTAGACCATCCCGTTCAAAACATAAAAATTTCTGCCTGACCGCATCCAGCCTGGCCTGTTGATCAAAGTTCAACTGGTGAGCATTTGAAGAATCTGATTGTTCGTCAATCGAGATACTACCTATAACGCTTGGAGCCAACTGGAATACTCTCCAAAAATCGACACCAAGGTAGATCTCTTGATCCAAATTAGGGACGAGGAAGAAAGTAAGCCCTTCTTCTCTGTTCTTATACTTGACTTTAAGTTCGACTTTGCCCACGATTGACTGACTCTTACCGTCAGCGGTCCTAACTCCTGATTTAAAAGGAATTATTGGACAGCTCAACTCCTCAACCAGTTGCCTACAATTTTTGCCTAGTATGCTAACACTGGCTCCGCTGTCCAACAATCCTAAAAATTCTTTGGATCCTATATGAATTTTAGCATAGGGTCGAGGATCAGATTCTAAGTTAAGAATCGTCGAAGATATTTTGTTTTTCATTTCTTTTCTCGCCTTATACCTAGCCCTAGCCTTTAAAATATTTTTCGACGGTAAGTATACAGCACTATTAAAAATCCTATTTTTCGCTTGTTCGTATTCTTGAATACGGATATGTAGGGGTTTTATTTGAAATAAATGTTTTTTCCTATTTTTCGCTTCTGTATCATCAATTTTTGTTTCCCGTTTTAAAATTTTTATTAATTTCTCACCCTCTTTGAACAGAGGGTCTAAAACTATTTCTCTTTCAGGATTTTCTTCAATAATCCCTTTGTTAAAATCTACTGAGGGTTCTGTTTTTGGGTTGTACGCGATTCCCCCAGAGCTTTCGCGTCCCTCGCTCGGTTTTCCGAGTGACATCGCGGACAACTTGGTGTTTTTACACCCTCTTGACCACACTTGAAGCAAAACAAGTTTCGTACGTCCGAGTCGCAATCAAAATAGGTATGACCCTGCACCTTACAGTTCCAGCAGACAAGAACCGAAGCATCAGCATATCTCCGAGGAGGATATTTCGGACGTGCCCCACCGAACTGGTAAGCTGCCACTTGTTCATCTGAATGAGGGTATTCTTCTTCATACTCCAGCTCATTCACACCATACTTAATTGGATGCCTAACAGCTGGTTTGGGTAGGTCCCGATCTCTCCTCGAAAATGCTGCTTCCGCTTCTTTACAAGCGTATCTCAGCTGATCCAGAGAGAAGATCGCTTGTGGAAATACTAGATGTCTTATTTGGTCTTTAAGATTCCGTTTCAGGATCTTGACCATATCCGCCTCCGGAATAGGCATTCTCAGCTGAAACCGCATCTTATTAATGGCAGCGAAGAATTCCTCACTACCTTCGTACGAGTGCTGCTTGCGATCCAAAATGTTACGCACTATCTCCAAGTCGGTCATGGTATTTTTATAGCGGCTCAACAAGGCACCTTTTAGGGTGGGCCAGTCAAATGGGTTATCCACCTGAAATTGCCAGAACCAATCGTAGGCAGGACCGGAGAGTAATAGGTGGAAATCTCTCAAGATTTCGTTCCACGAGCAGGCGTACCTACTCTGCAGCTTTTCTAAGCGAAAAACGAAGTCTTCTACGGTCAAATTTGTCGAAAGACCATCAAATTTTAGACCCCACTTATCTACATTGATAGGGGTTTTGTATCCTGAATGCCCATACGGATCGAGATTTGGAGGTGGATACATATACGAAAACGGAGAATTGTGCGGTTGGTATTGCCTTTCCGGAGCTGCAGAAGGAGCTTGATATCTTCTGTGCTGATGGCCTACTGGCACAAACGCTCTTCTACCTGAATGAGACAAAGGAATCCGTTGCGCTGGTGGAGGCCCTGCAGGTGCAGAGTCATACATAGGCGCAGGTATTGGATCTTGCCTCGGTGGCGGCTCTGTTGGAACCGGTGGTGGTCTAGGAACTTGGTTACTGGTGACTGGAACCGAACCAGCCAAGTTCAAATTTTTAAAGAAATCACTGAGCTGACTTTGAATTTCCTGCTTCAGCGTGTTTGCAACTTCTTGTTGCATCGCTTCCCTACCGGTAGAAACACCTTTTAATACCGCCAAATTTATATAGGACTTCAAGTCCTCTGACAACACTTTCTTTTGTATACTCTTAGGAGCTGTCTGGGCCAAACATTCTAATATGTCTCTTGAGCCATGGTTTGAGACGCCTGGAGAAGATCTGTCACCAGAATGTCTATCTAGGGTTTGCCTCACTGTGTTGTTGAGTGAGCCAAAAGTTTCTTGCTGAGGTGAGACGTATTCAGCTCCTCTGCCACTGAGATCACTATATGTCGGAGCCGAAATCGAATCGTTTGCGGAGCTATCGTGAACGCTGGGATCCACAAAGCCAGAACTACCTACATTTTGGGATGACGATCGGATATGTCTCTCAGAAACGAGAGGAGAATGTAAGACTCTTTGCCGAACAGATGAGTTCAAATTCTGAGTAGCCGATCTAGTAACTCTCGCCTCTTCTTCTATTTCAGAATCCCTAATTAAACGATTGATGCGTTCTTCTTCTTCCTTATTGGAGTACGCCATTTTTAAATATCAACTGTACTCAGACTCGACAAAAAAAACGAAAACTAACGACAAGCGGTCAAAAACAACAAAAGAAAATGGTGAGTCAAAATAAACTTTCTGATTTTAAAAATGTATGAAAAACTGAGAAACTTGTAACTTAAAAAAAAAATCTGCAAAAAAAAACAGATATTGTAACAAAAAGCCCTAGCTTTTAATATAGCCAAAATTTATTAAATTTTACCAAAAAAAAATTTCAAAAAAACTAAAAAACAAATTATCGAAAATAAATAAACCTTAAAGAAAATTGTTTTGGAAAACTATTTGAAAATGTGTTAACCAAAAAAACTGTTCAAATTGAACTAAAAACTAATAATTGTAACAAAAAAATAAATACTAAATCAAAAAAAAATAATAAATAAATAAATAACAAAAAAAACAGTGAACTTTATCAAAAAAAAATATTGAAATAAATAAGAAAACGAAATATTGAAATCGACAAAAAAAAATAAATAACAAAAAAAAATTTAAGAACTATCAAAAAAACACTATTGTAACCAAAAAAACTAAATATATTAACAACAAAATCTATCTAAACTACCTATACTTAAATCAAAATTGAAAAACCTAAACCAAAAAACAAAAAAAACTTTCAAAAAACTTAACTGAACAAAAATAATAAATACTCTAAGACCTATTAAATTTGTAAAAAAAATATGTATTACAAAAAAACTAGAAGCAAAAAAAACAAATATCAAGAAACTTTATTCGAAAAATCTAAAGTACTTTTTCTTTAAGAAAAAGAACCTAAATTTAACAAACTAAAAATTTTCTAACGTTATCCTAAAATTAGAATTTTTTCTCAAAAAAAACTAAATTTAGAAACAAAAATTAAATAAATAAATAAATAAATATGACAAAAACTATACCTAAAATATGTAAATGTAACAAAAACAAAATTAAACTGCCTAAATTGAACTAAGCTAAGCCTATGAAAATTGAAAAAAAACTTAACGAAAAACTATCCCTAAAGTTGAAAAAAACTCTAGCTTTTCATAAATTTTAACTATTCAAAAAAACTTGATTTAATTAAAAACCCAAAGAAACTAATTTTAACTTGAAAAGGTTCAATATTATTTCAACTTCTATATAAGTTTTGTTTAATAAAGCTAAATTTTATAACTAAAAACTGTTTGTTTCTCTTAAGAAAACAAAAACCATTTGGTTGCAATAAAAAGACTTAGAAAAATGTAAATAACTATAAGTATAAACACACTAACGAAACAGTAACGCCAAACCAAAAAAACAATAACGTAGAATTAAGTATTTCAAAATATTTTAGATGAATTCAAAATTAACTAATTTTTGAATCAAAAACCATGAACTTTAAGTTTGGAAAATAGCGATTTAAGATATTTTATATTTTTAAGCTTTGTTTCATATACGTTCGGGGTGCTTCAGGTAGCTTCTACGGTGGTTTCTTAGCGACATGGCATGATCCTACTAACGATATCACTAAAAGAAACAAGACATCAGACAGACGAACAAACTCCCCTGATGTGACGATAAAAAAACTGGAAAACTACTAGAGACACTAACAAATTACATTACAAAGTTTCTCCTCACCGTTCCCGCAATCCTAGACTGTCTTAAGGACCTTGCTAGAAGACATGGAACGGTAAGGTAAAACTTACAAACATTTGGAACGATGATGTTGGACTAAACGTCACGCACAATCAATCGTCCAAGTAGAAAATGACAAGACTAAAGGAAATGAAAATTGAAAATTAGAAATAGAAAAGTAAAAAAAGTATGGATAGGAATAAGGAAAAACGATACGAAAATACGCTATCTGTAGTTACTGCAAGTTTCCGCAAAATAACGTCGCAATACACCTAAGTTCGTCTGAGACCTTCTTGGTGCAGACATACGCATCTTGCAGAAGCTCAAGTAACCCCAGATAAACGCAAAACAAACACTAACCGCAGTCACTCTGAATTTTCAAACACTCGTCGCAATTTATCTAGGTTCGTCTAAGACCTTCCTGATAAAGACATACGAGGTTTAAAAATCCAGAGTAAGTTTGGTTGAAGACTTCACAACATAAACGAACTGAAACTAAGACTACAAAAACTATTTGTCAGAAAAAACGTTCCAACTAGGTTGGAGAACCGTTTTAGCGACGTTGGGCGCCAATTTGTTGCGAGGCAAGAGGAGCGGAGGAGTGTCGGTATTGGGGTTAGGTAGGAAAAAGGAAAGGTTAGGAAACTGGAAAAGGAATAGGTTAGAAAAGGGTAGGAATGCTAAGTTTCGGAGGACGTGGCCTGCTTGCTGTGCACGGCGTTAGCTCGTCGGACGGGGGGGGGGAAATTGCCCCCGAAACTTAACCTCGCCTGCAAACAAATACATAAATCAGGCCAGGAGAAAAACAAAGGAAAATTTTGGACTGTAAAACGGACGGACTATCGACACACCAAGGGCACTGCGGATGTTGTTGCAGTGAGGCCATTACCCACCCTACCATAGGAATCTTCGGCCATTTTTAGATTCCCCCAAAGATGGTGGATGATCGGCTTCAGATCACGTCATCTTCACCGACATTCAGCTACCCTCTGCACCCCTGAAATAAACTCTTCAATAGGTCATGTTTCGATTTATCGAAACATAAAAACACAATTCCACTTTCATAAAAACCGGCGTATTGAAGTTTATTTCATAACACAAACAAAACTAAATAAGAAAACTAAACTTTACATATCAAGCAAACAAAAGAAAATCAAAGAAAGAATGAAATAGAAGTATTGTGTCGGAGACCTGTTCCCCCATTCTATTCTGAAAAGTGCCCTTTTTGGCAACCGTAGCGCTTTATATTTATCTCCGTCAAAAGAACGTTCCCTACCTGCAACGAGCTCTTTGAAGGTGGTCTACAATTCCAGAAATATGAATTTTTGATTTGGTACTTTGCACAAACAAAAAAACCGAGGGAAACACGACTTCACAAGTTCGACACTTACCAAAAAAATTATTTTTTTTTTAAAAGGAAATGCTTAAAAAGGAAAAAAAACAAAACTTAACTTCGACGCCTTATAAGTATCTTAAAACAAAATTCTTAGTTAACTTAAATAAAGGACAAGCACAAACACTTATTTGCAGAAAGATGATTTTGCTTTTAATTTATTTCATACCGCTATGGGTCTTTCCTGTTTTTGTTCATATTTTTTGTTTTTATATAACTCACAAATGCTGGTTTTATTAACGCATTTACACCTGCGATCTAGGCTTAGAGGTGCTCTCAAATGGAGGTAACTTCCGGGCGTTTGCCAAAATCTTTATACCGCTGCCTCTCCAATAAACAATTAATTCACTGCCAATGATCCGGTCCGGTTACAGTGTAACTGGTAGGAATTCCAAACCAACTCAAAAAAAACACACACAAAAACAGATGCGGCGGCCCAGTTACTCTGCTGATTTTCTGGGGCCGCCGAGAATTCACCTAAAAGGTTTAACGTTACTACCCTTTTCAAAAAAAACCTTTTCAGTTTCGACTCACCACTTTTTATTATAAAAATGTTTTTATTATGTTTTTTTCTGGTTTATATTTTCACGAGACGACACTCAATCTACGGATTTTTTTTTCCTTCTAATTAACTTTAATCTAAATCCAATACAAAAGAACACAAACGAGAAAACTGAAAATTAAACAATTCCGTACAAAAATCCAAAAAAAAAACGCACCAAATTTGACTTCAGTTAATTTAACTTAATAGGTATTTGTTTATTTCTCCGGTCTTAGGGGTATGAACGTCAATCAACTAGTGATCGCTGCCTACCAGAAAACTCCCCCTGAACGAACGTAAGCTACAATCTCTCTATCTTAACTGTCAAAGCAACATCCGATCATCATACTCATATGTAAATGGATCGTCCGATACGTCTGCGGATGTATGAGTTAATATTTACTCTCTGATAGTCTGGCTTTTCCATGGGCCTGTTCAAAATCAAGGTTCGGAACGTCGAACCGAACTTGAATCCTATCTTGAAGACATTGACACAATTTACATGACAGGACATGACGTGGATTTAATTTCCTAACCCAACAAAAAAAAATATAACACCTAAGAACATCAAAACCGGGAAAAACATGTCAGAAAACAGAAATTGACAATCATGAACACGAAACGAAAACAATAAAAAGGATAAAATAGTGTAATAACATGAATTGAAATAATTGTCTCCAAACTCTCCACGATTCGCCTATCCAAAATTTCATAAAATCTCGCTTCGTTGAACACGCCCAAATTGGAAATTCTGCTGTCTCGTATATATAATTTTTGGAAAATATACGAAGATGGACTCAAACAACAACAACATCAAGAGAACTTTATTTGTACACAACAAATATCAGCAAACACCATGGCGGACGTCTCCTTTGGTAAGTGGCAAAAACTTTTTTTCTTTTCTTTGGTTGTTATTATACGTAAATTTACTGTTTAAATGATTTTAAAAATTGACATTTACATTTCTCTTTTTGCAGATGCCCTCTACTCGATGGATTTAGCCACCACTAGTCTACAATAAGGGTAAGTAGTTTGCTTACATTTTTTTTTCCAGTGTTTAACATATTTTCTTTTTCTTTTCTACTTCCTAGGTTATTATTACCAATATTTTTGGCCTCACCGGTGGAAAACACAAGGCCTAGGCAGGCGTCCGCAACAAAATGCTGTCAACAACCTATAGAAAAATAAAAAAATCTTGAAAAATAAACAAACATATGAAGAAAAGACATAGGTATATATCATTAGCTGTTTTTTTGGAAAAGTTATCTGTAGTACAGTAGGATTTTATATGAATAACAAATACAACATCCGCAGTAGGATCACTGCCGATACTCGAATAAACGTCAAATCTCTATCCGCACCAGGGGCCTAACTTTGTAATTCGATTCTAAAGCTAAATCGTTCGAATTCGGAAAATATGTACTGTGTTATTCGAAAATCGGAAATTGAAATCCGAGTTTCATTTATCTAGATACATTTGCTCGAAATTCGGAAATGTCGTACTTTACAACTCTATTTTCGTTGCCAAATACATTCGAATATCTGAAATTTCATTCGATATCTATTAACCATCCGGAAAAGTTTTGATAAAGCTAAATTGTAAGTACATTTATTTTATAATTATAAATTAATTGAAGAAAACATAATAAATATTAATATGATGATATTTTTGATGATTTTTACTTGCGATATTAGGTACTATAGGGCAAGTTCTGCATTTGGAAAAAAAAAATCGAACTCGAGATTTTGATCAAAGTTGACATTACGGTAATAGCGAATACGAATAAAGTGGGTCCGACGATTCCTTCTGTCTGTTTTTATGTCTGTATGTCTGTATGTCTGTACCTTTGATCTAGAGCCTAAGCCACTGGAGGTATTTTCTTCAAACTCTGTACTTAAGGGTCTTCGGCTTCGGTGATTCCCTAGAGGAGAAATAGAAATTTTTTTTTTAGCTCTAAAACAAACGGTACTCCCCATACACCCGTATAATGCATAATCTTATTTATCTCGAAAACGGCTCCAACGATCCATGTTTTATATTTATAAAATGTATTTTGAATTCCAAAGTACTTTTACATAACAGCAAGTTCGTGCGATCCAGTCGTGCATTTTATTTCTTATTTCAAAGGGAAACCACGAACAAAAATATGAATACAAAACAAAATCAATTTGAAATTCTCGTTGATTTTATAATGATAGTTTTTTTCGGGATTCGTAAGAAGTTTTCGATTATGATGAAATTTGTGATAGGGCTGACTGACTTCCGGACAATATTGTACGGGTTTTTCGAGCCCCAGATGTGGCAATTTTGTTTGTCAACGTAGCCACCGAGATCAAAATGCACCTCGTCAGAAAAGATGATTTTTGGCCCAAAATCGTTGTCCAATTCAAGCTGCTTTAATGGCCAAACTGCGAAGCAATAACGAAACGGATTGTCGTGTGCCTTCGATTGTTGAGTCAATAGAACCTTGTTAGCGAATAATCGGAGATCTTTGTGCAGAATTCTTCTTATAGATAAATGCATCTTTTGAAAGACAAAAATTTTTTATAAAACTAGAAAAAATATTTAGTATATGTAGATAAATGATTTCGTCATTAAGTTTTGTTTTATATCACATTACCTTTTACTTGATAAACCCATTATGTTAGAATTGTCTTTTATTATCTTTCTTTGAATTCTTTATCCAGCACAAGTTTCTTCATCAAGCCACAATGTAAATAAATCCATATCCATAGTTAACTTCAATAACAACGAATAAATTTAATAAATCATAAACGAATCATGTATTTGACTTTTTGTTGATTTTAAAATGTCATTTTTGACAAAATACAGCTCGAGTCCGGAACATTTGTTCGAAAGTTGCAAAGTTTTCTTTGCAACATTTTCTTTGGATTCGAAAGTTATACAGAGTATCTTTTGAAATTAGAATCGGAAACAACTTTCGAACAATTTTTACTTTCGTATCGAATTACAGAGTTAAGCCCCAGCATTTCACTTCTCCTTTTATCGGCAGTGATTCTACTGCGGATGTTGTATTTGTTATTCATATAAAATCCTACTGTACTACGGATAACTTTAAAAAAAAACCCGGCTATTACTGTTTTCGATTGCAATCCAAACATATCAATGGAAAATTATCGTTTTTTTTTGGTACAAAAATATAAATTAGTGCCAATGTGTGGATGCCCTTAATTCCATGTTCTACTACGTTTTCACCAAAAGATAATTTGAGATTTAAGGCAAGGGATTTATTCGGTTTTTCCATTTTGATTAATTTTGACAATACCTATCAAAATGCTAATGCTGTTTTAATTTGTCTTATAAAGTGGAAGGGAGAGAAAGAAACTTTCATTTGTGTCAAACGAATAAAAATCGTCGAGATAGCACGATATAGATATATATATACATTATGTAGAATATTTGATCTAATGAAGATTTAACAAGTTTTCTTTCTAATCTACTAGATTTACGAAATAAATTTGTTTGGTAAGTCCACTTAAATCCGGGATTATCTCTTGGTGAAAACGTAGTATAATCTACTAGATTCATGAAATAAATTTGCATGTCGATATTTAAAGAAGATTTATGGTAAGCCCACTTAAATGCAGGATTATCTCTTGGTGAAAACATAATTAAGATATCGAATACAGTGTTCAATTGTAATCCAAATTAATAAATAGAAAACCATCTGTTTCTGTTGTACCAAAATATATAATAGTGCCAATGTGTGGGTGCCCTTGATATTCATTAAGGTAACCAAAACTATTCCATTTTACGCGCTGAATAGCAATTATGCGCTGAATAGTAATTATACGCTGAACACAATTCTCTCATTCTGCCAGCTTTTTGAGACTGACAGCTTTTTTGATATATCAATTTGGATTTGGATATTGGATTGCTTGTATCTTGTATGTCATCTTCGTAGATTTTATTTTCTTGGATCTTCGCATTATTATTTATTTATTGTTGGCATATCCCCCTTTATTTAATAATAATAAAACAAAATGGGATGTGATGGTGGTACTATTCCTCGTAGAGATGAACTGGTTCGTCTAAAGAAGAAAGCTGAGCAAGTAAGTTAAAAAATAATTTCTCTAAATCTTTTCTCGTATTCTATCTATTATTTTCGTTATAGAAAGACAAAGACGCTGAGCGTCAATTCCTCTGGTTGCATTGTGCACTAACCCAGCAACGTCTTCAGGAACCCATTGTCATGTGTACTCTAGGACGCCTCTATTCCAAACAAAACGTCATTGAACAACTCTTGGAAAAAGACAAGATGCCTGAATCATCAAAACACATCAAAGGTATGCGGGACATCAAAGACTTACATCTTACATCCAATCCAGCATTCAAAGATTGCAATAAAACCGAAGGTGGTCTTGATCCCCGGGGGTCTCCATATATCTGCAAACTGATGGGCATTGAGATGTCTGGCAACTTTCGATTCATTGCATTGTGGACCTGCGGCTGCGTTTTTTCGGAACGCGCATTGAAACAAATTAAAACCAATACTTGTCCATTATGTCAGGTGCCCTATTCAATTGAAGACGTTATTGTTCTGAATGGAAACGAAGAAGATGTTGAGATGATGAAATTCAAGGTTGAAATGCGTGCTGCTAAGAAAAAGGCGTCGAAGAAATCCAAATCCAAAAGTTCCAACCTTGCTGTTACTTCGACAACTGTTGTTAGCGATGAAATTATCGAGGCAAGCAATATAGAATCCAAACAAACCAAATTTGTTGAAGACATACCCAGCACAGAGGCAACACCAACGTTGTCTACTAAAGGAACTAACGATGCAGCTTGTAGTGGAATAAGTAAGTCTGGCAAGAATAGTTATAATTCATCCAATAAAAGGCAGGGTGCGAAGACTCTAGAAGACCCAGAAATCAAGCGATTGAAGGATGATTACAGCGTTGCCCATGATCCAAAAGCAACCAATGTATACAAGTCATTATTTACGAGCCACAAAAGCGAACAAGAACAGAATCGAGCACATTGGGTTACGTATAATCCATTTTATAATTAAATCTTAGCGATAATAAAGCAGATAGTACTTTAAATATATGATCTTGATTTTCAATTCTGGTTTGACTACTAAAATTTTTTGAATTCCAGAACCCAGAAGTAAAACATTGGTTTTCAAAGTGTATTTTATGTTATATCATAGAGGTGGTATCCGCCCACTTCCTTAGAACTGATGTAAATTATATGGCACACTTCCGATTGCAGTAGAACAATGAAATTTGGTAGAACGGTATGGCCCAAATTGCTTATAAAGGACCAAAAACAAAAATTGAGTTTTTCCATTCAGGGGGCGTGGTATCCGCCCACTTTCTGAGAAAATGTTTAATTTATAAATAGCACTTCCGATTGCCGTAGAATGATGAAATTTGGTAGAGTGATAAAGCTTAATGTACATTCAAAGCGAAAAATAGATAATCTAAGATTTTTCATTCTAAGTGTCTTTTGATTGTCATTTTGAAACTATACATGCATTTTGAAAATTCATGACTTTTCTTAGAACTAGAGTGCTCGATTTGGTACTCTATGTTATGTTAACATGAATGAAAAAAGAAAATATTTGCATACCTGAGAAAATTATGAGCTTACATAAACAAAAATCTTAACTGTCATGTGAACTATAATCAAACCACTAATTAGGCTATTAATTGGTGGGCTACCTCCATTTAAAAAAAGGAGTTAAAATTGCAACAAAAACATCATCGCATTCTCAACTATTATTGCTTTTTTATGACTTTGAGTGGATGTAGGTACCAGTATTTATAATTAAGGTATGTAGTGTTAGGTATCTTGCCAGGACAAGAGAAAACAATTGAAGCGCAAATCAAAACAACCAATAACAAAAAGAAAATATACCAAAAGAAATCGGAAGCTATAAATTAAGTTGATTTTAGTAGGTAGAGTCCACCCTTCTATCTTTCCGTATCTTTCGAGATTTTGACATGGCAAAATATTAAAATCTTTGCAAAAAGGAAGATCAGACCAAAAACATAAATGTTAAAAAAAGAGCCAAGTTCTTCTATACAAAAACCTTTGTCTAACAAGTCAGCCGTGAAAAGTACTGAGATCTAAAAGTACGCCAAGTTCTTACTTCATGAAGGTTTAATACCGAATATTTAAAGTAGAATAATATTGAAACAGCTACAATGTAATAGAGAAATTTTATTATTTAATGAATACTGACTAAAATTTGATGGGTTCACTTGTCAAGTTTTTAAAACCTTTCAAATTGGGCGTAAAAAAAAAACTTGCCAAGTAAGCCCATCAAATTTTAGTCAATATTCATTAAATAATAAAATTTCTCTATTACATTGTAGCTGTTTCAATATTATTCTACTTTAAATATTCGGTATTAAACCTTCATGAAGTAAGAACTTGGCGTACTTTTAGATCTCAGGACTTTTCACGGCTGACTTTGTAGACACAGATTTTCGTATAGAAGAACTTGGCTCTTTTTTTAACATTTATGTTTTTGGTCTGATTACCTTTACTTTGTCCAATACAGATTTTCAGTACAGAGAAAGGATGCTTGGATCTGAGTTTGAGTTTGAAGAACGAAATCTTTTTTAATGACCGGCAGTACGGCTTTCGTGGCAAAAGGTCCACAGGTGATCTGATGGTTCATCTCACCGAACAGTAGCACAAATCTTTACATCGTTTTGGAGAAATAAAGATTATTGCAGTTGATATTTCAAAACATTTAATATAGTTTGGAGTCACGCTTTTATTATAAAAATTGAATTGAATTGAATTCTCTGGACTGGACTGGACGGTTGTGCTGGTTTATTTCCTACTGTATTCTTTTTAATCATAAATGAGCTTTTGTTTGAATCTCCTAATGCATTAAACTATTTATTTATTTATTTATTTGTATATCTATCGAGCTTACAATCTCTTTTTAGACTTAACAATATATTTATAAATACGTATATTATGTACATAAAATTATGGGATTAATATCCTTAGTCAATAAAAGTTTAATGTTGAAATTTAATGTCTTACTAACAGGACTAAATAATTTAGCATATCACAAGCATTAATGTCTTTTTAAATAAAAATCTGCTTAAATTTAGGTCGATTATGTCACAAACAGAGTTGAATAATGTGCAAGAGCTGGATACTGGGTCACTTTTACCATAATTTGTATAAAAACGTGGCACGTAAAAAAACATTTTTCTTTCTCTTAAGGGTCTTGAAGGAGCAAAGATCGGAAAAGAAGCAAGAAGAGCGGAGCAATCAATATGCGAACATAGGACATCTCTTGCCAACATAACAAGATAATGCTTACGCCTGGATTCTAGAGTTTGCATCCCTAACAGGAGACATCTTCGCTTATATGGAGGCATAACATTATCGATCCAATTCAGTTTTCTTAAAGCATACCGCGTGAATTTGCGCTGGATTGCTTCTATTCTATTTACGCTTACTTCATATGATGGATTCCAAATACAACAAGCATATTCTAGATTTGACCTAACTAAACTAATATATAGGGATTTCAAAGTATGTGGATCTTTAAAATCCTTAGAATTTCTCTTTAGAAAGCCTAACAATTTATTTGCTTTAGAGACAATGTAATCATAATGGCGATTAAAATTTAATTTACTGTCAAAGACAACGCCCAGATCTTTTATGCTATCAACTCTTTCTAGTTCAATACCATTAATGTTGTACGAATACTGAACAGTTCGAGGAGATCGAGTAAAAGAAACGAACTTACATTTAGAAATATTCAATTGCAAGCAATTATCTTCACACCACTTAGACACTCTATTAAGGTCGTATTGTAGAAGTTCGCAATCGGTTGCAGATTTTATAAGTTTGAACATTTTAAAGTCATCTGCAAACAGCAAATTTCCAGAAAATTTCACCCAAGAAGGAAGATCATTTATAAAAAGATCAAAAAAGAGAGGCCCAAGGTGACTTCCTTGAGGAACTCCCGAAAAGTTTTTAATTTGCTTAGATAAATTATTACCTATCTTTACATATTGTATTCGATCAATAAGATACTGATGAAACCACTTTAATAAATTAGAGTGAAATCCAAAAGCTTCTAACTTCTTCAATAGAATAATGTGTTGAACTCGGTCAAACGCTTTTGAAAAATCCGTATAAATCACGTCGACCTGACCACCACGCTCCATACCCTTAGTACAAAATTGCGAAAAAAGAGATAAGTTGGTAGTAGTTGATCTACCACTAACGAATCCATGTTGGTTTTCGGAGATTCCACGGTTTATGTTTGCATACACACGTTTTTTAACCACGGCTTCAAACAGTTTTGGAATTGTTTGTAACATAGTAATGGGTCTATAGTTTGTAATATCTTGCCTGGAGCCGGCTTTATGTATTGGTGTTATGACCGAGGTCTTCCATTCATCAAGAAATACTCCTTGGGCTAGTGATAAGTTAAATAACATACTTAAAGGTTTAGTTAAACTTTCCTTACACATTTTTAAAAACAGAGGGGAAATTCTGTCGGAGTCCTCATGTTTATTGCTATCAAGAGATGAAAGCTCTTCCAAAATTTCTTCATTAGTTATAATAAGACTACCTAGACTAGTAATTGGTTGAACATTAAGTGAATTTTTGAATATTGGATTTTCAAGTATGAAGTTTGATTGGAAAAAA